>OX374640.1:7500-12500 GCA_947347705.1 Nymphula nitidulata | reverse complement strand
TGCTTCCCCAACCAGATCGCCCTCCCCTCCATTCGGTGACCCGATCCGATCCCGCCTCCACGCCCTCTGATTGGTTGTCGGCCGTGAATGGCCTGGTCTTGTTCGCACCAATAAGCTGAGGTGTATTCCAGTGACATAATTAGCTGGGCATTATTGTTATTATCGTTAAATAGTGATATCATAATATCCATGAGGGGCGGTTTATTTACTTATTGAGTTTGAATTTTTAAAGCCAGAGGCCAGAGGCCGTGCATCTAGTTTACTTAATATAATTAATTATTGCTAAATATGCTTAACTTACTTACATCTACCCTATCCTATTATCTCTTAGATCTAAAGTAATTGAATTTCTTATAACTACTCCTCAATCATGCGTCTCAGCGCATCCGGCGATTTCCGTGTTTTTTAGGTTTTTGTTTTTAAGTAGTATTTTACACTGTATTATACATATTTAAAATAAAACTGTTGTTAACTGTAATATATTATTATTATTATGTCTTGGTGGCTGAGTATTCATGTTTTATTAAACTCCTTTAGTTGTTGTATTATGTATGCGGTAAACGTAGCATATGATTCTCGGCTGGCTTCCTTTTTGATAATTTCGTTAATGTCATAGGGGCAAGAGATTTTAGCATTATTGCATATGTGTGTATGATTATGCCTGGCAATGCCGAACCGAGGGCATGCTTGAAGAAGATGTTGCACCGACTGAATCGTGCTATTATCACACGGACAAGTGTTATCAGGTGTGATGTGAAAACGATGCAGATATTGCTTAAATGCCCCATGTCCAGTCAGAATTTGTGTAAGTTGGAAAGTACGCGGCATACTGTCCCGGTATTTTATTATGTCGCTAAGTAAGGGAAATATTTTTCTGGTATGTTCGCCCTGCTTGGCTGTGTTATATCTTTCCTGCCAAACGCGAAAGTTGTCTTCTTTTATCTTGCCTTTCACATAGCTAATGGGAAAGTAAGAATAGTCAGGTGGTTTATGCTGTATTGACGCCCTTTTAGCCTCAGAGTCCGCCACTTCGTTACCTATAATGCCTGCATGAGCCCGGACCCAGCAAAATCTAATATTGGTATTGGCTGCGACAAGTTCACTTATAGTTCGATGTATAACAGAGACGATCGGGTGCGGGTTATCTCTCTGGCCAATGGCGTCTAACGCCGACCGAGAGTCGCTAAACACTATGACGTCCGGACAGGCTTTGTTTAATAACGCGAGGCATGCTTGTTGAATCGCATACAATTCCGCCTGAAAGACGGTGCACGCAGAGTGCAGCTTGTACTTTTTTGTTGTTACGCTGCGGTTTTCCTCAGGGATGACCAGCATAAAAGCAGCCCCCACACTGCCATCTTCCTGCTTGCTGCCATCAGTAAACACATGGCATGAATGCAATCCGCACTGCTCGTCCACCTCCCGTTGATCCTCCGCTGTTGAGTAGCTTACTGAGAGTCGCTGTGCAGGATGTAGTAATTTGTGCACAGGGGTTTTGACCTCCAGCGGAATGTCCTGCGGGAGGTAGTCCGTGCGCTGCCTTAGTTTGGTCACCTCTATTGTGCATACCTCGCGCACCTTGAGATCGAGCGGCATGTATTGAGCCAAGGCTAATACCGCATTCGTCGATACCGTGCGATACGCCTTAGTGGCTCGGATGGCGAATCCTCGCTGTGTCGATATAAGCAGCTTTTTTATATGCACTTTGGAGGCTACGTGCCCCCAAATGCCCGCTGCATACGTGATAGTAGGTTCTATCACTTGGTGGTATATAGCGTCAATGTTTTCCGGGTGAGCTCCCCACGTGGGTCTAGTAAATATGCACAGCCGATTAAATATGCGTGTCGCTTTGTTTACTATGTACTTTACATGTTCAGTAAATAGTAACTGATCATCTAATATGACACCGAGTATCTTAAAATGTCTTGATAGCGGAATACTGTGGTTGTCCATTCGTATATTGACTTTCCTAGCTGTTGGTGTGAAGGCCATCGCTCTTGTCTTGGCATGGCCAAACGAGAGCTTCACACTGTTGCCCCATTTCAATATTCTATCCAGCGCCAAGTTAGTGACCGATTGTAGCGTTTGCAATGATCTAGCTGTGGTTATGAGCAGCACGTCGTCTGCAAAAGCTTGTATGTGGCACCCTTCTGGCAGTTCATTGCGTAGCAACTCGTTTAAAATGATATTCCATAGGATGGGTCCACACGCAGAGCCCTGGATGCACCCCTTAGTCATCCCCTTGGTGGCGGTGTGTCCAGCATAGTCTAATTGCACCGTTCTGTCTTCGATGTAGCTGAGGATGAGCTTAAAGATATTGCCCGGGCATTGCGTGTGTTTCAATTGGGAAATAAGTGCCGGCCACCATGCGTTATCAAACGCCGCCTTAATGTCCAGCGATACTGCCGTCACCAGCTTACCATCAGCCTTGGCAGATCTTATGATTGTTATTGCATTATGCAGCGCCTGAGTGGTGCCCGTTTGCTCAGTAAAACCGTACTGCTTTGTGCTCATCCTATCGGCGCCCTGTGCTTTATACGTGACCCTCTTAATGAATAACTTTTCAAGAAGCTTGCCGAACACGGGTAATAGCCCAATGGGCCTGTATGATTCGAGTTGGGTGTAGTCCTCTTTGCTGGGTTTCGGTATTACCTTGACGATCGCCTTTTTCCACAGCCGTGGGAAGTATCCCAGTTGTAAGCATCGGTTCATAATGTTTGTAACAAACTGAGGATAGTGTAACATAACCTGATGACAGATATTCGAAGTGAGCCCATCCCATCCCGGTGCCTTCTTGGGATTCATATATTTTAAATAATTTTTGATCTCGTCTGTATTAAAATCAAAGTCTTTAGTAAAGTTAGCAGCTGTGAAATCAGATCGTAAGTTGTTCATTTCCGTTCTAAGCCTATGGTGTCTGTCTTCTGTATCTATTACGTCATCCTGATAAAAATGTTGTAAAATTTTGTTTGCAGTCTCCTCGCCTGTTGTAGTGTACCTATTACCAATTTTTAGAGTGGTTGGTGGACGCCTTGGCGCGGTTAGCTTAAGGAGCCTATTAGTCAGCGACCAAACATTTTCTTTAGTTTGTAATTCGCAAAATTTTCTAAAATTTTTACACGATTCTATTTTTAGTTCATTAGAGTACTCTTGCTTAAGCTTCCGTTGTTCGCTAACCAACAGATCCACAGGCTGGCCGCATCGCTTAGCCGCGTGGATAGCGTGATGTTTACCGATGAGCTCATTTTTGAGTTCACTGAGTCTCGGGGACCACCAGGGTGGCCGCGGTTTACCCGCCCTGGGCCCCCGACCCGTTAACGAAAATGATTCCGAACAAGCTTCTTGTATAAGTTCAGTGAATTCAAGAATAAGCGATTCTATTTGTTCAGGACTGGATTGAGCGAAGTTAAAATCAAGAATATTGGACATGGTCATTTTAGTGTTCAGCTTCTCCTTGAAATCAGCCCAATTGGCTTTTTCAGTATTGAACTTAAAAGTGGAGGTTGATTTAAAGGCGGTTTGGCTGTTTGTATTCAGACAGATGCTAAACTCGATACAGTTATGTTGGACAGATTTGCATGCTTCTAGATTAACCTTCCAGTTCGAGACAGAGTCATAGATATTGGCCGACGCTAAAGTTAAGTCTATTATGGATGTTCTGGTGATGCCGTGCGAGACAGCTTCAAATGTAGGCACCGTACCTTCGTTACAAAAGAAAAGCGAATGAGTCTGCGCCAAATCGTACACGTCTCTGCCTCGAGTATTAATTGTTACACTGCTTCCACCCCAAATAGGGTGCCAGCCATTAAAATCTCCTCCAATGACACATGGTAAATTATCGTTTTGGCTGAGGAGGTTGTCTAGAAGATTGAGCGTATTATATTCATCGTTACTGGGCTCTATATATATTGACACAATTATAAATTTTTTACACCCATGTGTCACCAGTGCCGCGCTAAGGTTGGGTGACGAGTATTGTGAAAGCCCTAAAATTTTCCCTATCCCAGGTCTGGCCAATATACACGCCTTGACTTTCCTGTTAGGAGTAGGGAATTGAAATATGTCAAAACCAGAGATTGCCTTAACTTCATTATTAGCTCCCGTATACGGTTCAGAAATTAAACCTAAGTTATAATTATTAGTATGAAAGTATTCTATAAGCTCATGTAGACCTGCGCTTGATTTGTCTATATTGCACTGTAATATTTTAAAATGATTATTAATTGCCATAATCTATCTTACTATGGATTTTATTATACATGGCACGCAGTCTTGGGCAAACCTGGGATGTGGCTGAGTGTTTAGTGTCTACATTTACCTTAAATCTAGCATTGTGGGAGGTGCAGTTGGCGCATATAGGCGCTCCCTTACTTGCCTTTAATGGGCAGGCTTGCGTCTCGTGGTCCTTCCTCAGGCAGAAGGTGCAGAACTCCTCCTTCTCACCGCACCTGTTCTTAGTGTGCCCGAACTGGCAGCACCTGTAGCATTGTATGAAGGGAGAGAACTCTTCTGCATGCACCAGCTGATAGTCAACGCAGACTCGTTTCTTGTCAATGATTGCTCGCCAAACCTTGGGGTCCGCCATGAAGACCGCGTTGTATAGCTTCGCGTTCTTGTTATTCCTGACGAACCTAAGTTGTAGCTGCTGTCGTTCATATGATGCCAGCTCTGGATTTTGCTCTACGATTATCTCCGCGAGTTGATCCCGGTCTATGTTCTTAGACACCCCCTTTAGTATCACCATTGGTCGGAGCTTTTTCTCAGGTTCTGCCGTGATCTGGGCCTGGTCGCTTGTATTTATTCTACGCATAGCGTCTTCCATCTGCTGCCGATTCTCGAATTCCACCCTCATTTTGCCTTTGGAGAGCGGCTGCACTCGCGCAGGTGCGTATTTGGCCTCCCTGAAGTTGACGGCCCGGCGTAGCTCGCGTACTGAGTCTTCCCTGGAATGTTCTGGCGACTTATGTGTTATCACGATAGCAGGGCGAGATGGTGCTGCG
>OX374640.1:0-2500 GCA_947347705.1 Nymphula nitidulata | reverse complement strand
TGACAGCTGCAGCTGCCGCTGCACGCCGCCTATTGGTCCCGCTGTACCCTACGCTGCATCCGCAAACCTATTCGTCCCCCTCTCCCCCGCGCGCTATGGGACCGCCTCCCCTCACCTCTATTCAGCCGTACTGTCCAATCCAGACAGCCCTCCGCTGATTGGTAGATGCCGTAAATAGGCTCGCCCGCTCTGATGGGGCAGAGCTTCTTACCCCTGCTATATACTAGTGATGTATATGCCGCGAAATAATTGGCTAGGAATAACTGCTGTTATTTTAGAATAACCAATAATGAGATATATGATTAGTACCATCATGATAGCGAGGAAGAGAACAAAGTATAAGAATATCTAGCAACTTATTTATTACGGAGTTTACTAACAATATTTATAAAAGTTACTTATGCCATTTAATTGAATTGAACTACACATTTATACAGCGAGATAAGATTTTTTTTTTTTTTTAAAATTAGAATTTAAAAATATATATATATATATAAATCGATAATCGTGCCCGTGTACGGCTCGGAAATTAAACCTAAATTATACTTATTATTATAAAAATATTCAATTAACTCATGCATACCTACACTAGACTTATCTATATTACACTATAAAATCTTAACTTTATCGTTAGTTACCATAGTCTATCTTACTCAATATTTTATTCTTCATGGCACGCAATCTTGGGCAAACCTGGGATGTCGCTAGGTGTTTGGTGTCTGCATTGTCCTTGAATCTGGCATTGTGTGAGGTGCAGTTGGCGCATATAGGCGCCCCATTGCTTGCTTTGAGTGGGCAGGCTTGAGTTTCGTGATCCTTCTTTAGGCAAAAGAGGCAGAAGGCCTCCTTCTCACCGCACCTGTTCTTCGTGTGCCCGAACTGGCAGCACCTAAAGCACTGCACGAACGGCGAGAATTCTTCCGCATGTACCAGTTGGAAGTCCACGCATATCCTCTGCTTCTTCACTACTGCTTTCCAGACCTCCGGGTTGGCTAGGAAGACCGCATTGTAAAGCCTCTCATTTCGGTTGTTTCTCACGAACCTAAGCTTAAGCTGCGTCTGATCGAACGCCTCCAGCTCAGGATTCTGGTCCAGGAGTATGGCCGCAAGCTCGTCCCTATCTACGTTTTTGGACACGCCCTTCAAAATGAACATTGGCTGTAATTTCTTCTCAGCCTCAGCCACAATCAGAGTATTGTCACTGCTGTTGATTCGCCGCATGGCATCTTCCATTTGGTCACGGCTCTCAAATTCTACCCGCATTTTCCCCTTAGATAGGGCTTGAACGCGGGCCGGTGCGTATTTCGCCTCCCTAAAATTCACAGCCTTGCGGAGTTCGCGAACGGAGTCCTCTCGCGTATGCGTCGGCGACTTATGGGTAATTACCATTGCCGGCCGGGATGGTGGTGGTGGCGGCGCGCGAACTGGGGCCCTGCTGCCGTCGCCTGTAGGTTCCGTGGCTAAATGTGATTTGGCAATTTGCGCATACGTAGCCGTTGAGTTGGTCACAGCTTTTAGGGAGGGCGCTATTTTCTTTATTTCCGACTTGATCTCCTGCCGAATAGTGTCTCTGATCATGTCTGTCAGGCCGTTCAGGTTGCCATCGAGCAGGTCTTTGGTGGCTGATCGTGTCGCCTGCACCTGGGCCTGTGGTGGTTGCGGTTGAGCCAGTTGGTCCAGCTTGCTGAGTCGCTCGCTGCAGTTCTGCAGTTCTACTGCCGCCTTAAATATAAAACCCTTGCTCTCTCTTGTTACGCTCTGGGTTTGGGCTCGGATTTTGATCTGGGAGGTCAAGTACTCCACCACCTTGGCGTATGAGTCCAGGTTATTCACGTCCTGAGAGCTCATCTTAAAAAACACCTGCACATCAGCAAACTCCTCCTTACCCTTTTTGCCGATGGCTTTCTTGGGCTGTTGCTTCTTCTCCGGGTGATCAGCTTGTGCTGTGCTGGTACAGGGTATCGGTTGGCCGCCTGGTACCTCCAGTGAGCTTGCTATTGGGAGTAAACTGAAAGTATTGTTTAGCAGCGGGCTGCTCTCCGGGCTCATGTGCAGCTCTGGCGTAGCTAGACTTCGTGTACCATCAGCTTGGGGTGTGCCCGGCGTGGATGTGATTGTAGCCTGTCGCGGCCGCGTGGGCGATCTCGCGATAGGCATATTGCCAGCTTATCGTTCAAACTTAAGTTCAAAATATAAATCAAAGTGTTCACTCACTGTAGGAATGTTGATATAGAATGGTATAATGCTTGTAAAAACGCAGTGTTCACTCACTGATAGGCCTGATTCTGATGCACTAGACGTAGCATGAAGTGTTCACTCACTATAAGGATAAGTCAATATTCACCAAAGTCCGCGCTGCCGCTGCCGCGCTGCCGCTACCGCGCTGCCGCTGCCGCGCTGCCGCTGCCGCGCTGCCGCTGCCGCTGCCGCGCTGCCGCTGCCGCGCTGCCGCTGCCGCGCTGCCGCGCTGCCGCTGCAACGCTGCCGCTGCCGCGCTGCC
>OX374639.1:16000000-16360000 GCA_947347705.1 Nymphula nitidulata | reverse complement strand
TGAATTTCTCAGTACTCATACATGTGTGAAGGTAAATTTTGAACTCTTTGCAACATTTTTACAATTTAAAGATAAATCTTCTGCAATTAAATCGTTTGGCACGAAAAATAAACTATTGTTTTGCAATTACGACTTTGAAAATGTATATATCGAAATGGTAAATTATCTTAAAACATGTATTGAGGAATTTGAAGAGCGCGATAGTGGGTGGACTTTTTTAAACAATTTGCATATTGAGGTCAATCTAAATAAATACCAGCCGTTGGGGGGATCGAGCTTTATTCCATTGCCTAAATCAATTCAATTAAAAAAGGCATGTCTTAATATCGTAAATAAAGATCAATGCTGTTTTCTGTGGTGCGTGACTGCAGCTTTATATCCAGCTAAGAAACATCCTGAGAGAGTTTCTTCCTATCCTAATTATCGTGAATTGTTAGATGTTTCTGGGATGCGCTTCCCAGTTACTTTCCAGGATATAAAGACGTTTGAGCAAAACAATACAACAATAAAGGTCATAATTTATGGGTTAAAAAACAATAAAACCATAATTGGTCCTTTATATAAATCAGACATAGAAAAGAAAAGTAATAATAAAATTATACATATGTTGTTGCTTGAAAACGGTACTAAGGCTCACTACTGTTTGATAAAAGATTGTTCCCGACTTTTTAGAAGCCAAGTAACTTCTCATCACGGAAAGTTATATTTCTGTGATCTATGTCTTTTATTTTTTAATACTATGGAAGAAGTCGATAGTCATTTATGTAGCGGTGTAGTAACAGTGTTACCCGACAGAGGCTCTATAATTAAATTTAAAAACTATGATCGTAAACAAAACGTACCGTTTTGTATCTATGCAGATTTTGAGTCAATGTTGCAAACCATTTCTGATACCACCTGTTCGACAAGTAACAATACTAGCGTTTTACATCACCATGTCCCTGTCGCGTTTGCATATTACATTGTTTGTTGCGATGACTCTACTTATAATCGCTATGTATCACACCGCGGGCCTGATTGTGTTGAGCGATTTGTTGAGTATATAATAAAAGATGTTCAAAAATTATATAAAAAACTAAGTTCAAACGCTCCCATGATATTTACCGAGGAAGACAACATTAATTTTATGAATTCCATATTTTGTCATATCTGCCAAAATTTTGTTTTTTCTGATAAAGTTCGTGATCATTGCCATGTTACAGGTCGCTACCGCGGCGCCGCGCACCCCTATTGTAATTTACAATATAAGCGTCCTTCGTTCATCCCAATATTTTTTCATAATTTAGCTGGATACGACTGTCACTTATTCATAAAAGCTTTGGGGAACGTACCTGGAGATATTAAAATAATACCAAAAACAAAAGAAAATTATATTTCATTTACAAAATTCGTACCAGTTTCAAACAAGCAGTTTTTTCAACTTCGTTTTGTTGACTCATTTAAATTCCTAGGAACCAGCTTAAGTAAATTGGCAGATACCCTAAAGCCAGAACAATTTGGGCACTTAAAAAGTTTTTTTCCAAGTGAACATAAATTTAAGTTACTCACTCGCAAAGGTGTCTATCCTTATGAATATATGGACTCTTGGGAACGTTATAGAGAAAATTCTTTACCTAAAAAGGAATGTTTTAAAAGCATACTTACTGATCAAGAGATTACTAACGAAGATTATCGACATGCACATTTGGTTTGGTCAACATTTAAAATCTGTAATTTAGGAAATTATACGGATTTATATTTAAAAACAGATGTTTTGTTGCTAGCAGACATTTTTGAAAATTTTAGACGTACTTGTAAACTGCATTATCAGTTAGATCCGGCTTTCTATTTGACGGCGCCAAGTTTATCGTTTGATGCAATGCTATTGAAAACCGGGGTACAACTGGAACTTATTGATGATTTGTCTATGTTGCGAATGTTACAAGGTGGTATAAAAGGTGGTCTTTGCTTATGCACTCATAGATATGCTAAAGCAAATAATAAATTTATGCCTGAATATGATCTTTCTAAGCCTAGTTCTTATATCACTTACATCGATTGTAATAATTTATATGGTTTTAGTATGTGTCAATATTTACCTTTATCGAATTTCAGGTTTTTAGAGCAACATGAAATTGATAATTTAGACGTGCATGCAATTTCGATAAACGCTGAGTACGGGTTTATTCTCGAAGTCGACTTAAAATATCCAAAACATTTACATGACTTGCATAACGATTTACCATTTTGTCCAGAAAAATGTATTCCTCCAGGAGGAAAAAATAGTAAACTCGTTCCGACTTTATATGACAAATTTAACTATGTAATACATTACATTCATTTGAAGACATGTTTAAAACATGGTTTGGTACTAAAAAAAATACATCGAGTCATAACTTTTAGACAAAGTCCATATTTAAAAGAATATATTGATTTGAACACCAGCTTACGGCAAAAAAGCTACTCAGCTTTTGAACAAGATTTTTTTAAACTCTTAAATAATAGTGTATTTGGAAAAACATTGGAAAATAATGAAAAACGAGTAAAAGTTGATTTGGTTAATCAGTGGTGCGATCAAAAAAACATCACAAAAAAAAGAAAAAATGCTCAGCAACTTATTGCACGTCCAAATTTTCATAGTGCGACGGTATTTACCGAAAACTTAGTTGCGGTGCAATTAAAACCTGAACAGATTATTTTGAATAAACCCATATACATTGGTTTTACTGTTTTGGAATTATCTAAAAGTCACATGTATGATTTCCACTATTCTGTTATTAAGCCATATTACAAAAATAACGTGAAAATGTGTTATACGGACACCGATAGTTTTGTTTATCACGTAAAAACACATGATTTTTATAGTGATGTGAAAGAAAAGTTCCTGTCTTACTTTGACACATGTAATTTTCCTAAAGTAAATGTATTTCACTTACCTATTCAGAATAAAAAAGTTCCTGGGTTATTTAAGGATGAAATGGCAGGAAAAATAATAACAGAATTTGTCGGGCTCCGTTCAAAACTTTATTGCATTAAAACTGTGGACAGTACAATAAAAAAAGCAAAAGGCATAAAAAAAAATGTTATCCGTAAATTAGATGTTACAGATTATGAAAGAACTCTCTTTGATGGCGATATTATACGTAAAACAAATATTTTATTTAAATCAATTAAACATGAAATTTTCACTTGTGCGGTTAATAAAATAGCTTTGAGTGGTGATGATGATAAACGCTTAATATCAAAAAATAAAATTTCTACTAGAGCGTGGGGACACACTAGTATATTTAATTTTTAACATTTTTATAAACTTTTTGTGACACTTTTATTACTATTAGTTATATTGTAGTACCATGTTATTCTATAGTAGTTGTAATTTAATTAGTGTAGCTTAAGAATGGACGTTTATCATAAAAATGTACCTACCTACATACTTATAGAATAAATAATAATTAAATATAATTTAATTTGTTTGATTTTATATTCCTAACTAATAGGCATCTGACCTCATTATACAAATCAAGTTGAAACTTGTATTTTGGAACGTTGCATTATGATGACATTGACAACGCACGCGCCACCGCTTAATTGAAATAAGTACCTATTACTGGAGTGCAAGAGAGAGACAGCATTTAAAACATTGGTAGTAAGCAAAATGTAATGTGTGAAGTTGTGAACAATGTGTTGGTAATCTGTACCTACTTAATTCCGATACATTTCTATTATTATTTCGTCAGACACTACGAGTTGTTGCAGAGCTAATAAACACGTACTGTAATTTATATAATTCACAACACAAATTAATAAAAATATAAACATGACGACGGTAAGTTAAATTATTTTATCTTACTAACTAATATACTTTAGTACTTTGCGTATTTCAAAAGTTTTAAATCAAATTCATTTTTGTTACAGAACGAAGAACTCAAAAACATCACTACCATTTCGGATGACGAGTGTATTAGTTATCCTCAAGAATATTTAGACTCATTCCAGTGTGCTCAAGATCCACTAGAAGGATTTACACAAGAATTTCTCAACATGCAGAATCAGTCGAAACCACTTCACACGGGCCAGCGACGTCGTAAAACGTCGTGTAAAAGAAGGAGCATCACGCCAGGAACTTTGAATAAGCATCATGGAGCGACACATTCTTTTGTTATCAATAGTGCACCGAAAAAAGGACTCCGTCTAATTAAAATTAAAGTGTTGGAATTAAACGGATCCCAACGAGCTAAAGACTATGTTGAAGATGACTATGTTGTGTTAAGTTCTCAATATGTGGTGAAAGATATAGGTGATGAAATTATGGACCAAACTGAAAAAATTATTAGCAATATTTCTAAAAAAATATGTGGTTACAGTTATACTAGTTGTTTCTGAAACACAAGTAAGTTGTAATATACTTAACATATTAGTTTGTTAAAAATACTCATATGGGGCTATATTTCATAATCTAAATGTTTCTTTAATATTTCTTTAAACTTCCAAGCAAATTATTTAAAATTATGTCAATTATATGGTTTTTTAAAAATATGTGTAATCAAACTAATATATTATAAGTCAATGAATGAAGCGTAGTTTGTTGTCGTGTGAAAGTATTTGAAATATGTTGTGAATTATATAAATTATCGAAATAAATTGTTAAAGAAAATTATATTTCTTTCTTTACTTTACCCCTATGAAATGGTTTTTAGGTTAGTTAACATGTTGCTCCATTTTTTATATTAAAGCTATTTTTAATGAATGCATAAAAAATGCTATCATTCATTCTTTGATGCAATAGGAACTAGCGGTAAAAGTTGAGGACAAATTGTATTTTAAATGAAAGAGGTTTTAATAAATACATTTTTATTATGAATTAAATAAGTAACATTATTTTTTTACACACCATTTTGTCATACATATAAAAAATTCACAATATTTAATTTACTTTTTACTTACTTTCCTAATATAATCGATACTTATTTCATCTAAAAAATAATTAAAAATTAATGTTATTATCTACACACCATTTTCTTATGCATAGAACATTTTTTAAAGCACAGTATTTTAAATGGTTAAAACAATTATATGCAAAAATATCTTTACAGTATAGTTCTGTTAGAGTATTTAAATTCGGTATATCTGTACTGCTTATGTCTAAAACATTTTTATGTCTACATAGTTCTTGCACCCACTTCACTTTTTCTTCACCTTTTACAATAATTTTTCGTTGTTTAAAATAAGGTATGATAAGCCTTCTAAATTCTCTATAGTCAATATGACCTTCACTCCACCGGTATCCTCTATTTCTTTCTATCCACCAAACATGTTTTCTCTCTTCCAGTGTCAAAGCACAAAATGGATAAGGTGGTTTTATTAAAAATATTTGAGTATGCTCTTGAGTGCCTATGACTAATTCTTTTACAATAAACTCATTTTTTTCGTTTTTAAACCCCTGCACATCCACTATGATCGTATCCTTATTCATGATATTTTTCTTACAATGTTACTTAAAGGTTTATATTCGAAAATGCAATCGTTAAAAATTAGGCAATAAGCTGCAGTTTGATCCGGTATTTCTTGATCAGTCTCGATTTCAACTCTAACGTCTATAGAACCTTTCAACATTTCTTGTTGACGAGAACAATCAATAACAAATAAGGGTGCTATGTCTCTGAATTCTTTTATACTCAATAACGGTTCAGAACGACGTCCGTAATAAGACTGTTGAAATCTCACATATTCTTCATATAATAAACTAAACCTGTCTTCAGCAAAGCTAATATTCAAACTTTCATATGGGAAATATCTAGAATTTAAATATACTTTTACATCACGAATATTGCAATGATCAAATTCAGCCATTGATAATTTAGCCTGATTTTTTCTATTAGTTTGAAGAGCTACAACAACAAACCTTGGTTTTTCTGTTTGTGACGAAGTTTTGATAGACCAAGTATGCTTGCGTGTTTGTGGTAACAAAGGATACTCATAAAGATCCCAATTTCTGAATGCTATAGTTATTGCTCTATCTTTTTCTAAATGCTTCAGTAAATTAATTCTCTCACGGTCTGACACTTTAACATGGGGCACGCGCCATACTACTTTGTTTATTATAATATCCTGAACTACCTCACCCTCTTTCAATTTCAAAGCATTGAGGTTTGTGTTACTTCTTAATAATACCAACTCGTGTTTGCAGTTTATAACAATTTTATCATAATCTTCTGCAAATCCCAATATTTTATTCAAAGGTATAGAGGCTGAGAACATACCATCCTTTACATTGGTTGTACCAGTAGTAGACCAGCCCCAAACTTTTGCAGATTTTGATTCATTTTCATTTAATGACAAATAAGATTTGATAGTAGCAGAAACACCAACATTTTTAATTTTGTCAATTTCGACTCCATTTAATTCATACCGAATATCTTGAAATAAAAATAGCACTGGATTATTCACAAAGTGCACACTTGATACTTTTGTTTTCGTAGTGCTATCATATACATCAACCTTGCCCTCGACATACAAAGTGCTGAGAGAGGGCAACACGTTTAAGTCTTGTTGGTTGATAGGTATTCGTATTTCATCATTCTTGTTAAAACTTGTCACATATGGTTTGTAAGAATGATATTCAAAACTTTCAATGCTGTTATCACATGCAGTTGATTGAGATATGTTTAAAATGTTCATTTTAATAAGCCTACTAGCTTGAGGAATTCCTTATTGCTTTTTGTTAGTTTTTTCTTTAATTGTAGAGGTCTTTCTTTTTTAACTGCTCTCTTAGAACTGATTTGATTAGAAGATGTAGTATAGCTTTTATTGAAGTTTAACATTTTTGTCTTAAATGTAAATACAACTGTACTTCTTCACCTCGTAAATTGATTTGCTTGTTTTCAGAGTCTAATAATTTTATATTTATTGCACTTATTGAGTTTTGGTTAACAGGAAAATAAATTAAGTTCTTAGGTATTTCAATGATTCGATATCCTGGTGGTACGTTGGGCACAAATTCATAAATAATGTGACTCGCTATTCCGTTCACGAATGATCCACTAACAACATCACACTCTATACGCACGATGGTTGTTGATAAAATGCTTACAGGGTATTTAGACTCGCTACTTATATTAGCTTTGATTGTTTCCGTACCAAAACCCAAAATTTTACCAATTGAATCACTGTTAGTAAAGTGAATATCTTTCGAACAGAAAATATTTGTCTTCAGGGTGTTATTATTACAAGATAATTTTAATATAGTATTCTTGATATTACTCCTCAAGTAATCACAAATATCTTGAAGTTCATATGATCCTTCAGGAATCTCGATGACTTCATTTTCACCGTAATAGAACTTGTTATTTCTCTCATCTATATTCGGAATGGAGTTAAATGTAGAAAAATATAAAAGCCCACATTCATATTCTCCTACTAATTCTAAGGTTGGTGAGTAATACGTTGTTAAGGAGGCTTCTTTTCCGGTTATAGACACAGTAAAAGACATTTTAATACTGATAAATATTACAGTATTATTCTTTATTTAAATGACTTCTCCAAAATTTTTTTAAAAATTTTAAACATAGATGTCCACAGTTTACTGATCCAAATCTCTGATGTTGTATATAATTATAATTTAGAGACGTATCTTTTAAATATTTTTGTACTTCTAACGGTGGTTTCAAGTTACCAAAACTATCAAAATATTCCGTGTAATCGACTTGCTTAACGTAGGCTACCCAATGCGATCCAGGATTCTCGGAGCTGTCCAAATTTACTATACCACACTCTATTTTTCTTGGTTTCGAAGGTAAAGTATCTCTCATAAAAACACCACGAAAATATGGGATGCTTCGTGCATGCTCCAATATATCCAAGTTGGTAAGTGCACGTCTGGGCAGCCGCTGCATCAGTTTTTTGAGGGATTCAAATATAAACCTGCTCCTTTTTTATGGGGCTTAATATACACCCCTTTTCCAAGAGCAACCGATTCCATCATTCTATTATGTCGCTCAGCTTCCTGTAGATTTTTTTGAGAGGCCTTGTAATCATTGACGGCTTTTGCGATTCCTGCTGCGCCACCAGCTAACGAACCTAAGGCCGACAGTCCAGCAAAAATTGGAATCAAAGGTAATATTCCTCCACTTTTTGGAAGTGGAATACAGCGTGGTAACCGAACACCTTTTTTATTAGCAAATATTTTTTTTGCAGCTGCATATGCATATTTAATAGCAGCATGATTGTTTTTTGATTTTAATTTTTTTATTTGTGATTGTATTCTTTTCACAATTGACATAAATGAACGTACACCCCCACCAACTTTTAGTTTCGCCTTCATTGCATTTTTTACAATCCACGAAGCAATCTTTTCTCCTTTTTTAGCATCTTTCGATTTTAGTCTTCTTTTAGCCATGTTCAAAAGATCTAAGTCGGCTTTATGTCGAACGTTCAAATCGTTATTGGTGTAAGCAATGTCGTGATACATACAAGCTTTGTCCAATTGATTTATTCCGCGATCGCCTCTTAGCAAACGTTTTTTAAGATTCGTTCCAGGACCACAAAATTGATACCCAGGTAAATGTAATTCAAAAGGTACTTTGTTTATCAAGCTGTTAATGATACCACTTCCTTTCTTCATTGGTACAAGTAAAGTGATTATGTGGATCAAAGACAGTTAATTTATATTAAAACACCAATGCATTTTTTTCAACCCAACTATTTTCATTATCATTGAGACCTAACCATTTCACAAAAAATTTGTTTCCTTTTCGTTTTATGATTTTTTCAATAAGGTAAAGGTCTGGGAATTTAGTTTTTTGTAATTCATACTCATAAAAAGATCCTAAGATTCTTTGTTGATTCTTATCTTCTATTTCATATGTTGGTGGATTTGTATGGTTAACTTTTACAATAGAAAATATTTCCGTTGACCAATTAGGTGTATAACCTTTATAAAAGTCTCCTTTATATTTACTAATACGAACATGGTCGCCAAGGACAAACTTAGATTTCTGATTTGTGTTTTGATTTTGTGTTTTAATAATGTTAGATCTAACTAACATCTCGTTGGCTTTATTTATTTCAATGGGTTTAAATTTTGTTGTACTATGAATAGTATTGTTATAGTATTGTACAGCGGAATCTAAATTCTTCTCCAACCATCGATACTGACCACATAAGCTGAATTGTTTATAAAGTCGTAATTTCAATGTTCTTATCACCCGTTCTACAATAGATGCTTTTTTTACAGAATATGTAGAGTAATGATTTATTTTATACTGGGTCATTAATCGCTTAAAAGATTCATTATAAAACTCTTTCCCTGCATCTGTTTGCAGATTTTTTGGTTTTCTCTGAGAATCAATTAATATACATTTCATTGCATTCATAACATCATTTTTCGATTTCGATTTCAGAGGATTAACCCATACATATTTCGACAAAGCATCAATGACTACCAATACGAATTTATATCCTTTATTGAATTTTGAATACTTTTGAAAGTCAATTAGATCAGCTTGCCATAAATCATCTATCGCTTTTATAATTGTACATCGACGTGGGAAATTTCTTCGTACAGCTCTATGAAGTTCATCAACAATGTTTTGCTTACTCATTATTTTTTGTCCGACTGACCTTGCATTAAGTGGTCTATTTCTGTTTTTGTGTAATAAACGGTATTCAAACGATCTAAAACAGCTTTTTCTAAATTCGACAAATATTTTTTAACATCACTCAAAACTTTTTTCAACTCTTTTTCCATGTGCTGGACTGATTCATCCAGATATCCTTTATTTACAGCTTCGTCGTCTTTATCTGGGGGCAACAAGCCTTTTAATCTTGTTGATTTTAAATCGTAGACTCCCGTTTCTGATTTTACTAGAGAATCGTTTAAGGTATCTATGTATTCAAATAATCGTAAACGCTTATGAACGTGGTGACCGAATTTGTCTATATTCATTGCAATGGCAATGCTTATCAGCTGCTTACTGTAAGTAAACTGCTGAATTATTCTTATGTACTTTCCTTATATTTTTTGTTGATTATGCCGGCTTCATACAGTTCCTCAATTATTGCAATTATTTCATTATCTAAACCAGTATTACCAGCATCTCGTGACGCAAATAATAATTTTAATCGATCTACTAGCTCGTTAGGGTCATCCCAATAAATCAAATCTGTATTTTTTTTTACTTTTTTCAAGAGTTCCAATCCTTTTCCTAGTGGAAGACTTTCCGTGCTCGTAGTTGCACTTCTTGAGAATTTAAATAACGGTTTAATAATGTGCATATATTTGTAACCTTTATTGCTGTTTATAGCCTTAGTTGAATCAAAATTACGTCTATGAGCATTCGTTTCAAGTAACAACATTTTATAATTTTGTAAATCGTCTTCCGTTATAACTTCCATGTTTGGTGATTTTTTAAATAATAATTCTTTTAAACCAAGAGTTTTCTTAACAATACGATTTCCAATTCGCCAGGTGCGGTCACGGTCAAAAACTCGTGTTTTACCAAGAATAAGTTTTCCACGCTCAAGCTTGATTCCATATGGTACGTTTTTCGTAATTTCAGATGATCCTGACCATATAGATTGATCTTTTGTGCTTGGTGATGATTGAAAGGACTTAAACGAGTCTGCACTCAAATTTTGATCTGTAAATGGTGAAACAGTAAGGGTTTTGTCAGGTTTGCTGATACAAGCACCATCTAAGTTTTCTTCTTCACTAAGAGGTCTTTCAGAGTCTTCGTTGGGAGAATCCGACTCTTCACTTTCGCTGTACTTATTTTTCTTCAGTGTTGGTTTATACTCGAATTCTTCTTGTTCATATTTTTCATCGCTTTTATTTACCAACTGATTGAGGGGATTAACTATAGGTTGAAAAATTGTTTCCAGCGCCATGTTGTTAGAATTTTTTACATCTTTTATCATTTTCACCTTCCTTTTTACAGCTGCTGCAGATTTTACAATTAGTTCTTTGAGATTTCTTTCCATGCTTAGAATTCTACTCCTTTCGAAATCACAAATGAGAGTGATTATTAACAACGTTACAATCACTTATGAATGTTAATCTAACACGATAAACGTATCAAATTTCATTCTGTAACATCCTTTGTTTTTCTCACAGTCTTTATTTATCACAACATAACTGTATGGTTTGGTCCAAACAGTAGAACACATTCCACGGAATTTGGGCCATGACATGTCAGAACCTACATGTTCATCGTAAACGTGTCTTAAATTAATATCATCTTGTTTAAATAAAACTATAAGATTAGAGTTATCCCTCACAAGCTGTTTTGGAATTTTGGAGTAAGTTTGATTAATATAAAAGCAATCAATATTCTTATGACGTCCCATAGCAAAATAATCTCGAATATTGTTTTGATTTTCGCAAGCAACATCATCAAAAATGATAATTGAATCTAACAAAGCTTCATGAGGACTCAAAATCTCGCTATTGTGATTATATTTGTAAAATGATGTACCAGGTACTTGTTGTAGAACTTCTTCTAGAAATTTATACTTGGGTTGGTATAAAGATTTTGAATACACATACAAATTACGGAAACGAGGACCGTTCTTATGCAACAACAAACTAATCACTAAGTTTGTTTTTCCACAATTTGATGGACCACAGACAAGACAACGAATAGTGTTAGGTAGTAAGTTGCCATGACGCTTACTTTCACTAGAAGATGTTGGACAAATACATTCTATTTTTAAAGATTCTTTTTGTTTTACAAATTTCATAACGAATTGCTTGCTTATTTGTAGCGTATCAAAAGCTTCAACACAATGACTTCAAATTCTTATGTTCCTATATTTAAATATTCTGAGCCATCAGTTTATAAGACTTCGAGCGCCACCTAACGTGTACGGCTGTTAGAACTGTGACAAAAAACTTATGGAACAAAAACATACAATGGTTATTGGGAATTCAGTACAACCGAAGTGAGAGAGGGCGTGAGCCCGATCGAACGGAGGTGGGACAGAATTCCCAATAACCATCTACTGATACCGCTGCCAGGCCTTCGCCGACGACATCATACTAACCTTTGAAGGAAACACTGGAGCAGAAATTGGTAGCAGGGCCAGCGCTGCGCTCGCCTATGTTTGGGAGTGGGGAAATCAAAACAAACTACGCTTTGCTCCCCATAAAACGGGAGCCATGACATTAACAAACAAATTAAAATACGACGAACCACTCATAAGCATGGGCGGGCGCAGTGTTGAAAACCTGCGAGAAATGAAGATGTTGGGAGTGACCATCGACCACAAGCTGACATTTAACAAGCATGTGACAAACGTGTGTCGGAAAGCCCTAAACATCTTCAAACAATTAAACCGAGCGGCGAAGGTCAGCTGGGGACTTCATCCGGAGGTAATAAGATCCATCTATACGGCGGCGGTTGAACCCGTAATCACATACGCGGCAGTGGCATGGGTTGAAGCTTCTGAAAAAATCGGAACACAGAAGGAATTAGCAGCAGTCCAGCGTGGATTTGCCCAGAAGCTCTGTGGGGCCTACCGCACGGTATCCCTAAATTCGGCACTACTACTGGCCGGAATCCTTCCCCTAGACCTTAGAATACAGGAGGCAGCCGCCCTGTACAAAGCCAGAAGGGGGGAGTGTAAAACTTTACCAAACGATAGGGAAATTGATGTGGCGGTGGGCTACGAGGAACATCCTTACCCGCCCCGACTCATCGCAACAAGCTTCACTGAACTGAATAATCAGGAGGACGTGGACAGACATGCGGTGCAACAGGTGCAGATATACACCGACGGCAGCAAGATTGATGGCCTTGTCGGCGCCTCTCTCTCCATATGGAAAGAAGGTGCCGAAACTAGGGCCGTCAAGATTGGACTGGCCGATTATTGCACCGTATATCAAGCCGAGCTTCTTGCGATAAGCCGGGCCACGGAAGTGATCCTTAAAAGGGGCGAGAGGAGCTTTGGTATCTTCAGTGACTCAAGGTCAGCCCTTGAAACCATTGCGAACCAGGGCTCCTGTCGCCGCTTAGCGCTCGAAACCCGAGAAAACCTTAGGCGGGCCTTGACCCAGGGCAAAGAAATCTCCTTGTACTGGATCAAGGCACACGCTGGTTTGACGGGCAACGAGCGCGCGGACCACCTAGCAAAGGAAGCAGCGGCGTCGTCGAAGAGGAAGGTGGATTACGACAGATGCCCCATCTCCTACGCAAAAAGAGACATACGAAAGGAAACACTGGAGAGATGGGCAAAAAGGTACGGGGAAGGCACCACCGCCTCTGTGACGAAAATGTTCTTCCCAGACGCAGTCCAGGCATACGGAATCATCAAAAAGATAAAACCACGTAGCATCCTCACGCAGGTATTGACGGGCCATGGCGGGTTCTCCCAATACTTGCATCGCTTCAAGTGTAGGGAGAGTCCGGCATGTATCTGCGACCCTGCCGAGGAGGAAACTATCCCACATATAATCACGGAATGCCCAGCCAGTTTAAAAGAAAGAAACGAAATCGAGAGCAAGCTACAAATAACAATAAGTGTTGACAAAATTCCAGAGTTGATGAGCAACAAAAACTATAGAAACGACTTCCTAAGGTATTGCGTGGAGGTGGCTTCCAAAGCCATAAAAAGAAATAAAACTACCAATTGACTGAAAGCATATATCATATATATATATATATATATATATATATACATATACACACACACACACACAAACACACACACACACACACACACACACACGCACACACACACACACATGTCCTCTAACACAAAAATAAATGTCAAAACATAAAACTAGCGAAAGAAGTAATAAAATAATACTACAATAGGCAAATTATCAATATATAATAAATATAATAAGCATAAGGAAACAAAATTGTAAAACTGAGTATGATATAGACAATAAGTTAAGCAAATTGTAGAAAATTAGCAAATAAAATATAGAAAATGGAAACATATGTATATATATATATATAGAAAATAAAAATTAGTGTAAGCATACAATTGATTGTTATATGAATAAAAATGTTATAAGAATAAACTATAAGGAGAAATGTAAATGTATAAACCAACAACAATGTATCAATAAACATATATTATCAAAATTTAAAATAAGCAGCGAAAATAAAATAAACAATACCCAAGAGTATTTATTTATCCCCATGAAATAAGAAACTAGTACTATGAAAGAAAGAGAAGAATGACAGAAAGAAATAGTATGTAGCATAAAAGTACGAGCGGTAGAAAAAGCGAGAACTGGTATGCAAGTGTTAAAGTAATAATAAAGTCTCTGGTCACGCCAGAGGAGACTGTATAAAAAAAAAAAAAAAAAAAAAAAAAAAAAAAAAAAAAAAAAAAAACCTAACCAGTCGTGCTCCACCCGCCGTGGAGAGCACACGCGCCTTTGGGCTCAGAGCGGATAACGCGGACAAACGCGGACGCTGCGCGGATCGCGGACGCTGCGCGGATCGCGGACGCAGCGCGGATCGCGGACTCAACGCGGACGCGGACCTGCCGCGGAGCGCGGACGCAGCGCGTATCGCGGACGCATCCACAACACCAACGCGGACGCGGACTCAACGCGGACGCAGCGCGGATCGCGGACGCATCCACAACACCAACGCGGACGCGGACGCGGACCTGCCGCGGAGCGCGGACGCAGCGCGGATCCCGGACCCATCCACAACACCAACGCGGACGCGGACTCAACGCGGACGCGGACCTGCCGCGGAGCGCGGACGCAGCGCGTATCGCGGACGCATCCACAACACCAACGCGGACGCGGACTCAACGCGGACGCAGCGCGGATAGCGGACGCATCCACAACACCAACGCGGACGCGGACGCGGACCTGCCGCGGAGCGCGGACGCAGCGCGGATCGCGGACGCATCCACAACACCAACGCGGACGCGGACTCAACGCGGACGCGGACCTGCCGCGGAGCGCGGACGCAGCGCGGATCGCGGACGCATCCACAACACCAACGCGGACGCGGACTCAACGCGGACGCGGACCTGCCGCGGAGCGCGGACGCAGCGCGTATCGCGGACGCATCCACAACACCAACGCGGACGCGGACTCAACGCGGACGCAGCGCGGATAGCGGACGCATCCACAACACCAACGCGGACGCGGACGCGGACTCAACGCGGACGCGGACCTGCCGCGGAGCGCGGACGCAGCGCGGATCGCGGACGCATCCACAACACCAACGCGGACGCGGACTCAACGCGGACGCGGACCTGCCGCGGAGCGCGGACGCAGCGCGGATCGCGGACGCATCCACAACACCAACGCGGACGCGGACTCAACGCGGACGCGGATTCAACGCGGACGCGGACCTAACGCGGACGCCTATTCACCGCGGACGCGGACTCAACGCGGACGCGGACCAACGCGGACTCGGACGCATCTTCACCACCAACGCGGACGCACTGCGGACGCGGACGCATCTCCACCACGAACACGGACGCGGACGCGGACTCACCGCGGACGCGGACTCAACGCGGACGCGGAGTCACCGCGGACGCGGAATCAACGCGGACGCGGACCTGCCGCGGACGCGGACTCAACGCGGACGCGGACTCACCGCGGACGCGGACTCAACGCGGACGCGGACCTGCCGTGGACGCGGACTCATCGCGGACGCGGACTCACCGCGGACTGGCGAACGCAGCGAAGAAAACAGCGGACACACTGCGAACATAGTTAAGCCACACCATAGGTAAATCTATTATATTTTGTAGTTAGAATTAAATAGGAAAATGTCCAATAATAATAGACCTGCCGTTGAGCCAGTTGTGGGCAAAGCACCAGAACACGAACCCCCTATTGATGAGGATAATTTCTTCGACATTGGCGAGGAAGACCCACCAATGACATTACTCACACAAGCGCTAACTAATACACAGGATTACACAATAGTAGCTGCAATTAAACGAATATCTGAACACGCAAACACAATCATAACTAAACTAAAAGTAGCCACAGCTAAAAGCGTCACTAAAGCAAATAGGGAAAGTGCGATACATGCAGCTAACTGTATAATAGAGATCACTAGGAAACTCAGTGACGACACAGAATACCCACATAGCAACGACCCAAACAGACAAACCACGGGAAACGAAGCTAACCAATACAATATCAAACAAATACAGGATACGATTAAAAACACAATCATCACAACACTTAATACATATAACAATAATAATAGCGACATAAGTAATAAAAAAGAAAATATTAACAGCAACGGCACCAATAGTAATAAACAGACATACTCTTCAATAACAAAAAGTGTACCAAACAACAAAGACAACAAAACATTTAACAATACAATAAAGAGCAGTAAGCCGACAATTCTTGTAACAGTTAACACAGCAACAAATCAAGAAGAAACTAACAAAATATGGCGAGAGCAGGAACTCTTTAAGAGAGAAAAATTCCTTCCAGTAAGAACAATATATACAAAAAACAATAAACTAAAAGTCCAATTTGAAAATAACGCACAAATGGAAAAAACAATAGATAAAATTCAAAAATCTAAAAACCTTAAAGCAGAAAAACTAACCAATTTGCAACCCACATTTATTGTCAAAGGCATACCCAACCAAATAAACTCTAACCAACTAACTGAATGTATGATAGACCAAAACCAATGTTTATCGCATCTTGACAAAAAGAACACAGCAAACAACCTTCATTTGTGCACTACAAAAAGAAACAAAAATCCAAACCTGTACAACGCGATATTCAGAGCAACACCTAAGATATGGAAGGAAGTAATAAAAGTGGAAAGAATTAACATAGTATACGTCAAAGTTAGAGTTGCGAATCATATAGCAGTGCTGCAATGCTTTACATGTCTACAATACGGACATACTCAAAAAGCATGCAGGAACAAAACAACCAACTGCTCGCATTGCGCGGAAACAACCCATACATTTAGAACCTGCCCGAATAAAGATAATAAATCAAAAACAAAGTGTTATAATTGCCAACAACATAATACACAAAATAACAAAAATTTAGAAACAACACATACAGCCACTTCTCACAAATGTCCTGCGTACGTATTAAACGAAAAGCGGACAATAGAAAAGACTAACTATGCCACAGAGTAATAATAATAATCGAAATACAGCATCACCACAACATAATAACAATAGCAATAATAGCAATACACCGAACCGCAATACACAAGGGAATGATCTCATGATTTATTGCATTCAACTCAACTGCAATAGAAGTTATTACGCACACCAAGAACTCATTGCAGAAAACTCAAAATTAGAGGCAGATATAATATTCTTGACAGAGCCATATACTGGGAACACTAACTACGTCAAACCTATAAAAGGATACACAATCTATCAGAATACTAATCAGAAATATAATGATAATACCAATAATAATAAAATAATCAAAAGTGCAATAGCAATTAAAAACAATAAATTCAGTTCATTACTTATTAGCCCACATACCACAAATAATATAACCATAATACAATTTAAAAACATAAAGGGACAGCGAATATATATCCATTCAGTATACGTTGAACCCAGAACAGATAAAGATGATACCATAGCGAAAATGGAAAACTTCATCAGCCTGAACTCTACATCAGCACACATTATTACAGGAGATTTCAATGCATGGAACAACATTTGGGGCTCAATAAGCACAAATAAAAGAGGTAAAGACCTTGGAGAACTAATGACTAGGAACGGACTCACAGTTGTAAATGACCCCAATACATACACCTACCACACCACCACACACAGACAAGTTAGAACCTCAACTATCGACTTAACAATGATATCGGACAGCAGCCATAACGTGCAGATCGCAGACTGGAGAACTAATAGAGAAATTAGCACCACATCAGACCACTTTGCAATCACTTTCAAAATAATACTAGGAAAAAACAGAGAAGATAAGCTAAGCAGGAACCTAAAGAACACTACATGGAAATACAACACAAACACACCAAACTTCTGGAACAACAACAAGAAAAATGAATTTAAAAATGAATGTAAGATACACATAGACGATAGCATCAACTCAATCGACAGGATAAACACAATGAACCAGACAGACCTTAACAACTATATAAAACATATTACGACTCAACTTAATACTATATGTAAGAAAACCATTCCAAAACATCGGGCCTACATAGGTAAACCACATTGGTGGAACCAAGACTTAGAACAACACAAAAAACAAGTAATACAAAATCACCACGAGCTTTCGAGAGCTGTCAGAAGGGGAGATAACCTGGAACATCTTGTCGCGCAGAAGACAAGGCTTAAAGCAGACTACCTGAGAGCCATACAGAAAGCCTCTACTGACAGCTTCCGAGAATTCTGTAACACTCAAGGAACGGAAGATGTGTGGACGGTCACGAACCGACTTATAAGGTCGAAGCCGCTAACACAGCCTCCCTCAACACTAAAGAGACCTGACGGTACCTTCACCTCAGACACAAAAGAAACCGTAAAACTACTAATGGACTCATTATACCCACAGGACACTCCCGACACCACAACACAACAAATACACCAGAGAACCCAAATGAAAATGCCCCCTCTTACACCTGATGAACCACAATTCACAATACACGAGATTACTAGCGCAATAAGAACCATGAGCCCAAAAAAGGCACCTGGTCATGATGGCATAACAGCAGACATATGGCAGCACTTTATTGATTTATACCCAAACTTAATACTAAATATAATAAACAGAGCCTTCAGCCTAGAGTACTTTCCCGAGGAGTGGAAGAGAGCCAAAGCCATAATAATACCTAAGCCAAACAAGAACACATATGACGAAACAACATCATATAGACCAATTGGCCTCCTTCCAGTCCTTGGTAAACTATATGAGAAATTAATAAATAACAGAATAACACATCACATTTACACAAACAATAAAGATAAAGAAAATCAGTTTGGTTTTAAAGCACAAAAATCAACAGTCATGGCAATAGAAACACTAATCAATAAAATAAAACAAGAAAAACAAAAAGGCAAACAGGTAGTAATTGTCTCGCTGGATATAAAAGGGGCGTTTGACAATGCCTGGTGGCCTAGTATTTTCAGCCAACTTAAAAAATACAAATGCCCCAAAAACCTATACTCAACACTAGTTAACTACACGGAAAATAGACAAATCCTGATAAGAGTAGCTGACGAAGAGATTACGAGAACTGCAACAAGGGGATGCATACAAGGATCTGTGTGCGGCCCCTTGATGTGGAACCTCATACTTGACAACTTGCTGGAGAGGGAAATGCCACTAGGTATTCACATTCAAGCCTATGCAGACGATATATTAATAGTAGCAACACATTACAACACACATAACCTCCAAACAAACATAAACAAAACAATAGAATATATCACCAAATGGGGTCACAAAAACAAACTACAATTCAGCACGCCTAAAACCCAAGTAATGGCAATAACGAACAAGTCAAAAACAATTAAAGTTAGAATCAATAACCAAGATATACAATTAGTCAATACAATAAAATACCTAGGCTTACACATAGACAATAAACTCAAATTCAACAACCACATAAAGACAACAATAGAAAAAGTTAAGGCAATATACAATAAATTAAAAATATATGTAAAACCCACTTGGGGTATACATTCAGGAAACATAAAAATAATATACAACCAGGTGGTAGTCCCCATACTATCGTATGGAGTCTCCATCTGGGGGATAGCCTTAAAGAATAAATATATAAGGAAGATGTTACTGTCGTTTCAAAGGAACATAAATCTGCAAATCATAAGAGGTTTTAGAACCGGTAAGTACTAGCCTAGCCATAGTATTAGCAGGCATGCCACCGCTCGATGAGCAATTAATAGCCATCGCTAACAATGAAAAAACGAGGTTAGAAAAAACCTCAGATCACCTACCTGAAAATACCACGATGGAAACACCAGCCTTACCTAAAAACAGACTACACCCATCTAAAAGAATACCAATCCAATACCTAATGGCAAACAATGAGGAAGAATTACAGACGGCTCTTACACAACACCCAGAAATAACACATCACCTGTATACTGACGGTAGCAAAGATGAAGAAGGAGTTGGTGCTGCCGTTATTATACAAGATGAACATACAAATATATCCAAGATAGAAATTAAACTACATAAAGCATGCTCCAACTTCCAAGCAGAACAAATAGCAATAGTAAAGGCATGCAAATGGATCTCAGACAAGAAAGTAAGCGCCGCCATAATAACGGACTCTAAATCAACATTACAAGATTTACAAAACATCAACACATATAACCCACACTCAGTAAATATATTTAACATAATACAACAAATCAAAGAAAACAATAGGAAACAAATAGTATTTATATGGTCAAAAGCACACAATCAGATAGCAGGCAACGAACTAGCAGACCTCCATGCTAAGCAAGCAGCCGGCCCAAGTAGTGATGATGAAATCGAATATAAACAAGTACCCATATCATACATAAAAAAGATAAATCATGACAAATTATTAGAACACTTAAAACTAACATACGAAAATAATGATAATTGTAAATACACTAAGAACATATTTAAAAACTACGATGAACTAAAAAACTTTACCAATATATGTACACCAAGCTTCGCAATCACGCAGTTCCTATCAGGGCACGGGTACAATAAACAATATTTACACAGGTTCAAAATAACACCAGATCCGTACTGCCCATGTAATCCAGATGAACATATAATACAATCGTTTAAACACCTAATACTTGACTGTAATAAGTTCGAAAAGAGTAGACACAAATTAGAATACAATTGTATAGTAAATAACATTGACATAAAAAGTATAAATGAATATCACAATAGAGAAGGAGTAATTAAAGCATTTAACAAGCATCTCGAGGAAATAATAAATAATCTTAAAACATTTAATAATACTTAGGGAAATACATATTCGTCATAAATTAGTATTATTATCAATAAATACATACAGTATATACGTTACAAACACATAGTAGGGTAAATAAACGCTGTATTAATGAATAAATATATATATATATACTTATAAGAAATGTATCTATTATTAAAACGATAATAAAACAAAGAATAAATACGGGAATCGCCGGACATGCCAAAAGCATACATATGATTATACTATAATAATAATAATTTTAAGATATAAGTTGTTGAATTGATGACTGTCATTTGTAAATTATAGATTGGTACACCTAAAGGTAAATAGTATCAGTAAGGAACAACATTGTAAACAACCAATAGCCTGGTTGTAGTTAATTATAAGTTAATAATATTAAGCCAAATAACTAATTAAAAATTTAAATAATAGGTAAATAAGTAATATGCTTTATGTCATAAGTTTATAAATTAATGAATAAATATATATATACTTACAAGAAATGTATCTATGAGTAAAACAATAATAAAACAAAGAATAAATACGGGAATCGCCGGACATGTCAAAAGCATACATATGATTATACTATAATGTTAAGATATAAGTTGCAAATTGCTGACTGTCACTTGTAACTATAGAATTGTACACCAAAAGGTAAATAGTATCAATAAGGAACAACATTGTAAACAACCAATAGCTTGGTTGTAGTTAATTTAAGTTAATTAATAATATTAAACCAAATAACTAATTACAATTTGAATAATAGGTAAATAGGTTATATATTTTATGTCATAAGTTTATAATAAGTTTATAATTTAATATAAGATTAATAATATAATAATTGGAAAAATGTAAGAGGGGCGGCCCTGGCATGGCCGGGACCAGTCCAGTTGATAACAATCCTGAGCTGATCCCGGGGGTGCTAATGCCGCCTTTTATAGGCAGGATGGTGTTGCCGGTGGATGCAAGAGGCTAGAAATTTTCTGTCTCTATGACTCTGACGGCGATGGCATCCGGTCGAATTTGGGCTGAGCCCTTTAATCTAAACTTAATTTAAACTTAATTAAGTTCCCACATATGTATTCTATATATATTAATGTCGCTGACGGCAGCGCTGCCGGCAGCGGTCGATGGCGCTTACGGGGACGCGGACTTAACGCGTGCGCGGGGTGACCGCGGACGCGGACTCAGCGCGGACCTACCGCGGACGCGGACGCGGACTCGGCGCGGGCGCGGACTCAGCGTGGACGTGGACTCGCGCCACGTTGGGTCCGCGTCCGCGGACCTAGCGCGTCCGCGGACCTAGCGCGGACGCGGACCGACCGCGGACCGACCGCGGACGCGGACGCGGACCGACCGCGGACCGACTGCGGACGCGGACGCGGACTCGGCGTGAACGCGGACTCGTGCCGGGTCGGGTCCGCGTCCGCGGACCTACCGTAAACGCGGAGTATATATATAAATGTATGACATGTATATTACTGTTCAGGTGCCAAGGCCTGATTACCAAATAAGCTAACGATGTAAATAAATAATAAAAATCCTATGTAACTAACATTAAATAGAAATAAGATGTGTAGTATAAAATAGCTCTGCTTATATCTATGTCCACATAAACAAACAAACAAAAACTTGGAAAAAAAAAAAAAAAAAAAAAAAAAAAAAAACTAACCTAACCTAACCTAACCTAAACCTAAACCTAAACCTAAACCTAAACCTAAACCTAAACCTAAACCTAAACCTAAACCTAAACCTAAACCTAAACCTAAACCTAAACCTAAACCTAAACCTAAACCTAAACCTAAACCTAAACCTAAACCTAAACCTAAACCTAAACCTAAACCTAAACCTAAACCTAAACCTAAACCTAAACCTAACCTAAACCTAAACCTAAACCTAAACCTAAACCTAAACCTAAACCTAAACCTAAACCTAAACCTAAACCTAAACCTAAACCTAAACCTAAACCTAAACCTAAACCTAAACCTAAACCTAAACCTAAACCTAAACCTAAACCTAAACCTAAACCTAAACCTAAACCTAAACCTAAACCTAAACCTAAACCTAAACCTAAACCTAAACCTAAACCTAAACCTAAACCTAAACCTAAACCTAAACCTAAACCTAAACCTAAACCTAAACCTAAACCTAAACCTAAACCTAAACCTAAACCTAAACCTAAACCTAAACCTAAACCTAAACCTAAACCTAAACCTAAACCTAAACCTAAACCTAAACCTAAACCTAAACCTAAACCTAAACCTAAACCTAAACCTAAACCTAAACCTAAACCTAAACCTAAACCTAAACCTAAACCTAAACCTAAACCTAAACCTAAACCTAAACCTAAACCTAAACCTAAACCTAAACCTAAACCTAAACCTAAACCTAAACCTAAACCTAAACCTAAACCTAAACCTAAACCTAAACCTAAACCTAAACCTAAACCTAAACCTAAACCTAAACCTAAACCTAAACCTAAACCTAAACCTAAACCTAAACCTAAACCTAAACCTAAACCTAAACCTAAACCTAAACCTAAACCTAAACCTAAACCTAAACCTAAACCTAAACCTAAACCTAAACCTAAACCTAAACCTAAACCTAAACCTAAACCTAAACCTAAACCTAAACCTAAACCTAAACCTAACCTAAACCTAAACCTAAACCTAAACCTAAACCTAAACCTAAACCTAAACCTAAACCTAAACCTAAACCTAAACTGTCTGTCTGTCTGTCTGTCTGTCTGTCTGTCTGTCTGTCTGTCTGTCTGTCTGTCTGTCTGTCTGTCTGTCTGTCTGTCTGTCTGTCTGTCTGTCTGTCTGTCTGTCTGTCTGTCTGTCTGTCTGTCTGTCTGTCTGTCTGTCTGTCTGTCTGTCTGTCTGTCTGTCTGTCTGTCTGTCTGTCTGTCTGTCTGTCTGTCTGTCTGTCTGTCTGTCTGTCTGTCTGTCTGTCTGTCTGTCTGTCTGTCTGTCTGTCTGTCTGTCTGTCTGTCTGTCTGTCTGTCTGTCTGTCTGTCTGTCTGTCTGTCTGTCTGTCTGTCTGTCTGTCTGTCTGTCTGTCTGTCTGTCTGTCTGTCTGTCTGTCTGTCTGTCTGTCTGTCTGTCTGTCTGTCTGTCTGTCTGTCTGTCTGTCTGTCTGTCTGTCTGTCTGTCTGTCTGTCTGTCTGTCTGTCTGTCTGTCTGTCTGTCTGTCTGTCTGTCTGTCTGTCTGTCTGTCTGTCTGTCTGTCTGTCTGTCTGTCTGTCTGTCTGTCTGTCTGTCTGTCTGTCTGTCTGTCTGTCTGTCTGTCTGTCTGTCTGTCTGTCTGTCTGTCTGTCTGTCTGTCTGTCTGTCTGTCTGTCTGTCTGTCTGTCTGTCTGTCTGTCTGTCTGTCTGTCTGTCTGTCTGTCTGTCTGTCTGTCTGTCTGTCTGTCTGACTGAGAGAGGGTGGAAAGTGATATTGAAGAATTTAGGGAAAGTATAGAGAAATACAAGGGCCCTTAAGTATTCCGGAAAGCACTTTCTCAAGGTACACACCAAATAACGAAACTCCTTGATAGAGATGGAAATTTGGTAACGGACAGAACATTGCTGTTGCAGACCGTAGGAAATAGAAACAGCCTTAGGTAAAATGAAGAATGGCAAGACTGCTGGCGAGGATGGGGTGGTGATCGAAATGGTTAAGGAGGGAGGAGCACATGTGATAGATATCACTAACAGACTTTTGAACAAGTGCCTCGAAGAGGGTAAAATACCAAGAGATTGGGAATCTGCCAACGTAATACTGTTACTTAAAAAGGGTGACAAGGCAGATCTAAACAATTACCGTCCAATCAGTCTACTGTCACATCAGTACAAATTACTTGCCAAGATCATTACCCTCCGTTTGACCAGGAAATTTGATTTCTACCAACCACCCGAGCAAGCCGGTTTCAGAAGCGGATTTAGCACCATGGACCACATTATGACGATAAGAAACCGTAATTGAAAAAGCTACGGAGTATCAAACATCCCTATGGCTGGCTTTTATCGACTACAGAAAAGGGTTCGATAGTGTGGAATCCTGGGCAGTTGTTCAAGCACTTCAGAATGCTCACATAGACTACAGATACACGAAGCTTATTGAGAACATCTACAATAACGCTACCATGAAAATCACGTTAGTCGACCAAACACAACATATAGACATCAAAAAAGGCGTAAGACAGGGGGATACTCTTTCACCAAAATTGTTTACCCTGGTACTAGAGGATGTCTTCAAAAAACTTTCATGGGAGGAACGTGGTCTTAAGTTACCGGGAACAAGACTTAACAACCTAAGGTTCGCTGATGATATCGTTCTCCTTAGCGATAATCCTGATGACCTCCAAACCATGATCCACGAGTTGAATGAAGCCTCCTTAAATGTCGGTTTGGAAATGAACCTAAGTAAAACTAAGATCATGACCAATGATACCTGATATATACCTCATTGTCGGAGGCTCGTTGAGGTTTCATATGTCTATGTCATAATTGAGTGTGATGGACATTGTCATAATTAATCAAATAAACAGGGAGACTGCATATTGAAAGGCACGCGAGTTGTCATACCAAAAAGTTTACGTTCGCGCTTACTGGAAGAGTTACATGCGGGTCACATAGGCATCGTTAAAATGAAATTGTTAGCCCGGAGTTACATTTACTGGAAAGGCATAGACCAAGACATCGAAAATAAATCCAAATCTTGCAGATCCTGCCGATTACAACAAAATGAACCAAGGAAGTCTCCAACGCATCATTGGGAAGAGGCAACTACACCGTGGGAAAGAATCCACATAGATTTCGCAGGGCCAATATTAGGCAAGCACTTACTGATTCTAGTCGACGCGTACAGTAAGTGGGTGGAAATTATACCAACAAAAAATATTACGAGCGAGTGGTGCATAGCTAAGCTGAAAGACATTTTTTGTACATTTGGCTTTCCGAACTTACTCGTTTCAGACAACGGTAGACAATTCACGTCCCAAGCATTTGAAAACTTTTTGCTAGATCACAGCATAGTCCACAGAACTTCAGCACCCTACCATCCCGCAACTAATGGACAAGCCGAACGGTTTGTTCAAACGGTCAAAAGAGCACTACGGAGTATGGCGGGGGAGAGAGCGGACCTAACCGACAAATTGATCCAAATTAAACTCTGTCTTCGCCGCACACCAATCAGAGATGACCAATCGCCATATCAATTGATGTTCGGGAGAGAGGTGCGGACGAAACTTCAAGCCATGATCTTTAGGACTAGGCGGGGTCAAACCAGAACCAGAGTAGCCGGGATCGAGGGGGTCTCTAGACATTTCGCCCCGAATGATCGGATACAGGCTCGCTGCTACAACGGAGCCAGTAAGTGGCAGTTTGGCCGAGTGTCCCGCCAGCTCGGACAGCGTCACTACGAAGTGCTGACGGATGCAGGCGAGACGTGGCGTCGTCACGTGGATCAGTTGCTGCCAACGCCTTTGGTACCAGTGACGTAATTGCGGCCGAGGGCTGATATATACCTCCTTGTCGGAGGCTCGTTGAGGTTTCATATGTCTATGTCATAATTGAGTGTGATGGACATTGTCATAATTAATCAAATAAATAATGTAAAACTCTAAACACAATATTGCTTATTTAAGAATTGTAATATACAATAATACCAAACCAGTTACTATTAAAGTTAACCAAACCGTCATTGAAAAGGTAGAAAAGTACGTCTACCTGGGTCAGGAAATAAAAATGGGAAAGGAGAATCAGCTAAATGAGATAGATAGGCGCGTACGTCTCATGTGGGCTGCCTACGCAAAACTGGACTTTGCTTTCAAAATGGCAAACGGCTTTCTGTACCGTTGTACCGTTTCTGTACAACGGTACAGAAAGCCAGATTATTCGATCAGTGTATTTTACCGGTACTTACCTATGGAGCTGAAACCTGGGTCCTGACAAAGGAGAGTATCAACAAGATACAAGTCGCCCAGAGGAAACTGGAGAGGAAACTGGTGGGGATTACACTGAGAGACCACAAGACTAACACCTGGCTTAGAGAGCAAAGTAAGGTCACCAATGCTATTAAACAAATAGCAAACTTGAAATGGCAGTGGGCCGGTCACATAGCCCGTAAGCATGGTTCGTGGGGTAAGACGGTCTTGGAATGGAGGCCTTGGGGCGAGAAACGACCTAGAGGAAGACCACAGATGCGATGGAAGGATGACGTCAAGAGAACTGCAGGGATAAATTGGATGGATGTAGCGCAAGATCGAGCTAGATGGCGTAATTTGAAGGAGGCCTACACCAAAATGGTTGAGTACGGCTGAGAAGAAGAAGAAGAAGAGTAGTACAGTGTTGTATTTTTCAAATGTGCACCGCGTTAAGTGTTGTAAAGCACTGTGCATCGGTTTAAGGTGCGCGGGGAAAGCTTTCCACGGCGCGAGAGCCCCTTGTACGTGATACGTATAACACTTTTCGCCGGGTGCAATGTTTCAATAGTATTAACGACGTGAATGACAGATTTATGCAAGGTAAGCGTTATTGGTATTATTAGTGTCTTCTAAAACACTTTTCACACCAACGAAGACTAAAATTGTTGTATGTAGTACATACAACAACTTACGTGGAAAAGTTAAGTGTTGAATGGTATTGTAAGTTGACATACAATAAGTTACGTCGGTAGGTAAAGTATAAAAAAATGGTAAGTGCTACATGCAGTATTTTGCGTCGTAAGTGTTAAAACAAATATTAGTCTTAAAATTACATACAACAGTTTACGTCGCGATTTCATAAAAAAATAGAAGATTGTACGAAAAAATTGCTAATCAGATTAAAATTTTTACGTGTGTCACTATGCCTCTTCTAATACATCTATTAAGATACATGGAATTGTTATTTAGTGTCCCAGACGTCGACGTTAAGTCGAAATCGGGTGAAAGGCAAAATCATTATAGTTGTCAGAAAAATAATATATAATAAAATCTAAGTCATGTATTTTGGAAATTCTATACATTTAAAACAATCGAGAGGATGTGTAGTATATTATCTCGTTTTTTTTTTCGATTTTTCTGTTGTTACAAATGTTTACTTTTCTTAATTTTTTCTTTTGTTTTGCAATCCTCAATAATGCTTCTATATACTCTAGTCTAAAATTTAAAGCCAGCTGCTCCTTAGAAGAAAATGTAATTTTTGACTGAACCTTTTCAAAATTATTATCAGGTATACTATGGACAGTGCTAACAAAAATATCTACCTTTGACGATATTATCGATGTTATCGATTAATAAAAATACGTAATACTGTTGCTAAAAATCAATAATATCGATACTATCGATAGTATAAGTAACAAACACTATCGATAGTTTCGATAATATCGACGCTATCGATAGGATTCGTGTCGATAGTATTAACGATAACTATCGATAATGACGACATTTTACGATACTACTAGGTGGTCATTCTACTAGGTGGTAGACCCGTATGTAGGGTCGCCTGGGTAGGTACCATCGCCTTTCTTATTTCAGCCGTGAAACAGTTCGCTGTGTTTCGGATTGAAGGGAAAGGTAGCCAGTGTAATTTCTGGGCATGGACGGCATTTCATCTTAGGCCCCAGGATGACAACGCACCTGCAATATCAAGTGATTTTTCCTTGTTATTGCAGGTGTCTATAGGCGGCGGTAACCGCTTACCATCAGGTGGGCCGTCAGCTTGTTTGTCATCTAGTTGTATAAATAATAAAAAAAATAAAAAAAAACTCTTGCAAGCTCATAAAGGTAATATTATTATAGATGATAATTACACAGTTTACCAATACTTTCGCGGTTCATTCATAAACTCGTTGCTGTACAATACCTTGCCACACGCTTCCATACAACATTAGGGTACAACATTTCACACTGAGAAAGTAATTAAAATCAACTAAATAATATCTATCTGGATCGATCACTGTGTTCAAAAATGGCGCGATACTATCAATAGAACTGAATTGGATTACCTAATATCTTCGGGTACGGCGCCGGCGGCAGGCTGTTCGTACCAAAGACACGCTGTCTGACTAGTGTGATCATAAGGCGGTATACTTTCTCCTCCTCTCTTCTCTTTATTTATTAATATGATCACACCTATTCTCAGTAGCTCTCATCATCTATACGCTGACGACTTGCAAATCTATGCTCAGGCTGAGGTCAGCAATTTGGATGCTGCAATTCTCGCAATCAATGATGATCTTCAAGGTATTTCTGAATAATGATCCAGCAACTTTGGTATTCGTGTTAATCCGGGCAAGTGTCAGGGTCTTATTGTAGGCAGTTTATCAAAACCACACCTTATCAAAACTAGATAAAGAGTTCAGTTGCAGCACTGTGCTAAAATAATGAAACTATTGAGTTTACTACTCATGTTAAGAATCTGGATTTGATAATAGATAACACATTTAGTTGGCTTCCTTATGTGGATTCCATCAGTCATAAAGTCATTGGCATATTAAGATCGTTTTACCATTTCAAAAATATCCTTCCCATTCCTACTAAGATTCTCCTCGTCCAAACCACCATTCTTCCAATCTTTGATTATGCTGATGTATGTTGTACTGATATGACTGAAGAACTTCTAAACAAATTGGATCGCTTAATCAACAATTGTATACTCTTCATTTCGAAAAGAATTAAATTGGCTGACAATTCGCCAACGAAGGGATTTTAGAATACTGTCCACTCTATTTTCTATATTAAATGAGAAATGAAAATTTCATTACCTGGGTGATTCTCATAGTTGTGTCCTTCGTTCAAGCAGCAAGCTTACTCTATAGAAGGCTTGCTGCTTGAACAAAGAATCACACAAAGCCAGTGCTTACACTTATGTATTTATCCATATTTATACATCTTAAAATATTTATTCGCATTAATATTTTTAAGTGTATTCACATGTTATTGTATATTTAGATTTTTAAAACAGTTGTTTTTGCACTACCTAATTAATCATTTTAGACTTAACTTTCCGGTTGACTGGTAGAGATTGCCTAATGGCATTAAGTTACCGCTACAAGCGGTTTTTCAATCCCTGGTTCCATTTGCATTTCCATTTTAGAGAGAATTAACAAAAAAAAAGCGAGTGTTTGCAGGATTTTGTGGTGTCAGTCAAGATTTTTATTACAATATTTAAAAATTGTGTCGCAGCGAACTTTGTGTTATAAAAGTGGTGTAGGTAGTTTTATAAACCAAGTGTTTGTGTTGACGTGCAAAAAAAAGAAAAAGATTATTAGAATAAAAGTGATTATGGTGTGAAATACGATGAGAACTTTTTTGTGGTTATCCACCTCATCGAGTAGCACTTATAGTGACTGTCATCATATATTTCGTGTCAAATGTTTAGTTATTTTAGTTCTATGTTAGTCTATATCGCGGTGTCTAAAAAGAGAGATAATCTGTGTAGAGGCATTAGTCTATGTTCTCGTGTGCAACCTTTTTGTATGATTGATTGCTATTAAAGAAGTTTATTAAAATGTGATGTCTTTACTTTAATTAAATATAAAACATGGCGCAGTCAGGAAAATAAAATCAGTGAGCTAAATAGATATTAACAAAAGAAATAAAAAAATGGCGTCGGGGTCATCTGTTAAACTTCCACCAAATATAAATCTACAATCGAATACAGCGGCACAAGAATGGCCGTTGTGGAAGGTTATGTTCGAAGATTACTTAATAGCAACAAATAATGTGGGAAGTGACGACAAAATAAAACTCTCGTTGTTACGCAATTTGATGGGACCGGAGGCTACAAAAATTCTAATAAATTTACCGGTTACTGAAAAACAGAAAAATGACTATGCGTCAGTACTTAAAGCGATAGACGCTTATGCATTTCCTAGAAAAAATGTAGTGTTTGACCGATTTATGTTTAACAATAGAAACCAAAAAGAAGGTGAGCCATTTGAAACATTTTTAAGTGAATGTAGAAGAATGTTAAAAAATTGTAATTACGACTTAAACAAAAATAGCATTAATGAATCATTATTAAGAGATAAAATTGTATGTGCAGTAAGTGATAAAAATGTTCAAGAGGCATTACTAAGGATGGATGAGTTAACTTTAGAAAAAGCAGCAAACTTCTGTCGTGCGAGTGAAATTAGTAAGGCACAGGTGGAACAAATAAACAAGGCCTACAATACGGAAATAGTCGAAATTGATTCTACTGAGACATCCTATAAGAAAAGAGGTAATCAGAAGCCAAAAGAGAATTTCAAGTGTACTCGTTGTGGCTTCGAACATGGTGTTCGGGCTTGTCCAGCATACCATAAACAATGCAACAAATGTAAGAAACTAGATCATTTTGCCAACATGTGTAAAGGCAGAATAAATAATGTGCAAGTTCAAAGTGAAAATCAAGAAAGTCAGGATGATAGTAAAGACAGTAATGAAACTTTATTTTGTCATTCAGCATTCAAAGACTACAGTGCGGATTGGATTGAAAAAAAATTAAAATTGAAGATAGTGTGCACATGTGCAAATTAGACACTGGCGCTGATGTAAGCATAATGCCAGAAAAGGTTTTTAACAAAATTGTAATAAAGTCTATTTTGTGTATGAGACCGACATCTGTAAAACTAGAAGCCATTGACGGATCTAAAATTAGTCCTAAAGGCATGGTAAATCTTAAATGTGGCTATAAAGATAAAGAAGCTTATATAGATTTTATGATTGTACCCAAGGCCAGGTCACTATTATTAAGCAGTGAAGGATGTATTAAACTAAATCTAGTCCAAAGAGTGTCAATGGTAGATGTTGAAAGTCCGGAAATGAAATTGATAAATAAAAATAAGAAAGTATTCTCAGGATCGGGTAAGTTTTTAAATACTGAGTGTAATATACCCACAGTAGAGTGTGCTGGTAATTCAAATATGGAATCATTCCCTCTACGTCGACTCTCTTTACGTCGAGTCTCGCTACGGTGACTCTCGCTACGTCGCCTCTGCGCTTAGTAATGTCAAAATCTCATTACGTCGAGTCTGTGACGTCAGAGGTGTAGTTAGCAGAAAAAACTGAATTTTTGAACTGATTTATGAATATAGTTTTAATAATCTTTTATTTAGGGTTAGATCAATGTTTATTTTTATATAACTAAATATGGAATTATATAAATAAATGAATAATATTTATACTCTCAAACCTATAGTCTAATCCAAAGAAAGCATCAAAAGATCTTGTGTTATGGATACTAGATAACGGAGAAATAATGATAGTATGTATATGAATAATAGAAATGTACTTAACAAACTGACAGAGAGACTAAACAAACTTAGAGGTTCGGCAATCTGATAATAGGTAGAGAAGCGTAGCTATAGGGTGTAAATTATATCATAAATTCGAATTTAACTCCGTCTGTCTGTGTGCTAAGTTTTTACTCATAAGCTGAACCAATTTAGATAAAATTTGGCATGGAGATAGATTCATCATCATCACCAGCCTATATACGTCCCACTTGCTGAGCAGAGGCCGTCACACAACAGAAACACATAAGGAGTTTGGGCCATAACACCACCACGCTGACCCAATGCGGGTTGGCGGGTTAAAGCGGTTGTAGTAACAACCGGGACCAACGGCTTAACGTGCCTTCAGAAGCACGGAGGAGCTCGAGATAACAAACTTTGATTTTCCCATCCCAGGATCGACCATTTCCATATCGAAACCAGAGCGCTTAAACCAATACGCCACCGAGCTCCTCAGCAGATAGATTACATCCTGAAAAAGAACATCAGCTTCCTTTTGGCGCGATAACCGATATCCACGCGTGCGGCCACCGGTATTTTTTTAATAGTGTCTGTCTGTTTTCACACCTAAACCGACGAACTGATTTAGAAAAAATTTGTCATGACATAGTTTACGTCTTGAGAAATGACATAGTCTTCTTTTTGGCGCAATAGCTGAAGCCGCCGGCGGACACTAGTAAGTAAGTTAATCGCTAGTAAGAGGAAAAATGGAGAAATATTTTGCTTAATATGATGTTGACGTATACTGTCTGATTAATTCTTCAGAGATCTTTCTTACCTAATTCTATGTTATGCAAGAATGGCGTCAAGTTGTATAGCAAAAAAAATGAAGATGCTTATAGAGTCAACACTGTTTTGTTATTATAGTGCATTAGTGGCTTCCCGGGTGGATGTTGGTTAAACGGCCAAAGGAATAAGCCTAAGTATGTCCTTTCTCTGGTACATCCAGCGGTGAAGTCCTATTATCTACTCGCTATAAAAGACTGAGGAGTCACAAAAATATTATCAAAATAAATAAAACTGCAAGTAAAATATCATAAATCTTCAAAAAACCTTGTTTTGAACAAGGTTTTTTGATGCTTGGACTATGTGTGTCTTATGGGTAGAATAAAACTATCAGTCAGCTGTCTCTGAAGCTTTTATTACTATATTTTTTTAAACTATGTAATAACAATTTACTTTATTAACAATTATATCACAATACAATCTTATTATCAGGTAAAAAGTAAAGTTTACGTAAAATTCACAATAAAAAAGAAAAAAAGGAAAGTATCAAAATATTTGATCGTATTTTGGTATCTTATAGTAAAAACAAAGGTATCCTTATTATTCTTATTAAGTAAAATACCATCCTCCTCATGTGTTTCGCCCATGTAGGAAGAAATGTTCCCAGCAGTGGTACCTATAGACGCTCGATGAAGATGATGATGAAGTACAAATATATGAGACAACGATGTAGAAGACATAATAGGTTTACTACTATGTGTGAGCACTGGCAGGCTGGCAAGGGTTCATAAGTTTATATTGAACCATTGACAATTGTTAAACATTAAAATCATATCAGTATTCGGTATTAGAAATAATATTATAAGTCTTTGTTATTATCCACAGTGATCCTGGACATAGCTATGGACTACCAATATATTTATAACTGGCAGTATACCTACTCGCACTGTTGTGTAGTGCATTTGCACTCTAGAAAGCAAATAGCTTTTTGAATATATATCTCATAATAAAAATCTGCATTCGTCCTCCTACAAATCTTAAGGAGCTTCCCTCACTAGACTCCATCACATTTACTGAAAGAAACCTAATATTAAGACGACATAGGTACTGAGAACAAAACCAATCACAGATATGGATGGTTTAGTAATATTATGTCGATTTCACTAATTTGTTATGCCGCGTAATACTCCCGGGAGCATATTTATTATGACAACTATGAACCAATTGTTTTTGGTATGTGTTGCTTAGGTTAAAGCGCTCACCATCCTTAAGCCACGAAATATTTAAAGATATTTAGACACTCCCTGATTTTCCTGTCGATGTTTGAGCTATATTTCAATAACTATATAAAGCCGCATAATTTGTTTTACTATCTTGCGTCATATTTCCTTTTAGTAGTTATTATTTTGTCTACTAGCAGACCCTGTGGTTCCACCCCGCTTGATGTCGTTTTCGTGCTAAAAGTCCTATCTCCTTTTCAGAGACAGATACCATCCTCCTCATGTGTTTCGCCCATGTAGGAAGGCATGTTCCCAGCAGTGGTATCTATTGACGCACTAGGTTTATACTAAATTTTATCTAAATCGGTTCAGCAGTTTAGCTAAGGTAAATAGATAGGCGGAGTTACTTTCGAACTTATAATATTAATGTATTATACATAATAGATAAAGGCTTTAAATTATTAGTAATTAAAATGCTGTATTGACATTATACACAGTTTATTTGAGAGCCAATTATTAGATACTTACAGAAAGTGTGAAAGTGTTACATTTCCATGAATATAAAATCTGAATGACTAAAATCATATGAAAATGCTAGAGAACGCTAAAGTAGTAAAAATATTTAGAAACATGTACCTTGTCGGAGAATCATCTATCATTATGAGCCACATAATAAAAGATAGGTGATAACTTCGGTGGTGGCTTAGGCCGTCAAAGGGTGGTCAATTTAGTTTTATTCACTCAACTGTACTGATAGTCTGATACTGTAGTCAATAAAGTAGTAGATGGTATTGACTGTGCTTCACATAATGCAATACAAATCTTTACAATTCGCTGCTAAATTATTTCTTGAAAGTCAAGATTTCAAATATTTTAACGTATCCATCATTTATGACATTGTCATGTCAAGCAAAGAGAATATAATTGTCAAGCACAGAAAGAGTGTCAAGTCAAATAATGTCAACCAATGATTTTTCTTTATTTATTTTTTGCTAATGCTTCATATAAAAGGAAGGCAAAGGGAACTAATGCCCATACAGCCATGTCTTCAGAATTTCTTATTTTTTTATTTATTGCATTGAAATGCTGGTGTTACACATTTCAATGCATCTTGGGAGTATGTGACGCGAAATATAATATGACAGTCTCCTTATGTGCTATTTGATGAGGTGGATAACCACAAAAAAGTTCTCATCGTATTTCACACCATAATCCCTTTTATTCTAATAACTTTTTAGTTGTACGTCAACACAAACAATTTATATACAAAAAAACACCACTTTTATACCACAAAGTGCGCTCCGACACAATTGTTAATTATTAGAATAAAAATCTTGACTGACACCAATCACCGAAACCCGCCAAACACCTATCTTTCAACCAATGAGGAAGGCATAATGTCAACATAAACAAAATTCTCCATAAAGAAAGTAAGGCAAAGGGTTAAGCCTATATATCCATGTCTAATTATAAACATTACAATCAATGCAGGAAGTGAAGTTTAATAAATTTATTAAGAAATAAAGTCAAGCTGAGTCGGAACCGAATGTACTCTACAGAACCAGCATATTTTATGTTTATTTTTATTAGTTTAACTTTACACTACACACTGGAAAATACTTTTAAGGAAATACCCCCAAGTGGTTAGGGATATTATTCATCGACTGTTCTGAGTTCATCCAACCGGACAGAATGTCAAAAAACCCCCGGATGGACAAAATCAACTTAAATAATGAATAATCACAATTTTCTCAAGTTTGTTTCATTTGCTTGTTTTTTTTGTGTCAAATGTAATTGGATTTTTATAACTCTTTTCATTTTCGAATGATGATACTACCAGGTTGGTCCCATATAAATTTCATCTGGATCTGTTAAAAATCTTCAAATGTAAAGGAACTCCATAATGGACAACAGTCAAGTTATAAAAACATACTTCAATGTTCTTAATTTTTCATTTTAACATTATAAATTTAAACTCCATGTGTATAATTAAATGTATTTCAACCAGAGACAGACACATACAAGTCGATAATGCAAACGGTCACCCATCTAACTTAGTCGGTTAAAAAAATCTACTGCTGAATCCGGGAAAAATACTAATAATCCGTTTTAATGTATTGTTCACTTGTACAAAGTTCAAAATGATTCGCCAAATTGACTATTATTTAATATGGCAATACGGCGGGCGACATTATTCCTTCCCCATTAGGCGACATAGAAATCAACTAAATGTCGACATCAACTATTTACCCCTATCTACCCATAGTGATTAAGTACAGTATATATGTATAGTAGAAATTCTCACTGAACAAACTACATCTACCAATCGAGTAACTTTTCCATTACTGAATATTGGCAGAAATGGTCGTTTCCACTTTTTAACGACCGATTGCCAAATCGCACAAAAAATACATTCTCTTTGCGTCTACCCTTCAATTAAAACTCCTGACCACCCAGTTAGTTATTAGTAGTTTAGCCAGAAGTATCGCTTAGCTTATGAACTGAAGAGTTCACGAAGGGGATCACCTAGGGCAGGGATGGCGAACCAATGGCACGCGTGCCATTAATGGCACGCAACACAATATTTTGGGCACGTCACTGATCATAAAATTCATTATTCACGACGAAAAACAGTGTGAAGTAGATATGACGGGCGAACGCGAGTGATCCCTCCCTACGTTAATTGATAGTATTTATTAGTATTATTTTACCAATAATCACAAAGTAAATATTGATTTGATGGCACGTCTATGATCTCATTAAACATTTCCTTACAAAAATGGCACGCTGATACGTAAAGGTTCGCCATCCCTGACCTAGGAGATACCCCAGGTGATGCCCCTTGTGGACTCTTTATTTAGTTCATCAGGATCCCCTTTTAGTCATTCGCACCATGTTGAACCGGCATCATGTTCTATTTCTTTGGTAATAGCATACACCAAATATCATTTATTTATTTATTTATTTATTTTATTTGGTACATAGACAGCCGAGGCCAATAAAATGTACACAATTGAACTTATTATTAGTAGTACATATAACATCGCACAACTTTAAAGAAACAGTTTAACCCTGAGATTGAATATAAAGCAAACCATACAATCTCTAAAGTGATCCGATATATCTATCGGAAATACAAAATATTAACAAATATTGAAGTCATGATATTAGGTCATACATGATATAATATTGAAATACATAGTTATTTTCTTTAAATATAAATATACATACACATACACACATACATACATACATATACATACACATACACACACATACACATATATATACATACATGCACACATACATACATACACATACACATACCTACATAAGATAAGATAAGATACGATACAATAAGATACAGCTTACAATAATCATATAAACTGTAATCTGTAATTTTACCTTCTATTTCACTAGTTTAAAAGAATGTCTTTGATTTTATTTTTGAATAATTGTTTAGTCCCAAGGAAGATGTCAGACTCAGAGAATCTGTTATTATATAGACGCGGAAGGCGCGTTAAAATAGAATTGCTACCGTAATGAGTGGAATGAAGTGGTATATGGAAAAGCCCTGTGTGTCGCGTACGAAAGACGGGAACGCGAAGAGAAAAACTTGCAAGTAAATCAGGGCAGTCTAGACGTCCGCGCATAATATCCCATAGAACCCCCATGTCCAGCAGCTGACGACGCTCTGCAAGAGTCAGGATCTTAAATTCACGACAACTTTCTATGTAATTATCATAGGATGTATTTAATTTGTTACATAAGTGACGGATAAATTTTTTCTGAATACGCTCCAATTTTACTATATATTTCTCATATTGTGGACACCAGACAGGGCTTGCGTATTCTAATATGCTGCGAACGTAAGCATAATAAACGACCTTGGTACTGGTTTGAGAGGTGAAGGGTTGGCAATTACGCATTACAAAACCCAAACTTCGAAAAGCTTTGTTGGTTATATGGTCAATGTGCTGAGACATTAGCAGTTTAGCATCCAAGAGGACACCAAGGTCCCGAATAATTTGGACCCTCTCGATCACAACGTTGTTAAACTTATATTGAAACAATATGGGGTTCATATTCCGACTGAAACTGATACTGTTACATTTGTCAATACTTAAATTTATATTGTTGTGAATGTAAAAGTCGAATAGGGTGTTAAGATCATCTTGCAGTAGCACACAGTCTTTAACAGAACGAACCCGCATATAAATCTTTTTATCATCAGCATAAAGCAAGTGATTTGCATTAGCAAAGCATGTGAAGATATCGAAGATGTACGCGTTGTAAAAAAGAGGCCCAAGGTGCGACCCCTGTGGGACACCAGAAGGAATACCAGTGAACTCCGAGCGACACCCACCCACCACAACCGCTTGGGAGCGGTTAGATAGATAGGAAATCACCCATCTAAGCAAATCGCCGTGGATACCAAGACATTCAAGCTTCTCAATAAGTATGGAATGGTCTACCCTGTCGAAGGCCTTCTCAAAGTCGGTGTAGATCACGTCTACCTGGCCACCACCCTCCATGTTCCTGAGCACGAAGTCCGTAAAAGTTGCCAAATTCGAAGTTGTGGAGCGTCCCTTGAGAAAACCATGTTGCATACCGGAAATCCCAGAAGTGATAACAGGGTATATCTGTTGATAAACAATTTTTTCAAGCAGTTTACTAAGGGTATTCAAAATAGAGATGGGACGGTAATTTTCAATAGCGCATTTAGAACCTTTCTTATGAATGGGGATGATTTGAGCTTTCTTCCAGATGTAAGGGAAATTACTTTCGCGGAAAGAACGTTGAAAGAGAATCGTTATAGGCTTGACAAGACTTTCAGCACAAGAGTACAGAAAATATGGAGGAACGCCATCACAACCAGGGCCCTTGAATTTGTCAATCTTCTTTAAAGTGTCCAAAACAATTTTCTCGGTAACTTCGATGTTCGATATGCCACAATTGTTAACCATGCTATGTTTTTGTCTCAGAGTATGACCTGTGGAAGAAGGTGATAGGAAAACACTTTCAAAGTACCTATTAAAAGCATTACAAATATCTGGGGCTGTATCAAAAATTTTGCCATTTAATTTAAAATAATTAGGGAACGAAGATCCACCCCTTTTAGATTTGATATATTTCCAAAAGTACCTAGGGTTTTTTCTAATATTGACCTCCGCATGATCCTTGAAGGCTAGGAAGCACTTGTCTTGGATGCGCTTTTGTCTAGCCCGAAGAAATGAAAACTCATCGTAATCACGATCGTCACCGAATTTTTTCCACCTCTTATGTACTTTATTTTTTTCTCTTATAATTTTAATAAGAGCATGGCTATACCATACTGGAAATTTTCGTTTATAATTACTGCTTGTAGTTACAGGTATTAGTAAAGAAAAGCATTCATTTAACTTTTTATAGAAGACATCTAAGGCATGGTCCACGGTGGCTTCTCCATTTAACAAATGGGACCAATTGACGTTGTTTAAATATTTGTTTACTGAATCATAGTTAGCTTTGGTAAAATTATAACAATTAGATTTTATTATATGAAGTGGTTTTAGAAACAAGTCCAGAACATCTAAGGCTATGGCAGGGTGATGATGATCCTCCCTGATAAGCGGGAGAGAGGTATTTACCGATAACGGGAGGTCACAGAAGCACAAGTCCAACATTTTATTATGTGAGTTGGGAATACAGTTATACTGTTTTAGGCCCAAAAATGATAATTCATTCAAGAAGTCACATGCGGTATCTTGAATAGCAGTGGAGCTGGTACGCAAAACAGAGAAACCCGATGGTAACCACTCAATACAACTCAGATTGAAATCGCCGACTAAAAGGTAATGATCAGAGGAATGACGTTCTACTAAGCGAGCAAATAAATTTTTAACGGCGATTATTCTGTCGGGTAAATCCGCTGGGTCCGGAGGTAAATAAGCTACAGCTATGTGTAACGAGGAGGGCGTGCCAAGCGCGCGCGCAGGCACAGTGACACAGAGTGTTTCTACCGGCGAGTCGAGCCACTCGCTTATAACGCCGGCGCAGAGCTCACGTCGCGTGCAAATCATAACACCTCCCCCCGTCTTTTTGTTAGTACTAAGTAAATTTCGGTCACGTCGAAATACCTCGTATCTATCGTCGCATAATTCTGAATCAAAGATATCATCTTGCAGCCAAGTTTCAGTAAAAATCAACACGTCAAAGTCATGTATCAGTATGTTATTATACAAATCTAAACATTTAGTACGGAGCCCACGAGTATTCTGGTAATATATTTTTAATGTTTGTCTATCGTGCGTGAATGTAGATATGTGTCCAAACATCATGCCTCAGTGTAAAACACTTATGAAATACTGACTTATTATTCCGTTTAGATAGATCTGTACATCTAACAATGACTGATAAAAAATATAGTATATGATTGTATGCGCATGACAGCGGTTTACGATAATATAACATTGTAATAGCACGCGCATCGGGACCCTCAATACGTCTAAAAAAGACACAACTATTATGACGGGTAAGGAAGTATTTCCGTATTATGTATACTTTCCATGGGACATTCAAAACTAAGTGTGAAATAAGAATATTAAAATTTGTATTTAATATAACCGTATGAAATAAACACGAACAGATAGGTCGCAAATATATTATAAATAATTTTATATGTTTATATAGATTAATCCTTGAGGTTTTGTAGTGCATATTATTAGGCATAAAATATACTTCATATACATAAAAACGTAACAATGTATAGTATTTTGTATAGTAAATATGATGGCGAGTAGAATAAATAAATAACTTGTTACAAGGTAGGACATCAGTGTAAGTACACAATAAACATATTACACGAGATTTCATTCTTATGCTAAAAGGTAATTGTAAAAAACACGCAGCATGTTTATCAACTAGCAAGAAAAAAATAACTTGGTGTTTCTCACTCAAAACGCAAAAGTACACCAAAGTTAAAGAGATTATATAAAACACTGCGTAAATATTAACACAAACAATAAATTGCATAAAAATAATTAGGAGTCCTGTTTTAGTTTTAGTTTGTTTAAAAAATCCAAGCTCTTTATGTGTATTGCTTCAGAGGTATCATTTTTCCGACAGTACACTTGGCTATGAGAAACCCAGCGGAATTCATAGCCATAGTCCCTCGCAAATTGTCTTGTTGCTGCGTACAGCTGCTTAGTTTCCGGTGAGAGATGCTCACAGATGAACACTTGACACTTTTCACCAGTGACGCCGGCATGCAATGTATTTAGCTTATCGCTGCTGTGCTCTCTATTAAAGCGACGAGTAGCCGAAATAAGACCGTTACGGAGGCGAGGAGATGAGAGTGTCAAAATTATGTTCCGAGGTCTTTTACTAGTAGGGTCCATCTTGGCGACGCGGCGACATGCATGAATATCCGCGTCCGGAAGTGGGAAGTTAACGGTTGCACACAGCTTCTTCGCAATTGACACCACATTCTCATTATGTGACTCCGGGACAGACTGTATCTCAACATTCCGGTCCCGGGACAGCTTTTCAAAAGAAGAGAAACGACCCAATCATCCTGGGTTAAAGCATATAATTTCTTTATCCTTGGTAGTAAACCTGTTTGTAGCACTTGGGAGGTGCTGTGGGTTTAGAAAGAAGGCCCGATTAACTGTGAAACTGGTTTATTGGCACACGAAACTATAGTGGTTACAATTGTTAACAAAATAAGGCACGCAAGCGCGGGAAAATTCTAGGCATCGCGCGCATGACCTTAGTACAATGAGTCCCGGCTTAGACTGAATGGCGCGGGCGCGTTCGTCCTGTAAGTACGTAACGTCCCGCGCACCCCTCGCGCCTCCGCAACCAACGGTCGGCGCGAGATGTAAAGCTACCTAAACATGGCATGCGTAAGGCTCGCGTACATGCACGCCACACACTCCCCCTCGAGTTAACGAGAACGTCCCCGTTCGTTGACTCGCAAACATAAAACACATAAAAATAAAAGAAATTAACACTTATAAAAGGAACAAACAGGACAAACATGTTTACGAGGCCGACCTCTTGTACGTTTCTGCACTATGGGACGAGGAGGCGATTTATTATCATCAGTATCACGATTATGAAAACGGGTGAGTTCTGATACATAAAACTTCCCTAAAATTTCCTTACGGTTATCTAAATTAGCTATAAGATATGCTATGGGACTAGCTCGACCCACTACAACATAAGGACCATCCCTTTTTGGAACAAACTTTGCTGTTAAATTTTTAGCTGCACTACTTAAAACATGTGATTTTAACAACACTTGATCGCCGATATCAAACACCTCTGCTGGACTCTTGGACTTGTCTGCACAATTCTTTCGACGGTCCTGCTGTACTTCGACGCGCTCTTTAATTCCTATGAGCGAATTAACAAAACTTTTTAAATATGGTGTAATTTGGGGAACAAAATTATCTTTACTTACAACTGCTCTAATGTCATGCTGAACATCTACTGGAGAACGAAGCTCCCTGGCGAAAGTAAGGTAAGCAGGAGTAACACCAGTTGTTTGACAAACTGCAGAATTCATTATAAATCGAACAACAGAAAGATGTTGAGGCCACGATGAATGATTAGTTTCTACGAGACGAGACAATTGATACTTCAAATCCCTATTTTTTCTTTCAGCCGGATTAGCCGACGGATGATAAAGAGGTATTAAGTCTTGTGTGATACCAAGTACAAACATGCACTGCTGCATGACGGCAGAAACAAATTGAACACCGTTGTCCGACACAACGCGACGAGGAAGTCCATACCGAAGAAAATACTCCTCAATAAGAGCTCGAGCACACGCCTCAGCAGTAACCTCTTTGAGGGGATAAAGCTCAACCCAACGAGTCACCGTGTCTTCGACCAACAATATCCAGCGCTCCCCATTCTCTCCAACAGGAAGCGGGCCAAACAAATCTACCGCTAAAACTTCACCCCTTTGACTAAGAACAGGTGTTTGTAAAAGACCTTGAGGCTTTGTATTAGAAGCTTTATATCGTTGACAGGTGGCACAAGTTTTAACGTATTCCGCTATTGTTCTATACATTCCTGGAAAATAAAAATTTTGAGAAATCCTACTATAAGTCCTGTCAACCCCATGGTGACCAGACATAGCAGCATCATGACACTCTTTTAAGATTTCAATGCGTAAAGATGCAGGAACAACCAACTGTGGATCCTCACTATCAGCATCAGGACTGTACCTGTATAGAACACCTTGTTGAATAAAATATCCTCGTTCAGACCAACGTTTTGCACCGATTGACTCTAGATCTGACGTATTTTCTAAATCATCAACAATTTTCTTCAGTTCCAGATCCTCGAGCTGTGCACGACGGAGATAGGCGGGACTACGAGCTGGTAAGTCAATTACGACAGAGCATACACCACACTGATCTTTATCTTTTTGTTCACAGGTCGGACGACTAAGCGCGTCAGCAACTACATTCGCCTTCCCTGGAGTGTATTGAAACTGTATATTAAAACTCTGTAGCTTTAATGCCCATCTGACCAATCTACCAGACGGCGACTTTAAGGTAAGTAACCATTTTAACGGCTGATGATCACTACCGACTATAATCTCATGACCCTCGATATAGCCCCTAAAACGATCAACAGCCCATACAACCGCAAGAGCTTCACGCTCGGTTGTGCTGTAATTTTTTTCAGCAGGTGACAGAAGACGACTGGCGTACTCTATCGGTCGCTCATTCTTGTCTTCACCCTGTAGCAAGACCGCTCCCAGTGCGTAACTACTAGCGTCAGTCCTTAAAACAAAAGGCTTACTATAATCTGACTGTATCAGTATAGGTGCTGACGACAAACGAACTTTCAACTCCTGAAACGCCCGTTGCTGATCTGACCCCCAGGACCACGACTGATTCTTTTTTGTAAGACGCGTCAGCGGTTCAGCAACGGCAGAGAAATTAGGAATAAATTTCCTGAACCAGGAACAAGTCTGAATAAAAGTCCTAAGATGACGTAAAGATGAAGGTGCTTTCATGTCTAGGACAGCGCGAACCTTCTCATCATCGGGAGAAATACCATCACGAGAAATAATGTGACCGAGGTATTTAATTTTATCACGTGCAAACATGCACTTATCTCTATTAGCACGTAATTTGAACAAGCGCAATCTGTCAAACACGGCGCGCAAATCTGACACATGCTTTTCGAAAGACCCCTCAGATAAAACCAAAAGATCATCTTGATAGGCAAGCAAAGTAACATTCTTTAACGAAGTACCAGAACGAAGCCGATCTATCAACCTCTGAAAGGTGGACGGCGCGTTCTTCAAGCCGAAGGGCATGCGCTTAAAACGGTAAGTACCAAACGGCGTCAGGAACGCAGTTTTATCCCTGTCCTGTTCACGTACAGCGACATACCAAAAGCTACTTCGCATATCTAAGGAACTCATAAAACAATCCTTTTTTGTTGACTGCAGAAGCTCGTCAATTAAAGGCATAGGGTAGACATCGGTCTTAGTAACCGCATTAAGTTTTCGATAGTCTACACAAAAACGTACATTTCCATTTGACTTAGGCACAAGCAAGGCAGGTGACCCCCAAGCTGACTCACACTCTTCTATAATGTCATCGGCTAACATCTTTTCCACCTCGGCGCGCATAACCTCTTTTTTAGCTGGTGTCAACCTATAAGTAGGAACAGCAATAGGCGGGTGATCGCCGGTGTCTATTATATGCTCAGCAAACGGAGTCGGGTCTCCCCCTAGCTCGAAGATATCAGAATAGTCAACAAGAACGTGGGCAAGAATATCGCGTTGTTTTCCACTAAGCGAAATCGCCTCATCATCCCGAAGTACATTTACAGCCGCACATGAAGACGGAGATGACACTCTCTCAAATTGCATCTCGAACTTCTGCTGACTACTTTCAGCAAAGTACCAGCTGCGACTACTAAAATCGAAAACAAGATTAAACTTTAATAAAAAATCTATGCCCAAAAGGCTTTCATTATTTTTAGCATCTGGAAAAATTAAAAATGATACAAGCTCTGTTTTATGCTGGAGTGTCACCTCGACTTCAGTGGTAAGTACGCACATTTCCCTACTAATACCATCCGCCAACCTAACTATTTGTGTCGACGGCCTTAACTGGTATCCTAACTTTTCCAGGAGAGCGTGCAGCGTGTGACCAGCAATGCAGCTCCGAGCTGCTGTGTCTACCAACGCGGTGCCTTGATTCCCGGAAATAGTAATATTTAAAATAGGGCGTCGAGAAAATGACGTGCTTGCCATGTCCGATTCACAACATAATACATTATCATTTACATTAGAATAAACACAATTTTCAAATTTAGTCGCGTTACTAACATTATCAAAATGCGACTGTTCAACACGAACATTATCAATAAAACAACTTTTTGAACAAATACAATTTTTAAAATTATTTTCCCATCTACTCACACAACAATTATTTTTAAAACTATTTTCATTTGTATATAAACTTTGTAAATTTTTACTATAAATATTAGAATTATTTTCAAAATCATTATTCACAAACAAACTATTATCTGAACTATAATTTAAGTCATTATCAAAAACCCCTGCGACATGCGTAGGGTTACCTCGCAAAATGACGCCGGTGGCAGTAGGCGGGTTAACACTGTTATCATCAGTGAAACGCGTCGCTGTGCGCTCGCAAACAGCGGGCGGCTGCTGCGCAACAGCGCGAGCGTAAACTCTGCGCTTCGCACGCTTCGGCGCCTGCAGGTGATTCGCCGGCGGTTGCGGGCGCTCCGGTGGCGCTTGCGGACATTGCCGCGGCACCAACCCGTTCTCAGATAACGCAACCGAATAGAACGCACTGTTTGTAACTTTCGGATTACAACTCGCACATTTAGACTTTATTACATTAGCGGCACCACAGCCGTAACACTTAACTTCACTTTTAGACTTTTGTAAATTACTTTTTGATTTTAACTTGGTACATTCGTCTTTAACATGACCTGGACGTTTACAGTATACACAAAAATTACGTTTATCGACGACGACGACGGGCTCCGAGCTTGCAACGGCATCCTTCCGAGTAGTTGCTTTTACGCTACTACTCGTATTTTCCTGAAGCGAGTCTTCTATACTCCGCGCTCTCCGTAACAAATCATCGAAATGCATAATGCTCTCCCTGTCGATACGTTTTCTTATTCGGCGATCGAGCAACCCAAAGGTCATATCTATCTCGACCTTTTCACTTAGATCACCGGCTGGTAACTTGGAGAAAAGCGAACTTAATTTCGCCACAAAAACATCAGTGTTGTTATCTCCTTGTTGTAAGGCAAAAATATCCTTATAAATACGGAATGACGGTCGATGCTCGCCAAAAGCACTAATCAGGCCTTTCAGCGCCTCTGACCACGTTCTGGTTGAGGACTTCACGCCTTGCCACCATAAAGCGGCGGAGTCCGTTAAGAGCATTGACAATCCTCGTAGGGCGATGTCATCCGCTATGTTCAAGCAATCCTTATAGGTGACGACTGCATCTACAAAATTTTCAACAGCGTCATCTCGCCGTCCGCTAAAACGAGCCGTGCAGTTTGCAAAATGGCTGCCATGACCTGCTACAAAACTCTGCGTTGCGTCGGCAACTGTGGAGTTCTGCGGTGTTGATGAGCGAACTTCTCTAAGTAGTTGTTGGCAGAAATCATTTTGCGACTGCTGCAATGACATCAGCATACTAGTAAGCAACTCTTGCGACATAGTAACTTGCGTGACATCAGCAGCGGCAGCGGGAACAGCTTCGTCGGCGTCCATTTGCCTTGTTCGCGGCATTTGAACGCAAGACAAAAACGCACTTTGTAACTTGTAACACACACTTTTAGTTAAAACCCAAACTTACGTAGGTAGGTAGTTACGACAAACCACAAAAACCAGCACAAACACGTTGGGTGCCAGTGTAGCACTTGGGAGGTGCTGTGGGTTTAGAAAGAAGGCCCGATTAACTGTGAAACTGGTTTATTGGCACACGAAACTATAGTGGTTACAATTGTTAACAAAATAAGGCACGCAAGCGCGGGAAAATTCTAGGCATCGCGCGGATGACCTTAGTACAATGAGTCCCGGCTTAGACTGAATGGCGCGGGCGCGTTCGTCGTCATGACTCGTAAACAAATGCTCGTGCTCATCATACAAACATTTGTTCCTACCGGGATTCGAACCCGGGACCTCTTGACCGAGTAGCCTGGGGTACAGACCACTCGGCCAGGCGGTCGTCAATTATTGAAAGAAAACAACCATTAATACTATAAATGAAAATAATTATGTAATATGAAAAATACAAAAACATGGACAATTGATGCTTCAAGAAAAGCGTAAATATCATATAAGAAGAAAATGTATAAAGGTGTAAAAATTAATAAAAGTAAAAATTATATAATTTTATTAAAATAATGTATGCATGTAAATTCTACTTTACATTAAAATCTAACATTGGAGAATCCTGTTGAACTAATGTGTTTAAATGTTCACGAGGATCTTCTGGCTCAATGTGAGCTAGGGAATCCTGGTGGCTGAACTGGTCAATATTATACAGTTGGCTAGACGTATTTACATCAGGCCGACTAAATAAGATACGAAAACTTTTGAGTTTTAAAAGTTTGATGTGTTCATTTTCTTTGAAAAAAAAGTAGTTAGGCGTAGGTACTTAATAAGTGAACAAAATTAACTATGTCTTGGAACTAACTTGAAACCCCCTGGTGTCTATAGTACCATTGATTTATACCATCAATGGTATTAGTGACACTACAATGTGTCCTTACAACACATTATACAGGTTTCCGAGTATCGCATCATATTGTTATATATTTGTTATAAAAAAATATGTAATTTTGGAAATATTTTCATTTTTATTAATAAAATTCACGTACGAAAACTAGTTTTATTTTCAACTGCGTCTTGCTTTGCAAGCTGTACTCGACGTCGTGAGATTCGACGTAATGGGAAAGCGACGTATCGAGAGTCACCGTAGTGAGAGTCGACGTAAAGAGAGTCGACGTAGAGGGAATAATTCAAAATATGTTGTCCATCTCAAAGAATTCCACATAAGTTAATGGAACCACTGAAAAAGGAACTAGATAGGTTAGTATTAAGAAAAGCTATAAGTAAGGTAGAAAAAATTTCGGGAAAAGCATGCATAAATAGAATAGTCATAATTGAGAAACCTAATGGAAAGATTCGGTTGTGTTTAGACCCTCAAAATTTAAATAAATTTACTGTTAGAAAGCCAGTAACTATGCCAACTATTGAAGAAGTTAAAGAGAAATAAAAAAAAAAAAAATGGTTTACTGTATTTGATTTAAAAGAAGGATTTCATTATTGCTCTTTAGATAGCGAGTCCGCGTGGAAATGTTGCTTCTCAACCCCCTTTGGAGTATACAAATATGAAGTCTTACCTTATGGCATATGTAATGCTCCAGATTTATTTCAGGATCAAGTTATGGAAAAGTTTGGAGATATAAAAAATGTAGTAATCTGGTTTGATGACATCTTAGCTACTGGGGAAACAGAGTACGAACATGATAAAGCTGTATAGGAAATAATACAACGAGCAAGTGAAGTAGGTGCTGTATTTAATAAGGAAAAAATTCAATATAAAAAGAAAGAGGTAAAATATATTGGACAAGTGTTCAGTGAGGAAGGCATGAAAATTGATCCAAATAGAATTAAGTCATTAGTTAATCTTAAACCTCCTAAAAATCGTGACGACTTACAAAAAATAATAGGATCTTTTAATTATATAAGAAGATATGTTTCAAATTTAGCCGAAATTATGTCTCCCTTATGCAAATTACTAAAAAAAGATATTTTCTTTAATTGGCTTCCTATGCATCAAACAAGCTTTGACTTGATTAAAAAAAAAATTGTGGAAGCTCCTGCACTATGTCCATTTGAATCTGATAAACCCATAACTCTTCAATGTGACGCTTCACAACATGGTTTAGGATGTTGTTTGTTCCAAAATGGTAAGTTAGTTGCCTGTTCCTCTAGATCTATGAATGATACAGAGTTAAATTACAGCCAAACAGAGAAGGAGTTATTGTCTGTCTTTTTTGCAACACAAAAGTATCACCAATATATATATGGAGCACAAGTCAATGTCCATACAGATCACAAACCTTTAATAACTATTATGTCAAAACCTATAAACAAAATTGGCTCGGTAAGATTACAAAGACTTCGGTTAAAATTACTAAAATATAATTTATGCTTAGAATATGTTCCAGGAAAAGAATTACATTTTGCTGATTTATTATCAAGAAATTATTTAAATGAGACTACTAGAGATCCGGAAATGTTTGAGCAAGTACACTCTATATCTAAATATTTACCTATGTCTCCTGAAAGATTAAACATATTTAGGAATAAAACAACTACAGATGAAACATTACAGAATTTATTTAAATATTACTTCTATGGCTGGCCTAAGATCAGTAAAGTCCCAAAAAGTTGTAAACCATTTATTAGTGTGTCTGAAAATATTTATGTAGAAGCAGGACTGTTGTTCTTAGGAGATAAGTTGATTGTTCCAAAATCATTAATACCTTATATTTTAAGTCTGTTACATAAGGGTCACATAAATCCATCTAAAGCAATAGCAAAAGCTAGAACTTTATTTTACTGGCCAAACATGACGTCTGACATAATTAACTATATAAAGAAATGTAATACTTGTGAAAAATTTAGTAGAAATAATTACAAAGAACCATTGTTACCTCATAAAGTTCCAGATTTTAATTTTGAGAGAGTTGGTGTAGATATTATGTATTGTAATGGTAAAGATTATTTAGTTTGTATGGATTATTATTCACACTGGTTAGAGATAATTCCGTTGTATGATAAAAGTTCAAAATCAGTTATATCTAATCTGATAGAAATATTCACCAGATTTGGATATCCTTTAATATTGATTGCAGATAATAATCCATTCAATTCCTATGATTGTCAAAAGTTTTATAAAAGTAAAGATATTATATTAAGATCCAGTACTCCACATTATCCCCGGAGCAACGGCTTGGCAGAAAAAGCTGTAGGGATTAGCAAAAATATTCTAAAAAAGAGCTTCGAAGAAAACTGTGACTATAGAGATAATTTAATGTATTATAACAATAATCCTGTTTGTAATCTGAATATATCTCCAGCTCAGATTCTTCAAAGTAGGATGTTGAGAACTCAACTGCCTTGCTCTGTGGAAAATTTGAAGTCAAAAACACCTAAAAACATTAAAGAAAAATTAGAGATGTACCAAAGTAAATATACTAATCAGTTCAACAAATATGTGAGGAAGAAAGAAAGTTCTTATTATGAGGGAGAAGAAGTTGTGCTTAAGACTGATAAGGATTCCAAGTGGCATAAAGCAACAGTGTTGAAAGCAACAAATGAGCCTCGTTCCTATTGGATAAAACCTCACAACAGTAATATGAAGTTAAGACGTAATACCACTCAATTAAGAAAGTCAATAACAAGTTCTTCACCCTTAAATAAAACCTGTGATCCTATTTTGTGTAATGATAACGATCGATGTACATCTATGCTAAACCAAGGTGATTCCTTAGCTAATGAATTTGCAGATGATAACAATGTCATTAGTCAAAATACTGATGTGAATGAGGGTATCCGTTATTCAAGATCTGGTAGAAATATAAAAATGCCTGTAAGGTATTTAGACTAAAGGGGAAGATGTTTTAGTTATTTTAGTTCTATGTTAGTCTATATCGCGCGGTTGTCTAAAAAGAGAGATAATCTGTGTAGAGGCATTAGTCTATGTTCTCGTGTGCAACCTTTTTGTATGATTGATTGCTATTAAAGAAGTTTATTAAAATGTGATGTCTTTACTTTAATTAAATATAAAACATCAAATACTCTCAAGAAACATTGAAATGTGTTACGCCAGCATTTTACCGCAATTAAAGAAGAAATAATGAAATACTTAAGACATGGCTATATGGGCATTAGTTCCCTTTGCCTTCCCTTAATAGGGAGAATTAACTTAAAAAAAGAAATAAAGAGTGTTTGGCGGGAATTTGGAGTGTCAGTCAAGATTATTATTACAATAATTAAAAATTTCGTCAGAGTGAACTTCATGTTATAAAAGTGGCGTAGTTTTATAAAATAAGTGTTTGTGTTGACGTGCAACTAAAAGATTATTATAATAAAAGACATTATGGTGTGAAAAACGTTGAGATTTTTTTTGTGGTTATCCACCTCATCAAGTAGCATCATATGGAGACTGTCATCATATAGTTCGTGTCAAATACTCCCAAGAAGCATTGAAATGTGTTACGCCAGCATTTTAATGCAATAAAAAAGAAATAAAGAAATACTGAAGACATGGCTGTATGGGCATTAGTTCCCTTTGCCGTCTCTTTAAAGGGAGAATAAAACCAAAAAAAAATGACATATGTATACGATTGTTTGCCTACTGGCTGACCTGGCTGTCACCTGTCACTGTCATCTGTCAGTCGTTCAAAACAAGTCTCGATTGGCGTCGGTCTCCTGGGTCTACTCGAGTTGCGTGCCGTGATGTTCATATTCTAATCGAGTTTCTTCCTGTCGTGTAGTGTGCGACATCCACGCGTGGAGAGACCAGCTGCGGTCGCAGAGTGGGCTGCGGGCACAGGTGGGCCCTCGTGACGGTGACGCGGTAGTGCGCCGCGGCCTTCGCCCGCCACGTGCTCTCAGTAATCCAGTTAGCGGGCGGAGGCCGGCGGCAGGAGGAAGGTGGTCGCGTGACGCTCACGACTTGTTGTTGCGCAGGTCTGCTGTCCGCCCCGACCACGACATGAAGCCTCAGGACGACTACAGGAATGGCGATGGTGAGTATTCCCTGTTTACATACTCAAGTCTTTGGTCGAAATCCACCAATACCAGTATTTTGCTGACATTTACTCATAATATTTGAGATTAAGTATTTAATAAGGTTCATGTGTTGACTTATTAAATTATAACTTGCAGTGAAAAATGAATGATAGTGTAAAACACTTATTTAATCTGTTAGAGAATTTTGTTATTGTTGTATTGTGACTTGATTATCTGTCCAGTTAGTAGGTAGTATGGTTTTCCTTGTTGTGCCACCATTTGTTAACTGAATAATAATAGGTATTCAGTACACTGGTACTTCAATCTAGATCAATTGGAGCAATTGAGAACTCTCAATATTTTTTTAGATGTTTAATTAAAGTTTATTTTACAGACTGAGCAAGGAAGTTTGTTACAAGGTATTTGTTGCAATACTAGTTTGGATGATTAGATAAACAAAGATAATAAGAAATAAAAACAAAACTGACATAGTTAATGACAAATGAAACAAAATTTGTTAAACATTAAGGTTTATTTTCCAATCTTCGGATACTTATTATTAATCCAGGGAATAGTTTTAATGTTTGACTGGTTTGCAATGTGTCACATCCTGGAAAAATGACTGAAAATTGTAAAAAAAAACTTTAATAATTTTGATATAAGTATGTATTTGCTTACCTGTATCACATAACAAATACATATTCACATTCGGGAATGTCCATATATTTTTGCGTCAGAAAAACTACCTAAATTAACTTTTTTTGAAGAATAAGGTTAATTAAAAAATCCTTTCATTTCTTATTTTTCTTATTAAAAAGTAACTTAACCTCTTAATCACATTATACCATCAATAACATAAATGTGACATAAGCCAAGTTCAATATTGAATTATCCATCATTCTCGACTTCACCAACAATCTTCTTATATTATACCTATTACTTCGTATTTTACTATACCTACTATACCTATTACTTCCTATTTGTACTTGACTTATACTATTAGGTTAATATATGGTATGTTGGTAAAAAATAGCCATGTCAAATCATGATCTGGAGTTACATCCCGAGTGAACAAAGAACTTGGCACCCATATATATCTTTTTTTCTTTTCTCTGTAGTCGAGAAGGATGCATTATTTAATATTGAACTTGGCTCTTATTTCACATTTATGTTTTTGATGGGATAACTTTATCTTGGGATTGGATTGGGATGGGATAACTTCATAACTTTATGTAAAGAATTTATTACTATTAATTATTAATATATTTTGTTATTATAAAAAAATTCTTTATTTTCCTACATTTACGATATATCTTATTTTTTGTGCTATTTTCCATAATATTGCTGTACTTTTGAAATATTATTACGAGTATTATTATTTGCTTTTTTTCTGAATAATAAGAAACTAAAAGTATTAAAAAAATGTATATTTCACCTAACACATAGTAACTATTAGCAGCATAACTTTCATCATCATCAGCCTATATACATCCCACTGCTGGGCTCAGGCCTTCCTATATGGGAGAAACACCTGCGGAGTTTGGGACATAATACCACCACCAGCTGGCACAATGCAGGTTGGTGGGTTAAAGCGGTTGCAGAAACAACCGGTACCAATGGCTTAGCGAGCCTTCTGAAGCACGGAGGAGATTGAGATAACAAACTCTGATTGACCATCCATCCTAGGATCGACCTCGAAAGTTGCTTTGTTTTTTTTTATCAAAACCAGCTTAAATCAATGCGCCACCAAGGTCCTCCTCAAACCAATACGCCACTGAGGACCTCTTTCATACTTGTCGTTATTATTACTTTGTTGATACTAATTATCAATGACTGAGTTTTCAGATTCTTTCCCTACTATATGCATTCTAGCTCACCTAAAAGTGGGTTAGGTTTATGAGGAGTGAGTTAGTTACTATATCAATAACAGTTTGAGCAATCGGCATTTTTCGGATCAACTCGAAAATTTACGGAACAAGATGCAAACTGAACGCGTCTCGCGTCCCGTTAAATTGGCGCCAAATTAAAAAAAATGAATATTCGCATTAGGGAACGTCGGTAGCAGATATTCTCATGCTCAGAAAATGACACTAGTTACATCACTAATCTCAACATTGATGGTTTCAAGGTCTGTTACCTAGACATCAAGACTCAATCTTGCTATCAATTTGTAGATAATAAGTAATTTGTAATAATAATCGAGATAAAATTTTATCTACATTTGTAAGGATTGTTGGAATCCAGGTTTCAAAGAGTATACAGTAAAATATAACCAACCTTCATCAATTATTCAGAAAATGTTTAGACTAGAAGCTAGAAGTTTTTACTATGAAAAGACATGTCTCAAAAGTTTACCAGTTTTCAATTCATCTTTTGGAAAATTTAACACTATAGATGATCATTATTGTTCACTTAAATTGTGTTCAATATCTGTTAACTGTATCTGGCATTATAACTAGCAACAATCAAATAAACCAGTTCTCATCTTAAGAACATACATTACAAACTATGATTCATGGGTCTTCAGTATCAATTATGTTGTTAGTTCCATGTGGATAGGCTAAGTAATATCTGCTTATATTTTTTCAACCATTACAGTAAACCACAATGACTCTAAGGAAAATAGCTTATTATATAAGTAAACATATTTTTTCTTAACAGTAGCCATTGATAAAGAATATTTGAGGTATTTTTAGGGTTCCATACCCAAAGAGTAAAATGGGACCCTATTACTGAGACTCCGCTGTCCGTCTGTCCGTCCATCCATCTGGTCTGTCACCAGGCTGTATCTCATTAACGGTGATTGTTTAATTCATTTCCTATAAGAAGTATTTACAAAGTATGTCAAAAAAAGTTTGTATGTAAATCCACTTTGAGGTGTTACTATGTTTGTGCATGGCCAGCAAGATTTAGATAAAACAATTCGAAACAAAAGACGGTGCATGCTGTTCTGTTTTTTCACTAACAAACCAATGTATGTACGAAAGATGTGTGTAAGCTCTTCTGATACAATTATATTTTATTTTACGTAACGAAATGGTTTTTTTTAAAGTGGATTAACGCAACTAGTTTATTGTGTTTAATCAGTGATAGACATTTGAAATTTTTACAGATGATGTATTTCTGTTGCTGCTATAACAAAAAATACTAAATAAACAAAATAAAAAAAATATATGGGGCTCCGTTATAACAAACATGATTTTTTTGCTTGTTTTGGTAAAATCACTTGATATTGCAGGTATTTACAAACCAGACAAGAGACATTATGTTTATTGTTACTTATTAGAAATGTTTCATTTTTTTCTTCCTCAAATTGAATTTTTTCTTCCTTGTAAGTTATTACATACTAACTTTCAAGGAAATTTAGATCATTCAATTACTAGGAAGGTATTTGTTAAATTCTTTGTTACATCAAATGTTTGTGCTGAATAGTGCCGTTTAATATAGAAGGTCATTGTTGATGCGATGCTTCCAGTGCACTGATTGTCTAATATTTTACATGTTTCTTGTGTTGATTTATGCTAAGATCAAGGATAAATAAGGGATGAAGTGTTTTATTTGTTAGTACTCACTGAAATAATAGTGAAGTCTAATTGGTTTAGTGGACTAATAGAATTAAAGTCATCATCACTTCCCACTCATAAAATGCGCTAGTATAAGAGCGGACACTTTTATGGTGGCATTTACGATATTTAAGTGACAACAATAGGGGTGTTTCCTACAATTGGAACTGTAGGTTTTGAAAATAAATTTCTAAAATTTGACTAATGATAACTAAAAGATGCTATGCATAGTATTTGCAATACGCAAAGACAGACTGTACTAGAGCTATAATAGTATTTAACAGACTTTTTGACGAGGCGCGACCATCTTCAATATCTCTCGGTATCACATGCCGCAAGGTCTTAAAAATTCAGATTAATTTCCTAATTCTACTAGTAACAAGGTGTGGATACCACGATAGTCGATTATCCAGCATAACTCCTAAGTATTTCAATTCAGTGACTTTCTCAATGGTTCTGCAGTTGCAGTTGCTATAATTATTAGGATCCTCTCAACCATGTATCTTGAGCGTGTAATTGTTATTTGGTTGGGTATTGATTGTTATTTAATACTAAAGCGAATAAACTTCGTCTTTATAGTGTTAAGTGTGAGGAGGTTGGATCTAAGCCACTTAGCAGTTTGAGTCAGTCCTTGCTTGCTGCGTATTTCACGCTGTGCTATGTATCAGCTGTAAAAATTATTGCATCTGCGTACGAAAAGATTTGGGCATGAGGTATCCTAGCATTGCATAAATCATTTATATACAGGGTGGTGCCGTCAATGCGACAATAAATTTAAACATGGGCTATATTAGTCCATAGAAATGGTTTGCCACTTTCAAAAATATCGTATTCATTTGATAATTTCATGAGATTTGTATGAAATACATACCACTAGGTGGTAGGCCTGTATGTAGGGTCGCCTGGGTAGGTACCACCGCCTTTCTTATTTCAGCCGTGAAACAGTTCGCTGTGTTTCGGATTGAAGGGAAAGGTAGCCAGTGTAATTACTGGGCATGGACGGCATTTCATCTTAGGCCCCAGGATGACAACGCACCTGCAATATCAAGTAATTTTTCCTTGTTATTGCAGGTGTCTATAGGCGGCGGTAACCGCTTTCCATCAGGTGGGCCGTCAGCTTGTTTGTCATCCAGTTGTATAAAAAAAAAAAAATGCTGCCAACGTTACACTATTGTGAGAGTCTGTTTGTTCTGACCCTAATACACGTTAGTAAATCTTTTAATGTTAAAATATTTACGTCAAACTAAGGTAAAAACTTACAGACAAATAATACCTACTGCTTAAGATGTGGTAAGTTCCTGTAAAATTTAGGTCTTTAAAACTTTTCAGTACAGACCTGTGTTGTCTACAATGCACGTACGAGTTCTAATCTTTCCAGGGTTGCAAGCATTTAAAATAATGCTGCCATCGTTACACTATTCCTTAGAAATCTCATGAAATTATCAAATGAATACGATATTTTTGAAAGTGGCAAACCATTTCAATGTACTAATATAGCCCATGTTTAAATTTATTGTCGCATTGACGGCACCACCCTGTATGTAAGAAATAGGGTAGGTCCCAAGACACTACCCTGCGGTACACCGTATGAGACATCGGCTTCTTCGCTTATAACCTGTCCTATCTTAACTCTTTGCTTCCTATCAGTCAAGTAGTTTTGAAATAAAGCAAGTCAGATTCCTGTGATACCAATCCCTTCTTATTTGCGCACAACGATAGGGAGAGAGACTGTGTCAAAAGCTTTTTTTAGATCTAGGTATACTCCTAGACACTTTTTACTCCTGTCCAGCTGCTCTACCACCAGTGAACTAAGGGCACTCATTGCATCCTCCGTAGACTTCCCTTGCTGGAAGCCAAATTGTGATGTAGATATTATATTAAATTTATATAAATAATTAAGGAGTCTTGAGTTGATCAACTTTTCGAGGACCTTAGAAATCGCTGGAAGTACCGAGATAGGTCTAAAATTACTGACATCTTCCCTCTCCTCATCCTTGTACACGGGTGTTATGATCGATTGTTTCAGTGCAGTAGGGAATATGCCTTTTTCTTCGAAGCATAGGTTGATAAGGTGTGTAATGATTGGAAAAATAGTACATATAAGTACAGTAAGTATATCTCTTTCTCTCAATAATGAAAGGAAAAGTATAGCAAGAATTTGATTACAGCTGTCAAATTGACGGCTTTAAAAGAAACCGTAGACAATTTTTACGGCGTTTACGGAGGTGCTTCCTAAATCCTGCACTTTATGACGTTCAGTGAGTTCGAAAATTGAACACACCTTTGTCCAATGTGAAAGTGATTTCTTGTGTACTCATGTTGAGAGGGCGCGATGCACTGAACTTAAATTTAGATTTAGCGCGTGTTGGAAAGAATTAGGGCAGCTATGAGATACTGTAGGGGCGCGTGTTTGACGCAGTAGTGGTTGTGCAGGCGGGAGCGGCAGTGGCAGCGGCAGCGGCAGCCGCAGCCGCAGCGGCTCGTCGTCGTCGTCGGCGTCGGGCGAGCCCGCCGACGAGCTGTGGCTGCGCGACGACGCGGCGCCGGCGCGCGTGCTCAGCGCGCTCAACTCGCTGCGGAAGGCGCGCCAGCACTATGACGTGCTGCTCCTGGCCGGCGGCGCCGAGCTGCCCGCGCACCGCGCCGTGCTGGCCGCCGCCTCGCCCTACCTGCTGCACGCGCTGCAGGTACCCCGCGCGCCCCACCGCCCCACCGCCCCACCGCCCCACCGCCCTACCGCCTGCGTGGACTGCTTGACACTAATTATATACCGGGCGGGAAACGCTCTCCCAAACGAAAACAGATGGCAATGCTGCTGATCCTAAATATAACTTGTTAGAGGGAACGAATGAAGATGTCCTCTCATTCCATTCTATTTTCTAAGTGACGCACCAGTTGTTGCAGCTCTTAGATGTATTAAATTGAGTCGCCTCTCCGTCGAGACCCCCAATTCGTCCGGGGCGTTCTCTATGTTGTTCTATTTAATTAGTCATCACGCTAGCCGCGTGCCCTCGACCGGCGGATCAATCGAGAGGTCCGGTAACTGTGGAGGGCTTGTATGTCGGGGCTGTGGGCTGTAGCTGTAGCCTGGGGGTTGCCGCAGGAGACGCCGGCGGGCGAGGCGCTGCGCGTGGAGGGCGTGGACGCGGAGGCGCTGGGCGCGCTCGTGGAGTTCGCGTACAGCGGGCAGCTGCGCGCGTGCGAGCCGGCGGCGGCGCGGCGCGTGTACCGCGCGGCGTGTACCCTGCGCGTGGAGGCGGTGCGCGCGCCGCTGGCCGAGCGCCTGCTGCGCGCCGTCGAGCCCGCGCTCGCGCTCAAGCTGCGCGCGCTGCCCGGCCTGCAGCCGGACCAGCTGCGGCAGCTCGACGACTACATCGCGCGCAACGTCAGTACCGCCCGCATACACTCATTTTGTATTTGTCACCTTATTATATCTGTTCTACCGCTACAAAAATTTACTAAGTATTAGGTGTTCCTTCGCGTACCTGAACTTTTAGTCTCATTTGCAAAATAGTAGTTGTATGTACGATGCCGAGTTATTATTATTACAGATCGTGCAATTTAAGTTATAAAATATAATAGTATACGTAACACAAACTCTTAATGATGCTTACTTTGGACCAGATAATAGGTGTGAGTGAATATGATTATTATAGATTGGATCTGAGTAAAATAAAGGGATAATATTGTAATGGTTGTATCCAGTTTGAAGAGATCTGCTCGTGCGGCGCGCTGGCGTCGCTGCCCGTCATCAACGTGTCGCTGCTGCGCGAGAGCAGCGCGTCCGACGGCGAGGAGAGCGCCGCCGCCCTCGCCGACGCCGCACTGGCGTGGCTGCGACACTACCACCCCGACGCCGACGTGAGTACCGCACTACCACCCCGACGCCGACGTGAGTACCGCACTACCACCCCGACGCCGATGTGAGGACGGCACTACGTTTCCTTGCTGTCTCGCAACCATCACGGTGAAGAAATAGCTCCACGTTTGGATTGATAACTGAGTTATCTGAGTAAGTGGCCTATTCGCGTATTGTTTAAATAAGTTGATAGCTATTGTTTTTGACTTTTCGCTCGACACTTATGTTTCTCCAATTTTTTTTTTTACTTCAGTCGTATCAAAACTTATATCATACATTGCCAAACATCTGTGCATAGTTTCAGCATAGGAACCGATTGCCGAAAGGGCATTTTAAGTCGGGGCTCGATCGTGAAAGTATCGAGGTCGCATGACTCGCAACAATAAATTACATAGCTGAGGCTCGGCCGCGAAGAGGAGCGAAGCGGGCTGAAAGTTGCGAGTTTCGAGCGAATTGAAGCTTAGCCCGTTTTTTCCACATCCCGCCCGCGCGGAAACGTGCCAGCGTTAATACCGCAGCTATTTTTAGTCGAGTTTCTGCGTGAAACTCGACTAAAAATAGCATTCATTCATTTTAACTATTTCTCGCTTCTAAAAACTAGCTCAGTTCATCTTTGTTAGTTCGTTTCGCGGTCGAGTCCGGACTTAAAACTACTTTGAAATCGGCTTTGATATAAGCAACGGTTTCCGTCAAATACCGATGGTATGAGCCGGGCCTTGGACGTGGTAGTGAGGCGCGCGCGTGTGGGCAGGTGGAGGCGCTGAGCGCGCGCGCGCACCTGCTGTACGTGGACGCGCGCGGCGCGCTGCGGGACTGCGGCCAGATGCCGCGCGGCGGACACGAGGCGCCCGAGCTGGCCGACTACCGCCGCGAGGCCGAGCGCCGCGCGCGCGCCGAGCCCGCCGAGCCCGCCGCGCCCAACGCCGCCGCGCCCGACGCCGCCGACTGGGCCGTGAGTGTGCACCACCATCTACAGCTTTGAACTTTGTACTGTTCTTTCGAGTTATTTTTTTTGTTAACTACATTTCCTGCTTTCGACGAGTTACATATTTAAATTGCTATCTGTTTACCACCTAAACTGAATAAAAAAAAAATCGTTTACAACAGTATGAATAGCGACGGGCACAGATTGGAACCTTGGGAAATACCAGATAAAGACTGAGACGGAACCGACTCACCGTCACATACCGCGACCAACTGAGTTCTATCTGTTTGGCACGATTTCAATCACCGCTACGAAATATTGCGTTTTCCAAACGAGTTTCTCTTTCAACGACACCACTTTGTGGCCCACTTTGTCAAATGAAAATGAAAATATCTTTATTCAATTAGGCCCCCAAGAAGCACTTTCGATTCGTCAACAAAAAACCCTTAAGTCTATCACATAAAAATAATATTAAATAACTAACAATTTCATAATGTTTGTCTCTCTGTCTTATCTGGATCTACGTAAGCTAAGAATGTTATGTCAGTCTGTCTATCGGTCTGTCTGTCGGTCCGTCTGTCCGTCAGTCAGTCTGTCTGTCTGTCCGTCAGTCAGTCTGTCTGTCAGTCCGTCTGAATTTACACCGGTTCCAAAAGTTGAACTACCGAGAAGATTCCGGCAACAAACTCGTGTAGTCACTCTTTTCAATCATTAAGTTACAATGTTTAATTACACAGTAATAGTATTTAGCAGCGCAGTGTCGCACAGAGTATAAAAAAAGGTATATTAAAGTACCAATAAGTACCTAATGATAAGAATATTTACTGTATTTAAAGGCTGCCCGACAATGCACCATCACCATATAGGTATTACAATACACAAAGGTCAACAATTAATATACAAAGACCTAATAAAGCTAAACATCTTTCATTAATTTTAAACACTTGTCTGAGCACGTCATTACAATAATAATTGTATAATTCGTAAGGAAAGTGGCGCCACCTTTATTTAGTTCCTAAGAGTGTCACTAGATGGCGCTGAGGCTTTCTACATCGCGCTAGTGTTTACGTTCAACGTAAGACGTATAGTCAATGGAGATATAATAAATATTTGAATTCGCTTTGGACACGGTGTTTTATTCACAACGGAGTTGGGCTTTCAACATGGTCCTAATACGAGTCGGATCGGCCTAGTTAGTTGGCGGATATTCTACTACGAAGACTCAAGAAGTAAAGTACGTACCTAGGGGTAGTGCATCGCTACTCGGGACGTAAACTGAAGCAAGTACCAGGTGGACCTCAAGTCAAGCAGTACAGGAAGTACTTGGTGTCATCGAAAAGTGGTATGAAGTGTTATAAGTGCTGAAAAACTGTGAGTAATTTGAACCTTATTTCTATAGAAGATTTAACTTAGCAAAATTTCAAGAATCATTGACATAGTCGTTTCAACATTAGTTTGGACTTAGAATAATAACAAGAAAAGTGATACTACGGGGAATCCATGCCCGATTTCATAGCGGTCTGATAAGTGATAAAACACTTAGAAAAATCGTGAATAACATTGATGGAGTAAATGAACTTGTAAAAATTTCTATGTGTTGAAATATCCTCTTATTACGATTTCAACTTGAACTTATAAAGTGTTAGAGTATAAAGTCAGTGTTCGTACTTCGTGTTTTTACAGAGTTACTACGGTGTTATTTCGGTACAATTGGATATTTTGTGTATTTCTATGGAACTCATTTGAACAATTTTAGTATAATTGTGCGTCATTTCATTAATATAGTTATTAGTGTTCATTGTTATTATTATTGCCTACAAATAAAAGTAAATAAGTGTATTTAAAATGGAATCGATGTCTAAACTTCAGTTCGATGCTGCATCACGGATTACTAAAGCCGAAAGTAATTTCAAAAAATCACCAAAAGACCGAATTACTGTTTCTTATGTGGAGTCACGGCTTGAAATGTTAGAAAAGTTATGGTTATCATTTTATTCTACACATCGTAAAATCATAGGCGAAGTTGCACATAGTGAATTAGAACGGTCCGAATATCATAGTAAAGATTTATATTCAACCACCGAAGATTTATACATCGATTACAAATCTATGTTAAAAGAAATATTACGTAAATTAAATGTAAATGACACAATTAATGTAGGATCAGACTCAAGCTCAAAGAATGTTACAGAACATGCTTCTAATTTAAAGTTACCTACAATTACATTACCCATGTTTAGTGGAAAATATGTAGAATGGACTAGTTTCCGCGATTTGTTTATTTCTCTCATTCATAACAACAACACCCTTGATGACGTACAAAGGCTCCATTATTTGAAAAGTCATTTAACGGGCGAGGCGGAACAATTGTTACGCCACGTTCCCATCACCTGTGATAATTATTCGATTAGTTGGTCAAAGTTAGAAAGTCGATACAATAATAAAAAATATTTGTCTAATTGCATCCTTTCACGGTTTATGGGTCAAAAAATTATAAGTACCGAGTCATCTAGTGCTATAAAAGAATTATTAGATACAAGCAATGAATGCCTAAGCGCCTTGAAGCATTTAGGTATTAAAGTCAATGAATGGGATATCATAGTAATATACATATTGAGTTCGAAGTTGGATAATGAAACGCGTAAACAATGGGAAATTAAAATTAGTGATTCAGTAGAACAATTACCAACATGGAATATATTTCAGGAATTTTTGGAGCAGCGTTTCAGAGCGTTAGAGTTTTTAGATCCTAAAAATGTAAAAAGTAATAATAATACAAATCGTACTGTAACACATAGGTTTAAGGCACTTCATATCACAACAAGTTTATGTCCATATTGTAATGACAGTCACAAACTTCACGCTTGTAAGAAGTTTGCAAAGGACGACACCCAAACGCGTCGTAGTTTTGTCCAAACCCACAATTTATGTTTTAATTGTTTAGGTTCACGTCATTCAGTCACTACTTGCCGTCATCCAACTAGATGCCGTATTTGTAAGAGGAAGCATCACTCTTTATTACATAACCCCAACATAGGTCAAAACGCAATACAACACACAGGTGATGATAAACCATCTACCAGTGCAGGGGCTGTGTCCACAGTATCTATATCTCAGAGCGATTCCAATCAAGCTATTACAAGTTGTTTCTCTAATGTATACTCTCAAATTTTACTGGCTACCGCGTTGGTAAATATTAAATCCCGAACAGGTGCAAACATGACTTTCAGGTCAATGTTGGATCAGGGTTCACAGGCTTCATTCATAACGGAGTCTGCAGTCCAGTTACTCGGACTGAAGAAAGTCGCAAGCAAAAGTTATGTTTCAGTGTTGGGAAGTGACACGAGTCCCTCAGTGGTCTCTAGGTATGTTGTTTATATTAAAATGCAATCACTTCTCGACTCCAATTTCGTTATTCGGGTAAAAGCTCATATTTTAAACAAACTGACGAACCTTCTTCCGAACAAGAAGGGCGCAGTTCAATTGTGGTCACAATTAACACAATTGTTGTTGGCTGATCCTACCTTTGACACTCCTAATAAGGTGGATTTGATACTCGGTGCAAAGGTTTACAGTCAAGTTTTAAAAGAGGGATTATTAAGACACCCTACAAGTAGTTTAATAGCTCAAAATACGTCTCTTGGGTGGATAATATCTGGAGAAATAGGGGAAGAGGATGTTGGAAATCCGATATCATGCAACAGCATAACATTGAGTATGCATGTTCAGCTAAATGAAAATGATTTATTACGAAAGTTTTGGGAACTGGAGTCGGAACCAGCATCTGTAACAACAAAGAAATATTTAACACAAGAGGAACAGGCATGTGAAGAAATATACGCAAGTACGACCAAAAGAGATGCTTCCGGTCGTTACATTGTTAAGTTACCTTTTAAGGATGATAGTCCTAAATGTACTAAAGGCAACTCTAAAGAGATTGCACTCAAAAGATTATTAATTTTAGAAAGAAAGTTATTAAAAAATTCAGAGTTAAAGAAAAGATATACAGATGTATTTAATGAGTATTTAAGTCTAGGTCACATGGAGGTTGTACCTTCACAGGATATAAATAAACCAAATGTATGTTACTTACCTCATTTATGTGTAATACGAGATGATAAAAGTACTTCACAGGTTCGTATTGTATTTGATGCGTCTTGTCCAGGAACTAACGGCGTTTCTTTAAACAATGACTTAATGGTTGGACCCACACTGCAAGCCGACCTGAGACACATTTTAATCAGATGGCGAGTTCATCCAATATGTCTCACATCAGACATGGTTAAGATGTATCGTCAGGTATTGGTTTCTCAAGAAGATACTGATTTTCAACGTATTCTGTGGCGCGAGAATCCTAAGTTTGAATTACAGCACTACAGGCTCTTGACAGTCACTTTCGGGACCGCTTCAGCTCCATATCTTGCTGTCCGTACCTTGCAACAGCTAGCTTATGACGATGGTCAACAGTTCCCCATGGCTGCTAAAACCATATTGCATGATAGTTATATCGACGATGTAATGACTGGATGCCAAACTGTTCAAGAGGGACAACTGTTGTATCAAGAATTAAACCAATTGCTCAACAAAGGAGGCTTCGAACTGCAGAAATGGTCCAGCAATAACGAAGAGTTGATGAACTGGATGGAAAGTGAAGTACGAGCAGGTAAAACAAACGATGAAATTGATGCCGTCGTTCAAGAACCTGAAAAAGAAAAAACAAGATTAGTAGTTAAAACAGACACAATAACAAAAATATTGGGACTCACTTGGGATAGACAAAGTGATGAATTCACGTACGCAGTACAGTTGCCTCAGCTGGTTGCACCTGTAACAAAAAGAAGAGTTATTTCTGATATCTCACGTCTCTATGATCCTTTAGGCTGGCTAGCGCCCATCATCATTAAAGCCAAAGTTTTTATTCAGAAATTATGGATGTCGGGATTGCAATGGGACGATGAACTTACCCCTCAGTTGTTGGCCGAATGGACTGCTTACAGAAGTGAATTGCACTTATTATCCAATTTCAAAGTGCCTAGATGGATGAGCACTCGTAGTAATGATACCAGTATGCAGATTCACGGATTTTGCGATGCATCAAGTGCAGCATTTGCAGCAGTGGTCTACATCCGTGTCATCGATGAAAACGGCGACATTCACGTTCATCTTATTGCATCTAAAACAAAAGTGGCACCTATTAAACAGATATCAATACCTCGCCTCGAACTATGCGGAGCAGTACTACTGACTAAGTTAATAGTGGAAGTGTCTGAGGTTTTAGGAATCCCTAAGCAAGAAGCTCGTGCATGGACTGATTCATCGGTGGTACTCGCTTGGCTAAGCAGTCACCCAAGCAGGTGGAAAGTGTTTGTGGCCAACCGAGTGTCAGAAATACTAACCAGTCTAGACAGATCACAATGGTCGCATGTCCAATCAAAAAACAATCCAGCTGATAGTGCCTCGCGCGGAATTATGCCCTCTGATTTGCATAAATTTGAAATATGGAAGACAGGTCCGGAATGGCTAAAAAACCAATTAATTAAATATGAGGATAGTTGTCATACTAGTGAGACAAACATGGAAGAGAAAGTTACCGAACTTTGTCAAGCATTGGCTAGCGTAGACGATAACTCTTTTTGGCTAAGATTTTCAACATTGAGGAAACTGGTTAGAGTCATAACATGGTGTAGACGTTTCATTTTAAAAGGAAATAAAAGCAACACTATCGATTTCCCTCAATGGCTAACAGGAAAGGAATTACGGGAGACGTTACACATATGCATCAAGCAATACCAAAGCCAAAGCTTCTATGAAGAACTACAAAGCTTACTTAAATACGGAATAATAAAAAGGAAAAATAAACTTACCTGCTTAAATCCATTCGTCGATGCAGCGGGCATAATGCGTGTCGGTGGACGTCTGGATCGTGCCGTTGTTGGTGAAGATAGGAAGCATCCAATTATTCTTCCCGCCAAATCACACTTGACTAATTTGATTATTGCAGAAGCACACGAAAGAACTATGCACGGGGGTCCTCAAATTATGGTCAACTACTTAAGGTCTAAATACTGGATTATTGATGCTAAAAATCAAGTTAAACGTTTCGTGCGCAGCTGCGTTGTGTGTGTTCGCCACGCAGCTCGTAATCGAGAGCAACTAATGGGGCAGTTGCCAATAGCCAGAGTAACGCCAAATAAACCTTTCAAGCAAAGCGGTGTGGATTACGCAGGTCCTATTCAGATTCGAACCTCAAAAGGGCGAGGCCATCATGCATACAAAGGGTACATCTGTCTGTTCGTATGCATGGTGACCAGGGCTATCCATCTCGAAGTGGTTAGTGACCTCACTGCCAAGGGTTTTATAGCTGCTTTTAAAAGGTTTGTGGCGAGGCGTGGTCACTGTGCAGAGATTTTTAGCGATAATGGCACAAATTTTACGGGAGCATCACGAGAATTAAGATCTCTATTGGTTGAAGAACAATCTGGCATAGTACCTGAAATAGCCAATTGGTTGGCTTCAAATGGAACCGAGTGGCACTTTATACCACCCCATTCTCCAAACTTTGGAGGACTGTGGGAAGCTGGTGTGAAATCCACCAAGCACCACCTCAGGCGAGTCATTGGAACATCCACACTCACATTTGAGGAGATGAGTACAGTACTGGCTCAAATTGAGGCGTGCCTCAATTCGAGACCCATGTCATACATTAGCACTAGTTCAGATGATCCAATGCCTTTAACTCCCGGTCATTTCTTGATCGGTGAGCCTATTGTACTTGTTCCAGATGCTAACTACTTAACGTCTAATATAAGCACCTTGAAAAGGTGGCAACTTACTCAGCGTATGGTACAAGATTTTTGGAGAAAATGGTCACAGGAATATCTCACTCAGTTTTTGCATAGGTACAAATGGAGTCATCAAATACCTGAGCCTGATGTTGGGGACGTAGTGTTAGTGAAGGAGGATGATCTTCCTCCTGCAAAGTGGTTATACGGCATTATTACAGATAAGCATATGGGATTGGACAAGATAACGCGTGTCGTTAGTCTAAAGTGCAATGGTAATGTTATTAAAAGACCAGTGTCAAAATTGTGCATTTTACCGATTACTAAGTGATGATATTGTAAGATGTAAAAGATTCTGTTTAGTTTTGATTATGTAAGTGTAATTTGTTCTTGGTAGTATATTAAGTTAACAAGTTGATCGATTTAATGTATAGTTTGTAAAAAAAAAAAAAAAAAAACCTTGTTGTTGACTTTTGTTTACGTTACGTATAAGAATGTATGTTTGCGATGTTCTAAATGGTATTTTAAGATTATTGTAGTTTTAGGCGCATTAACTTCTTAGTTACTGAATTCTGATAACCCACTTACTTGGCAAAGATGTTGTTATATTTTTAGTTGTTATCTGTCACGGTGGGCGGTAATTATAGACCGTCGGTCCATGGTGGGCGGAATGTATAATTCGTAAGGAAAGTGGCGCCACCTTTATTTAGTTCCTAAGAGTGTCACTAGATGGCGCTGAGGCTTTCTACATCGCGCTAGTGTTTACGTTCAACGTAAGACGTATAGTCAATGGAGATATAATAAATATTTGAATTCGCTTTGGACACGGTGTTTTATTCACAACGGAGTTGGGCTTTCAACAATAATTGTATTGTTTTATATATAATATCCTATAATGCCATATACCTCAAAAATCCCTCAAAAATTATACTATTGATGAATATGTAGGTAAATTATTACAAAATCAAGGAAGCTTAGAGATGACCATTTCCACTAGTGGCACCTGTTCACAAGTATGACGCATGTGCCAGCCATCGCTCCGCTCAACCATATCATAGGGAACGGAGCGACCCGGCACACGACGCCACCACCGCAGAAACTTATAGAGAGCATGACATCCTCCAGCAACCACAAAATCAATGAAATGCTATTGGTGGAAATAACTATATGACATTATAAGTTACAACCAAGCATTTTTGTCATTTATATAATCGTTAATAGTATAGTAACCTTTGGACATTAGAATTTTCTTAATGTGAATTTTAAATTTGTCAAATGGCAAGTCTAGTACGTTATTAGGAATCTTGTTATAGTAAAGTATGTTTTGACCCATAAAAATATTAAAAACTTTATGCAGTCTTAGAGACTGTAAGATCAATTTATTTTTATTTCTTGTATTTAATGCTTGTACATCGCTGTGTCTTAAGTAGGAATTTAAATTTTGACGTACGAAAATTATGCAAGCATAAATATATTGAGAAGCCACTGTTAGTATATCTATTTCTTTAAATAAGTCTCTAAGAGATGTTCGAGCAGCAAGGCAGTAGATTGCTCTAATTGCACGTTTTTGCAAGATAAATACTGTTTCAATGTCTGCTGCTTTACCCCACAGAAGAATACCATACGACATAATACTATGGAAGTAACTAAAGTAGACCAAGCGCGCCGTGGCAATATCAGTATATTGCCTTATTTTTCTAATAGCATAAGCCGCGGAGCTAAGTCTACTACAAAGTGTTGTGATGTGAGGGTTCCACTGGAGTTTCGCATCGATTGTAATGCCTAAAAACGTAGTGGATTGAATTAAATTTAGCGACTGATTATTTAATTTAATGTTTGTATCCACTTCCCTAACATTAGGTAAAATAAATTTAATACATTTAGTTTTCTTTGCATTCAGTTGTAAATTCTTCACAGTAAACCAATTCATTACTTGAGATAGCGCATTGTTTACGTCGTCAAAGTTAACTTTATTTCTATCACATTTAAAAATTAAAGAAGTATCATCTGCAAACAACACAATCTCACAAAATTCCTTAGCAAAGAAAGGCAAGTCGTTTACGTATATTAAAAATAAAAAAGGCCCTAGAATTGAACCCTGTGGAACTCCCATTTTGACATAAGACCCTGAAGATTTTGTTCCATTGATGTCAACTATTTGAGTTCTAGAACTTAAGTAAGATGTGATTAACTTCAGAGCTGAATTTGTAACCCCATAGTGTTGTAATTTTAAAATTAGCGTCTGATGGTCAACGCAGTCAAATGCCTTTGATAAGTCACAGAATATACCAATAGCATTTTGTGAATTCTCCCATGCATCAAATATGTGCCTTAACAGAGCTACACCAGCATCAGTAGTAGAACGACCCTTTGTAAATCCATATTGCGCACTATGGAAAAGATTATTTAAATTAAAATGCTTAATCAATTGTTCCAAAATAATTTTTTCAAATATTTTACTAAGTGCTGGTAAAATAGAAATTGGACGAAAATTATTAGGATCCTCTATCACCTGATTTAAATAGCGGAATAATCTTACTGTATTTCATTAAATTAGGAAAAATACTTTCATCTATACAGTTATTAAAAATTTGCGCGAGATAAGGGGCAATAATATCAATGATATTCTTAACTATTTTCACAGATACATCCCATAAATCCCATGTATTTTTCAATTTTAGGGATTTAAAAATTTTAATGATTTTTTGAGGAACAACATGGGTAAATTGGAACGTCTCACTACACTCGGGCATACAATGCCTCCGGATGGAACTTGCTTCAAGAGAAGAAGAATCTAAATGAGATGTTGTAATCAAAGGTATAAACCGGTACAAACGTTCGGGCTGAATGCTCTCAAAGGGAAATATGCTAGTTGAATAATAATTTTATCTTTAATTAACATTGAACTGGCTGTGAGTCTCCAATCTATGGGAAAGTCATTCGATATTGTTTTGAGAAATAACCAGTCCTCAAACGAGCCTTCCTTCATAGAAGGTAATTAACGAATAGATGTGTGATATTTTGGTGGCGTGACGTGTCTGGGCGTGTGGCGTAGGTGCTGGCGGCGCGGGGCACCGTGGGCGGCGGCGCGCGCGCGCTGGTGGCGCTGGGCGGGCGGCTGGCGGGCGTGCGCGCGGCGTGGTCGGCGGCGGGGGCGGGCGGCGCGGCGCGCGGCGGCGTGCTGGGCGCGGGCGCCGCCGCCGGTGACGTCACGCGCCTGGCGCCCATGGCCGCCGCGCGCTGCGCGCTGGGCGCCGCCGCCGTGGGCGGGCGCCTCGTGGCCGCCGGCGGCTACGACCGCGCGCGCGTGCACGCCGACGCCGAGAGCTACGACCCGCAGGTGAGTGACGTCAGCCGCGGCTACGACCCGCACAATATTATTATGATGTTCTGTAAGGTGGAGAAGCTACTTCAGTCTGAAAATTCAAATGGTAAATTCCACTATAGCAATGTTCCTACAATTTATTTCTAATTTATTAAAAAATTGAAAGATGTATCATATAGAAACAACACATTTCCATAACAAATCATCATAAATTATTTACGTATATTAAAAAAAGGCCCCTACAATTCTTCCCTGTGGAACTCTCTTTTGGCCATAAGACCCTGACGATTTTGTTCCATTGATATACCGTGTATACTATCAATATCTATTCCATTCATTTGTACTATTTAATTTATGGATTAAATAAAATGAGAATAACGCCATCGTGTTGTAAATTTGTAATTTAAATATTATCATCTCATGATCAACATAGTCAAAAGCCTTTGATAAGTCACAGAATATACGGAACAAATTTGCTATATTTTATTTTTACAGATGCATCTCATAAATCCCCTGTATTTATTGATATTATAGATTTAAGTTTAATAATGATTTTTTGAAGATCAATATGTATAAACAGAAATGTTACGCTCCATTTCCCTTTAGAATGGATTGCTTCATGAGAATAAAAAGAAGATACACGGGTCTAGTTGCCATAGGGAGTGTCGTAAGGCTAGTATGTGACAGTGCGTCTTGGCTGTCCACAGACTAACACGTGGACGGGGCTGGCGCGCATGCGCGGGCCGCGGGCTCGCTTCCCGTCGGCGGCGCTGGGCGGGCGGCTGCTGGCGGTGGGCGGGTCGGACGGGCTGGCCGACCTGGCGTCGGTGGACGAGCTGGTGGACGGCGCGTGGCGGCCGCTGGCATCGCTGCCGCTGGCGCGCACGTACGCCGCCGCCGCCGCCGACGAGCGCCGCCACACGCTGCTCGTGGTGGGCGGGCTGGCGGCCGGACACAGCCTGCGCCGCGTCGACGCGCTCGCCCTGCCAGACACACGGTGGAGCCGCGCGCCCGACCTCATCACAGGTCAGTCACCCGCCACCCGCGCCCGACCTCGTCACAGGTCACTTACCCGCGCCTTTCCCCACCCCAATTGCCCGCCGGCGAATGAGGGAAGTCGCCGAACAGATCACCGGTCACTCAACTCCCTCCACGACCTCCCTTCACGACCCCACCAGCCACTTATAATAATTACATATAAAATCATCTACATAAAATCAAGGAGTTATCATAACTATTTACGATACCTAATTAAAACATACGTGTCCTATTGCACGTCACTAACAATTATTTTAAATGCTATTTGATTTCCATGAATAAATGAATAAAACAATTACATAACCGTATAAACATGTTGGAAATTTATTTAGTTACTTTAGGTGGTAACATAGTAACTTGGGGGAGTTATAAACAAACATGTGTCGCACTATCGTCCACTGAGGCGGAGTATGTTGCTCTTAGTGAGACATGTAAAGAGGCAGTGTACTGTAGTGCTCTTTTAAAGGAATTGGTAGGATTCACTAAACAAGTGGTTATTTATTGTGACAACCAATCAGCCAGTAAATTGGCTACCAATCCCATTTATCATAAGCGCACCAAGCACATAGACGTAAAATATCATTTTATACGGGAAGCCATTGACAGTAAGGTAGTAGAAGTAAAATACTTGCCCACTGATCTCATGCTGGCAGATTTGTTGACAAAAACACTGTGTGCTGTCAAACATGAGGGTTTTGTGAAGCAGCTTTTGAGCAGCAAGGTTTAAGCAGCAGGATTAAGAGGGCGTGTTGGAAATTTAATCCTGGCAGCGTATACCTTCGATACTCAAAATATTTTATATACCTTTTTACTTGTCATTTTATATCACTGTCAGTTTGTTTATGAAAATATATTATTGTCCTACATCAAGTGGTGATTTCATTATTCACAAAAAAACATACATGATTATACAATAATTTGATTTTGGTAGAGCATTTGATCAAGTGTATCATTTTGATTTCATAATTTTTTCTTTAAAATTTACTCTTGTAAATATTGAAAATAAATTTAATTTTAAAAATAAGTAAAATTCTTCCCTATGGATGAGGACTGAATATTAAATTAATTAATTATATCCTGACTAAAGGGTTATAAAAATGGAGTACTCCAAGGTTAGTGATTGAGACCTATTATGAAAATTTTTGAAACATTGTTCTAGTTTCAGATTTATTTATTTTATATAACAATAAAATATATCTTCTCGTTGATTTAATATAAAATATTTTCGCATTAATAACTATGTCATCTGAAATAAAGTTAAAGTTTTAGATAATTTATCGAAATGATCTCTTTTAGCTTTAAAATTGACTTTGGTTTCATGATATCTTGGTACATAACCAATATTTTCTTGATGTGAAGACAGTATAAAGCATCTTCGGTTTGATTATATAATTTGATTAGACATAGGACATAGATTAATCACATATGAAAATCGGTGGTATTGCGATGGTTACATAGAAAACCTTTTTTTGTGATTTTGTTAAAAAAAAATATTTTAGAGAAACTAGATAAAAATATACGGATAACCGACATTCAATCAGTTTTATCTAGTATTTAAATCATAATAAAATGCATAAATTATATTTAGTTAAATTTTAATTGTAGGTTTTATTTTGGATGTGTTAATTTTTAATTTAGAAACGAGCTTGATTATCAAGGAGTTAGTGACATTACTTTAGTGAATAGATTTTTCACGAGTATAAAGAAGGAGGAAGGGTTGAGACTCAGCATTTTAGTTTGGGGGGACAGAATCTAAATTGAGAACTTACGGTAGATTTGAACTGTATAGTTCAGTACTTGTCAATACTAAGAGATTATGCTGTGTTGTGGCTGCTACATGGCGGTGTTAAGAGTTTCGTTCGGTGTAATTTCATCATCATCATCATCACCAGCCTATATACGTACCACTGCGGGGCACAGGCCTTCATACATGGGAGAAACACATGAGGATTTTGGACCATAACACAACTACGCGAGCCCAATGCGGGTTGATGAGTTTAAGCGGGACGAACAACCGGGACGAACGGCTTAACGTGCCTTCCGCAGCACGGAGGAGCTCGAGATAACAAACTTTGATTGGTCCATTCCAGGATAGACCATGCCGAAAGTTTATTTGTTTTTGTGATGGAAACCAGAGCGCTAAACCAATACTATAGCCACCGAGCTCCTCCACTTAAATCGTGTGAAAGTAAATAACTTTTTAATTTAATAAATGAACTAGTGGGGTGTGGTGAACTAGTTTCTTTATTAAAACACATGTTTACTTCATAACGGTCGTTTATTGTGTGTCATATCAAATACTTATTATATTTTACAGCTAATTACAAATATAACTGTCAACATAACGTGACTTGCGTTACCAAGGGAAATTCTCTAGTTATTTTAATTTATAATATTTTGCTGAATCTTTAAAATGAATCTGGAGATTTGAGGCATATCCACTTTATTTTTTCGCTGTACGAAATCCTCAGTGTAATTTATGGTCTAAGAATTATAAACCGCTTGGGTGCTAAAATTGTGATTTTTGGTATCCGCAACCTAGGAGCCCCTCGAAAGTTCACCGAGCTAAACGAGGGGGTGGTTGGGGAGAGAAGCATAGGGAGTGATTGTGTGTGTGGTGGCAGGGCGGTCGCAGTGCGCGGGCGTGGTGTGGGAGGACGCGCTGTGGGTGCTGGGCGGCTGCGACGCGTGGCACTGCCTGGCCTCCACCGAGCGGCTGCGGCTGGGGGAGGTCGGGGGGGACGAGGCTGGCTGGGTGGAGGGCCCCCCGCTGCCGTCGGCGCGGCGGTCGGCGGGCGCGGTGGTGTGGCGCGGCCTTCTGCTGGTGGCGGGCGGCTCCGACGGCGCCGCCTCGCTGCGACGCACAGACTGGCTCGCCGCGCCAGACCAGGTACACACACACACACACACACACACACACACACACACACACACACACACACACACACACACACACACACACACACACACACACACACACACACACACACACACACAGAGTATTGGACATGAGCCAACCGACTCTAATCTTTCCTTGCGTAAATAAGTGAAAATAGCACCTTTTGGGCCGGCCAGGTGGAGGCGGCTAGTGCAATGTCTATTCTGCACTAGCTGTCTTCGCATATGGACTCTTCTTATCGCTTCACATCAAGTGGTGTTGGGTAATTGCCGTGTTTTGTTGTTAAAAAAAATAGGTCGAGCTAGTCTTATTAGTTGTAAAAGGAGTATTTGAAAAGTATAATAATAAATAATTTATTGGTAATTTTTAATTTCCATAAGGAATCGATCGAATGGATTTTTCAAAAAATCTTCTTGTAACTCAGAGGTCGGAATTAGGTGGAGTTATTTATGTACTTGCATAGAAAAGTTGATATTAATATGGATCTTCCCGGAATTTCTAATGGACATCCGATGTCGTTGATGTAAATTTGGCAACGTCACGCGTGCAATGCTTTAAATTGTGTAAAAGTAAATAACTTTTTTATTTAAAAAATCACGGAATTTTTCTGCTTTTTAAATTTAATCTCGAGATTTGAGGCATATCCACTTTATTCTTTCGCTGTATGAAATTAGTGTAAGTACATAAATAACTATACCTTATTCCGACCTCTCATTAGACTAGCCTGACTTCCTTTTACATGTGAAGTCTTTTTAAATTTGGTTTCTTCGTTTCCAATATTTTCGACTGACTGGCAACACAAACTTCGGATGTCATTATTTTCATTTCAGTTATAGAGATATGTAAAATTTACGGTAGAGGTTCAACGCGACTGATATATCAAAAACTCCTTACCTTAAACATCAGGCTGTCACGAGCAAGCGTGACAAATTTAATCTGAAAATAAAAGTGGTCTGAAACATGTCAACCTTTAAGAGGTAACTGTCGACCAGGAATATAACCACACCCTTCTGTAACACACTGTAATTGTGATTAAAATGTTGACATCCAACGCGTGCTTGCTCGAGACATTATGCCGAATAATATTGCCGAACTTTCTCCCGCGTACGCTCAGGATGTGGAATGACTTCCCTGCAGAGGTTTTCTCGAATGAGTACAGCATGGGGTTCTTCAAAAAGGGCTTGAAAAGGTTTTTACAGGGTCGGCAACGCGCAAGTGATACCCCTGGTGTTGCAAGCGTTCATAGGCTACCGCTTGCCATTAGGTGGGCCGTATGCTCGCTTGCTTGGTAGTATTAAAAAAAAACAAATAACACTAACTACTACGGATTCAATTGTAGTCTGAAATAAAAGTTCATTATTATTATTAATATTTTTCTCATAACGTAAGTGTATAGTTTTTAATGTGAAATATGTGTTCTTTATTATGTGAAGCGATGTTATCCCTTTGGAGGGCTATGATAACAGAAAAATAAGTTGTGTCTGTGATTTGATGGTTGACAATCATCGTTTACTAGGTGGTAGACCCGTATGTAGGGTCGCATGGGGAGGTATCACCGTCTTTCTCATTTCAGCCGTGAAACAGTTCGCTGTGTTTCGGATTGAAGGGAAAGGTAGCCAGGGTAATTACTGGGCATGGACGGCATTTCGTCCTAGGATTTCCCTTGTTGTTGCAGGTGTGTATAGGCGGCGGTTACGCTCACCATCGGGCCGTCGGCTTGTTTGTCATCTAGTTGTATTAAATAAAGACTGTGTGTTGTGTAGTCGTGGCGCGTGGGCCCGGCGCTGACGCGGGCGCGCGCGGGGCTGGCGCTGGCGGTGCTGGACGACGCGCTGTACGCGGCGGGCGGCTACGACGGGAAGCACTTCCTCGCCTGCCTCGAGTGTCTCTACCAGCCCGACGGACAGTGGACCACCATCCGCGCCGCCGCCCCGCCGCCCGCCCCGCCGCCCGCCACGCCGCCCGCCACCGCCGACGCCCCGCCCGACGAACCCCACAGCTAGCGCCAGTGCCTTGCCTCGCCCACCATGTGATATTTAGTGATAACTGTTTCGGCATCCGCGCACCTTTAGCGTTACGTCGCGCGGCTTCTGATGCGGACTCTCACCTCGAAACTATTGGAAGCGAACAAACCGACCCAAGTTGTCACAGGATATTCCGAAAAGTTGTCACAGGATATTCTAACAAGTTGTCACAGAATATTCCATAAGTTATCACAGGATGTTCCAAACAGTTGTCACAGGAAACTATTGGCGAGTTTTGGTTTGTATGAAAAGCCAAAAATTACTCTGACAACTATTCAGACTGGCGTAACTTGCTCAGGGGTGTAAAATGTTGTTAAAATCGGTTTGTTAGATTCCAAGATTTTCGACTTCAAAGCTTGTAGGAAAACGTTAAAGGTGCGCCTGTCGAGTGTTGCATTCCGCGCGAGCCTCGGCCGCCGCTCCTGATTCTACTGTGTATTGTCTATTATCTAAAATTAAATTTCGCATCGCGTTCATTCCAGTCGAACAATAAACTTGATGCCAGGTGTCGTCACCCAACGAATTGTAGAGCACTTTAGCTTGTTTTGACGCACGCCTACCGTTTGGTCAAGTTGGACGCTCGCCTGCCATCTATTCAACATTCCTAAAATGTCTCTCTTCCCTATTGAAGGAGAGGAGAGTCGGTGAACTTAAGTTTAGCTGTAGATAATGTCCAGCGGAGTGAGCGCACCGTTAGTTGGTGTGGCCGGTGGTCAGTGGCCCCGGCGGCGCCGCCCGCTCCCGGCGTCCGATGTGATATATACGCGCTGTTGCAATGCTTTTAAATTTAAACGGTTTTTTGTACCTGCAGAGACAAAGGGATCATGACGAGCCATATTTTTTTACTGATATACTCGTCGCGGAGCGGGCGGCGACGCCGGGGCGCCATAGTTAATATTTAAGTAAAGACACGTTGCGGCGCGTCGGCGACCCTCCGAGGGTGTCGCGATGGTGATGATGATGATGATGATGATGATGATGAGGTGACGGTGATGATGTGATGTACAAGCAATAGCCGAGGGTCGGCGCCGCGCCAGGTTAGCTAGTGAGGACACTTGCAGTATTCTATATTGTTTATGTTTAACTCAATAAATATTCCATTTATTACTTCCTGCTGTTTTATTTAACTCTAATAGTATATCATTAACAGAGTAAATTATCAAATAAAACATTTGAATGCCATAGACAAATTAAAATCAAATGACGTCATAATCAGCAAGAATATCATATCTGTAAATAGCTGAGCTTTCTAGAACACATTAATAAAAAACGTCTGAAAACTTCGACGTTATGTACCACGGGGTTCTGTACTAGAGCCGTTTGTTTTTTTAAATATTGACTTGGCAGAGTGGCAGAGAGTGATGAACACCCGTTGATCGTTGCCACCTTATGTTATAGTTTCAGATCTGGCCACAGCGCCCCGCAACTTGATATAGATTCGCCCTGTATATAATTTAAATAAAATAGCAACATATATTGCTACAATGTCAACCACCAAAATTAGCATCAAAGACAAAAAGAAAAATCTATCGTCGGTGGGCATGCAATACCGCGTGAGAGCAGTTTGTAGTACCTCTTAGCAACTTTTCTTTATTCGATAAGAGGAAGGAAAAAGTTAATATGTTGGATATTTCTACATATTTCTTTGACTGAACTTGTTTGGCATTTCTCTGGGTATTCTTCAAGAGAATCTAGTATAAGCGAATCAGTTGGCGCGATATTTCAATTTTGCAACTTTTGTAAAACAAGCTGTAGATATTGGAAACTGTTCTTACGCGGTCTTGCACGCCCACCGACGCTATGTTATTACTTTAAACTTAGGTACTCATAGCAGTGGTGTAGCTTGCTTTAGATGGGCCCTGTATCACACATTTTTGGGGGCCCTATGATAATTTACACAACAAAGTGTCGGGTTTCATGTGGTCTAAAAAAAGACCATCAAAGGAGGGGCTCATGGTTTTTTGAGAAAAATATTTAAAGGATAAGTTTTTGAAGTAGTTATGTCGTTTTTGCTATGTGATTTTTTTAAGTGAAACCCTCCTAAAATAATAGTATAAATATCATCCAAATAAAAAAAAGTTTGTATTTTCCCCCACAAATTATTAGTCCGAATTAAACACTATTATTAATCTGGATGCCGACAGCGCAGAATCGATCGGTATGGAGATCTTTGGGGGAGGCCTATGCCCAGCAGTGGGCGTCTCTCGGCTGAAATGATGATTAATCTAGCGGGTTTATACAATATTCACATTCACAAAAAAAATTAGGCCTGTAGAAAAAAAAGTATGCAACATTTCGGAAGAACTATTTTCTTGAAAACTAAATTGTCGCAAAATATACATGGGGGTCCTTTGGGTAGCCCATGGGCCCCTTCATCGATGGTTTTCTTTTGGATCACATTTTTTTTTCTGGAAAGCACGGCCTAATATTTTAAGATTTTACTCTTACACGTTCGGGGGCCCTGTAACCTGGGGCACACCTGGGGCCCCCGTATCATTGAGACGGCTGATACGGCGGTAGCTACGCCCCTGATTCGTAGGTATTCTCTTTGGCTTCTTTCGACAAAGTAGATCTGCCCCTCGTTCGCATTAATAAGCATTCGACTATTACGTACGGTAGGGTTAGGGCAGGCGCCAGGCGCCCGGCTCAGCGACAACGAGCGCGACACTTACATAACGGCTGCCGGTCAGTACACTTGGCTCGCTGCCACGGCTCCACGTGAGCCGCACATTGTTTCGTCCGTGACACTGATCACGTATTATCTTCCATTGAAAAATAGACTAGGTTATTTATTGACATTATTAATACTTTACTTTATTTGAACAAGGCTCAATGATAATGTACGCCTATCTATCTCTGAATGAATGCGGATGAGATATGGTACCGTTTTATATTCATGAAGGAGGTCGACGACATCTAGTTTAAATCTTGTAGACTTAATTATTGATGTGTTAAATAATTTATAAAGTAGGTATGCTCATTATTTTTCCTAATATAGTAAAAACTGTATGACATCATGCCACAATATTGAATATGTTAATTATATTTGATCATCGACTATTTAACATAGGGACCGTCCTAATTGAGGAATAAGAAGATTTCGAAACGATAGAAATTGAGTTATTTTTACTAGTAGACAAAATCAATATTTTATAATAATGGTTCAGCACTGAACCATTATTATAAAATATTGAAACAGCAGCAGCATAAGATGATGTATATGTCATCGCCATTTAGTTAAATTATCCACTTAATTGGATGCCTAGGCCGTTGATTAAACGCCCGCACCCAATTAAGTGCCTAGGCCGATAGTTAATAGAATCAAAATTACTCAACGCCTGGGCGTAATGCAGGACACAGGCTTCGTGCGCGAAACATATATGAGGAGTTTGGTCATGACACCAACACGCGGGCCCAACGCGGGTTGGTGGGTTAAAGCGGTTGCAGGAACAACCAGGACCAACGGCTGAACGCACCACGAAGCACGGAGGCAGACATTACAAATTTCGACTGACCCATCCCTGGATCGACCATGGACAAAGATACTTTGTATTCGTAATGGATCAAACAGATACACGACCGAGGCTCGCTGCTAACGTACACTTTGGGTGTCAACTGCCAACACCACGACAAAAAAAGGTGTTATAAGTTTGACGTGTCTGTCTGTGGCATCGTAGCTCTTAAACAAAAGGACCGAATTAGATTCAGATTTTTGTTTGAAATCTGTCGTGATCAGGAGAGTCCCTAGATATAATTAATGAAGATCAGTTCTGGCGTTAGGTGAATCAGCTCATTTCCTACTTGACAAAAGGGTTTTACGAACTTTCACAGATTCGATTGATTTGATATTTGACTTACTCTTACTTCGGTGGTTTTTTCAAACCTGTCTTTACGCGCGATTGTATCGAATCAAACGCGCGTTGTCTATTCGTTTAAAGTCGTGTGAAATGGGCTCGAATAAAACATTTGATTTCGTTATATAAAAATTTATTGAGATAAGTATTTGTACATCACATTATAAATTGTTCTTAATTCATATCGATTATAATATAATTGTAAATAAGGCACTAAGTTAAAGGCAATAATGGTTATCCTACTATAAAATAATTACCAGTACATAATTTTGTACATATTGGACTCGATTCTAAAGTAGCAAAAACGAATTATTACAGCCGAAAATTCGAAAGAATATCTTTTGTTCATTTATATATTTTTATAATCGTGGTAAATATAAGTGTAAGGAAGCAAGCACGTGCCCACCTTCCAAAATTGATTATATTTTCTTTAATTGACGACCGTCTGGTTCAGTGGTCAAAACCTCTGTCAAAAAGGTTGCGCGTTGGTTTTGGTCTATAAAAAAAGTAAAATTTAAATTGATCGAAGTGGCAAGATTAAATCACTTGGCTTGGCTGCGGGAGAACACCCACTAAAATGTGACCGCATACAAGGTGGGTGTGTTGGATGCGGGGTTGAGGTGGTCAGTGCAGGTTGGCCTGGTCCTCCAGCAGGATCCTGGCCAGCGTGTGGCGGTCGCCGAGGGCGAGGCGGCGGCTGGCGGGCGGCGCGGCGGATGGGTGACCGCGCGACGCTGGTGGCGGCGGTGCTGGCAGCACCAGCGCAGGCTCCGGGGCTTGAAGGCAGCGCAGCCCTGACGCTGTCAGGATCTCCTCCACGCTGGCCGAAGCCGAGCCCTTCCACGACGACACGGCTAAAACATTCATTCATCATCAGCCTATATACGTCCCACTGCTGGGCTTCCTACATGGGAGAAACATATGAGGAGTTTGGGTCATAACACCACCACGCTGACCCAATGCGGGTTGGTGGGTTAAAGCGGTTGCAGGAACAACCGGGACCAATGGCTTGACGTGCACGACGAAGCACGGAGGAGCTGGAGATTATAAATTTGATTGACCCATCCCGGGACCGACCATGGCGAAAGTTGCTTTGTTTTCGTGATCGAAACCAGAGCGCTCAAACCACTACGCCACCGAGCTCCTCAATTTCATTCATTTATTCACAATCATGCACATAATTGGGGAAAAATATAAAATTGAACATTTTAAGTAACCCCCAACATCATTAATCATCTATCTAACACCATCTTATTGAGACTTCATAAGAGCCCAAACACGCTACAGCAGACTAATTAGTAAAGGATCAGCTCAAGGTCTGTATGTCGTGGGAATGTCACCTAGGTAACAGTACACCAAATTTCAAATCAATCGGAAAGAAAGTTAGAAAACGAGCTGATACTAATCAAACGCCTGAACTAATCTTCATAAATTATAGCTAAGAACCATCCACGTCAGCTTTCAAACAAAATCACCGAATCAAAATCGGTCCAGGTTAGGAGCTACGATGCCACAGACAGACACAGATACACAGACAGACTTTCTTTCTTTCTTTCTTTTTTCGTCAGGGGTTAAAAAAGTAGCAGACAAGGTGTATAATGATAACTACATATTTACCTTTTTAAGATTTCGTCTATATAACATTATGGTATGCAATAAATGTTTGAGTTTGATTCACACACAATTATCTAAATAACTACATAAATAAGACTAAAAATTACTAGATAAACGCGTCATGTGAAAAAATAATCTTGTACTTTCTGCGTCGTAGTACTAACCTTTTTTAGAAGAAATTCATTGAGGGACCATGCCGCCGCTGGCGAAGCAGTGAGCGTTTGAGATGGATGCCTAGGGTCTAATTGATCAGCAAAAACTCCTGGATAACTCCCGTGCCTTTTGTAGAACTGACATCCGAGCGACGTAGCACTGGCCCACGTCGTAGCACTCACCAACGTCGTAGCACTGAGCCCATCGTAGGACTGACCAACGTCCTAGTACCGGGCCCGTTGTAGCACTGACTACCGCCGTAGCACCGAGGTCGTCGTACCACGTCGCACTGACCCGCGTCGTAGCACTGACCAGCGACGTAGCAGCGCGGTGGTGGTAGCACTTACCCGCGTCGTAGTCGGCCCGGTAGAAGGCGAGCGCGCCGCCGGCGCCGAGGCGGAAGTGCCCCGAGGGGTGGGCGGCGCGGCCGGTGGTGAGTGCCGCCTGTGCGTAGCGCGTGAACCCGCCCGCCCAGAACCACTGCACGCCCAGGATGCTGTTCATGCGCGCCTGCACAACACATTATAATAGTAACACTCATACTCACACAGCTTGTGTTATGGATACTAGATAACGGAGAAATAATGATAACCATATATACAGGGCGGTGCCGTCAATACGACAATAAATTAAAACATGGCCTATATTCCTTCATAAAAATTTTTTGCAACTTACAAATACATCTTGTTCATTTGATAATTTCATGACTAATTTCTAATTCATTTCTAAGAATTAATGCAGCCAATGTTATATTATTTCACAGAAATGTCATAAAGTCATCAGATGAATAAGGTATATTTTAAAGTTTCAAAACATTTTTATGAACGAATATAGGACATGTTTTAATTTATTGTCGTAATGTTGTCACCACCCTGTATAATAAACATAAAAACATCCATGACTCGTAAAAAAATGTTCGTACTCCTCAAACAAACATTTGCTCCTACCGGGATTCGAACCCGGGACCTCTTGACCGAGTAGCCTGCATAGTAAGGGGTACAGACCGCTCGGTCAGCTGGTCGTCAATGTCAAAGTGGTAATAAGCTGACCCTGTTGAGGAAGTCCTGGTTGTAGTCTGCGTCTGGCGGCAGCAGCAGCACGAGCGCGTGCCGCGGCAGCCGCGCCAGCGCCAGCTCCAGCGTGCGGCGCCGCGTGTCCCCGCCCGGCTGCTGCTGCTGCTGCTGCTGCTGCTGCTGCTGCTGCTGCTGCTGCTGCTGCTGCTGCTGCTGCTGCTGCTGCTGCTGCTCCAGCTCCAGGTCCTGGGTCAGAGGCAGCTCCACCAGCTCGAGCCCGGCGCCGCGCTGGCTGGCGGGCAGCGCGGCCGCGGCGTCCTTCAAGGCTTGCACCGCCGACGCGTTGCTCGACGGACCCACCATTAACATCTACACACACATATTACCAATATTTTAAAGTCGACAGTTTGTTTCTGACATTTGGATATAATAGGGGTTCAAGTATGAAGTTGTCGTTTTATTGTAATAGGTACTTCGAATTGACATAGAACCTTCATGGTTTGACATTTTTGAGTGAAACTTTTTTCAAATGGTACCTATGAGGTTCTTCTTTTAAAAAATGCGAAACATTCGATTATCAACTTTCAGTTGTTTTTTTTCAACTTAGACAAGAAAGATGGATACTTTAAAAATTCGAGTGATTTTTGAATACGAGTTCCGACGCGAAACTGACGCGGCAGAATCTGCTCGCAATATAAATGTTGCGTTTGGAGAGGGGGACTGCTAATGAACGCACCGTGCGACTTTGGTTTAAACGCTTTCGTGATGGAAATTTTGATTTGAAAAACGAACCACGTAGAATACTGCCCACACAGGTGAATAACAATGAATTGAAAGAGATGGTGGAAGTCGATCCGAGCCAAACTACCCAGGAATTAGTGGCATGGTTTAACGTTACCTTACCAACAATATTGACTCATTTGCGTTAAATCAATAAAATAAAAAAAAGACGTGTGGCACTCGGGGACTGCCGCGGTAAAGCTATTGCATAGCATTTTGTATCAACTTATGCAATTATAATTTTATTTATTTATTTTATTCATGCAGTATTTCTTTTTCTTTGATATTAATTCAAGTTACACTTTTTGAGCGTGATGACCGATAAGAAAACAAATTTTTCTATTATTAAATAAATAAAAATAAATAAAAAGTTTCGTAGAGTCGTACAATACGTCTAATCGCACGCACACAACGCCGTGTCGAAGACTGCCGAACTGAAACGACGTTAGACGATGCACGGCCTTCAAGCCACACCTCCTTGCGCATTGGAGTGGGGAGCGTAAGGTTTTTTCGTTACGGAATTCGGTCCTCGTGCTCAAGGCCCGCGATAGAAGCTATGCAATAGTTTAAAAAATATGAAAAATGGGTATCCATGATTTGACTGATCTGCAGAAGGAAATTTGTGTTGTCTTATTGAATCGATACAGAAATGAAGGATTCGATTCAATATGAATCGAATTGCGACATGTGCAATGGCTGACTCCAGGTCAAACGCCGCCAGTGTCCTGAAGCAAAGCTTACCAATAAAAAGGTAATGGTAACTGATTGGTGGTTTCAGCATGGTGTTATTCACATAGCTTTCTCCGATCTGGTCAAGCAATAACGGCAGATGTCTACTGTGCTGAACTCCAGACAACGATAGCAAAACTTGCAGTGAAACAGCCCCGACTCATGAATCGATCTTCACAGTTGTTGCTCGGTGATAACGCGAGACCCCATTAAGCACGATAAACCGTTTTAACTGTACAGAAATTGCAATCAGAAACCATTTCTCACCTTCCTTATTCGTCAGACCTAGCTCCACCATTTTTTTTGTTATTTGGACAATTTATCTACGTGATAAAAAGTTTTCTTCCCAGGAGGCAATACAAAATGCTTTCACCAAGTTTGTAGAATTTAGATCGACAGAGCTCTATTGCAAAGGCATAAATGACCTTCCTATTAGATGGCAGCAATGTATAGATAATAATGGTAGATATTTGATGGAAAATGAAAATATCTTTATTCAATTGGATCTCCCAAGAAGCACTTTCGAATCGTCAAAAAACTCTTATGTGCAATACATAAAATAATATTAACTAACAATGCCATAATGTTTGTGTTCGCGACAAAGTGTAAATAGTATTGTGTGTGTGTGTGACAATTGTAATTAGTTAAGTGTTTTATGTTATTTATGTTTCTTTAATTTGGTAGTTGTTATTGTTTGTTTGTATCTGTATTTTTTATTGTAATAATCTTAAGTTTTTAATAAAGAATAAAACTTCTACTGGTTTCATTGAGGAAAAGTGAGAGAAAAATTAGGTAATCCCGATTACACCCATCGCTCGTTATGAATAGCGATAGTTGCGAGGTGTAATCGGGATATATAAGTAGCGCAAAAAGCGCAGTAGGATTATCTCTCCACTCTGGCATCAACACATGGATAAGAAGCTCTCTCTCTTTCCTCGACAACCAAGATACAAGATCTACTCAAGTCTTTCATTCACAACCAGCATAGAGAATAGTTATATGTGGGTCGTCGAAGGGTCCCACAGTTTGTCTTTCTGTCTTGTCTGGATCTACGTAAGCTAACAATGTTATAATGTCAGTCTGTCTGTCTATATATCGGTCTGTCTGAATTTACACCGGCTCCAAAAGTTGAACTACCGAGAAGATTCCGGCAACAAACTCGTGTAGGCACTCTTTTCAATTATTAAGTTACAATGTTTAGTTACATAGTAATAGTATTTAGCAGTGCAGTGTCACACAAAGTATAAACTAGGTATATAAGCTTACCAAGATTAAATAAATATGTTAAATTAAAAAAAAAAAATTCAATTTTTCAGTACAAATGGTCAATTTCATAGTTGAACTCCTAATATTTAGTGTACAATGTAAGAGTGCATGAGAGAGTGCACTGACCAGCAGGAGCGCGGCGTTGCCGTCCCGCTGCAGCGGAGCCAGCAGCCGCCGCAGGAGTGTAGGCGCGGGGGCGGGGGCGGGCTCCACCCCCCGTGCTTGTACTACAGTGACGCGCGCACTCTCCGTGACGTAGGGCGCGCGCACCACCCGCGCGGCGCCCAGCACACGCGCCGCCTCCACCAGCCGCACCCTCTGATAACACACACAACTGTTACTACGTGGTACACCCGTATGTAGGGTCGTCTGGGTAGCTCCCACCGCCGACCTTATTTCACCCGTGAAACAGTTCGCTGTGTTCCGGATCGAAGGGAAAGGTAGCCAGGGTAATTACTGGGCATGGACGGTATTTCATCTTGGGCCTCTAGGCCTCAGAATGAGAACGCACCTGCAATATCAAGTGATTTTCCCTTGTTATTGCAAGTGTCTATAGGCGGCGGTAACCGCTTGCCACCAGGTGGGCCGTCAGCTTGTTTGTCATCTAGTTGTATAAAAAATAAAAAAAAAACAAGCATAAACCTCACCACCTCTCTTTTACCAGACGAAATCCATTGACGGAACTAACTCGTGCTGCGACTGGCCTACCGTCTAAATAGAGGCTGGGAACAGCGACCCAACCTGGCCCAACTTCGCGCCAATAGACATTACCCAGAGTCACCATGGGCAGTCTCAGGCGGCCTTTGTGTGAGCGGCCGCACCTACAGCGCAGGCAGACGGCCGATCGCGAGCTTTCTCTGTATAAAAACGGGTGCCCGCTTTCACGCGCTCACCCGTCTATGGCCATAATTCTGGAGAATTTAAGTTCAGTGCGTTTCTTTCTCTCATAATGAATACAAAAAGGATGACTGTCATATTATTCGACCTTATTAAACGTGATGACATGCAGTGTTTAGAAGGTACCTCCAACATACCATCTAAAATTGTCCATGGTTTCTTTGAAATCTATCTAAATTTAATTTAGCAGCAGCCGGTACCGCAGCGCGTGCGGGGGCTCCCAGCGCCCCGCCCCCCCCCGCAGTGACCCCCCGGCCCCCCGCCCCCCAGCCCCCCGGCCCCCACTCACCCCCTTGTGCCGCAGCAGCAGCCGGTACCGCAGCGCGTGCGGGGGCTCCCAGCGCCCCGCCCCCCCCCGCAGTGACCCCCCGCCCCCCCGCCCCCCAGCCCCCCGGCCCCCACTCACCCCCTTGTGCCGCAGCAGCAGCCGGTACCGCAGCGCGTGCGGGGGCTCCCAGCGCCCCGCCCCCCCCGCAGTGACCCCCCGGCCCCCCGCCCCCCGGCCCCCACTCACCCCCTTGTGCCGCAGCAGCAGCCGGTACCGCAGCGCGTGCGGGGGCTCCCAGCGCCCCGCCCCCCCCCCCGCAGTGACCCCCCGGCCCCCCGCCCCCCGGCCCCCACTCACCCCCTTGTGCCGCAGCAGCAGCCGGTACCGCAGCGCGTGCGGGGGCTCCCAGCGCCCCGCCCCCCCCCCCGCAGTGACCCCCCGGCCCCCCGCCCCCCGGCCCCCACTCACCCCCTTGTGCCGCAGCAGCAGCCGGTACCGCAGCGCGTGCGGGGGCTCCCAGCGCCCCGCCCCCCCCCCCGCAGTGACCCCCCGGCCCCCCGCCCCCCGGCCCCCACTCACCCCCTTGTGCCGCAGCAGCAGCCGGTACCGCAGCGCGTGCGGGGGCTCCCAGCGCCCCGCCCCCCCCCCGCAGTGACCCCCCGGCCCCCCGCCCCCCGGCCCCCACTCACCCCCTTGTGCCGCAGCAGCAGCCGGTACCGCAGCGCGTGCGGGGGCTCCCAGCGCCCCGCCCCCCCCCCGCAGTGACCCCCCGGCCCCCCGCCCCCCGGCCCCCACTCACCCCCTTGTGCCGCAGCAGCAGCCGGTACCGCAGCGCGTGCGGGGGCTCCCAGCGCCCCGCCCCCCCCCCGCAGTGACCCCCCGGCCCCCCGCCCCCCGGCCCCCACTCACCCCCTTGTGCCGCAGCAGCAGCCGGTACCGCAGCGCGTGCGGGGGCTCCCAGCGCCCCGCCCCCCCCGCAGTGACCCCCCGGCCCCCCGCCCCCCGGCCCCCACTCACCCCCTTGTGCCGCAGCAGCAGCCGGTACCGCAGCGCGTGCGGGGGCTCCCAGCGCCACGCCCCCTCCAGCAGTGTGGCGGGCGCCCCCTCGGGCGGCCCCCCCGGCCTCCCCGGCGCGTCCGCGTCGCCCCCCCAGCGTCGCTCCCCCCACGCCCGCACCGCGTCGACCACCAACTAACCAATCACAATGTACAACAACTATTACTAGAGGATCAACCATACTATGATTGTATTAGAGGAAACATTATTTCTCTAGCTCAGCGCGTGCATACAATATTTTCGTTCTCCTCTTTGGTCGTATTTCTTGTAATTTAATTTCACAGGAGGATGACAATTTTTGCCTCAACCCAAGTTTAATGTCCAACAAAACAATATTTCCAATAATGCCTCATAAATACAAAGATTATTTTTGAAAATAGTTCGAGTTAATATAAAGCTAAGGTTCTGTTGACATCATAAATAAAATAAAATGAAAACCATTGACCGGTGCGTTTTGTTTCATAGAAAACTAATACTCTTTTTAAAAACCATAAAAGGTATTTTAATGTATTAATTATATTTTTTTCAAATTATTATTATTATTTTATTACAATAAAGATGGGTAATAATTAAATACAATTAATTGGATTGAACAAGTTTATTACCAAGTATGAAAGTAACAAAACGCACTTTAACAGATTTATTTATTTATTTATTTATTTATTTATTTATAAAAAGTACTTGAAAGCTTACAGACAGGTCCAAGCGCTAACAAGTTAGGGTTAATACATGATCAATCTAGCATTTCATTAGATATATACATTAAATTACAATTATAAAGATTATTAAAATACAAAAAAAAGTCAAATTAATCAAAATGTCAATAATAATGTCAATATGTTAATTTAATTAGTCAAAATGTCAAACAGAATAAAATAATGTCAACTATACCAATTAAAATAAAAACAACACAATTAAAATGTCAAACACACAAATTAACAATTATTAAGAAAAAAAAAACAATTTAATAGTCATTTGAGTTTTAAAACGTCAATTAAGGTCTTATGGATTTTATTATATAGATCTCCGAGGCGGTCAGCAAAGATGTCAATATCAGCGTGCCGAGCGAGAATGTCCCCGAGCAGCGTAAGTGCGCGTGTAGTAGGCGCATACGCCCCAAACCTGGTGCGTGAACTAGGTCGAACCAGCAAACGCGGCCGTCGACGAGGTGCCACAGACCCCTCCCCATCGCAAGGGATATAGCTGGGAACCAATAGGCCCACCCGTTCCAAAGCCACTGGGCTATCTACCCTATGGTGGATTACAGATAGATAATGCCTAACAAGTAGCATTAACCTTCTACACTCAAGAGTCTCCATATCCACCATACCAGAAACAAACAAGGAGGGATATAGATAGGGGTAATAACCGTATTGTTTCCTATACAGCCAGCGAGCAAACTTACGCTGGATCCTTTCCACCATAAGGACATATTTGTTCTCATAAGGATCCCATATAACAGCTCCAAATTCAAGTCTGCTACGGACATACGCGTTATACAGTACCCTTGCCACTCCCAAATCATCAAACTGACCAGCAGTCCTCATCACAAAACCTAATACTTTACTAGCCTTCTTACAGATTGTTGTCACATGATTATGAAAGTCCAATTTAGAATCTAACATTAAGCCTAGGTCACGAATATCGCCAACACTTTGTAGCGGAGTGTCAAATAATTTATAAGTACTTTTTACAATATTACGCTTACGAGCGAAAGTAATCATTTTACATTTGTTATTGTTAAACGGAAGACGATTCCGACTACTCCATTCAGATACTGCGTCAATATCACTTTGCAGAGCAACAATGTCTAATACATTGTCTATGCCTAAACATAACTTCAAGTCATCTGCGAATAAAAGACACTTAGCAGAACAGACCTGCTCTGGTAGGTCATTTATGAAGATCAGGAATAGTGTCGGCCCTAGGGTACTACCTTGACTTACACCCGATCTGGTGTAGTAATAATTAGACTCGTAACCATGCGCTCTGACAAATTGTCGTCGATTATCGAGGTAACTAGAGAAAAACTGGAGCAGTTTGGGTGTAAAGCCTAAAATTGCTAATTTTTGTAAAAGTATGTCATTATCTACCAGATCGAAAGCTTTCTTAAAATCAAAATAAGTAGCATCGACCTGCCGGCCAGCATCCATTTCAGCATGTATGTAATCAACGTGTGTTACAAGGTTTGTGGTGGTAGAACGACCTTTGCGAAAACCATGCTGACTACAGTGCAATAGATGATTAATTTGCTTGGCAATTCTCTGATTTAAAATTGCCTCAAAGATTTTAGCGAAGACCGAAAGTACTGCTATAGGTCTAAAAGCAGCAACATCTATCCCGGCATCCCCTTTTGAAACCGGTGTGACACGCGACAACTTCCACTGCTCTGGATATTTAGAAAGATGTAGACAGAGATTGAAAATGTATAAAAGAGATGACAAACATTGCTAGTGTTGATTGTTATTACATTTCAGTTTTCTTTTATGTATATCTCAGAAATCGCCCAAACCGCACTGTGTCGCGCGCGCAGTCCCCGGTGTGCCGCATGCATACCGCACTCAATGCAATGATATTGATGTGTTTTTTGATAAATGGAGTAATGTCTCGTCAACGTGCTTATCTTTCTGTGAGAGTTGTAGTAGTTTTAGGAAATATAACTAAATTTGTTAATTTGATTTAATTATGTAATTGGGTATGAACCCGTGTAATTAAATTAAATAAATAAATCTTTAAACAAAAATGTATTGGCATGTAAAGATACTTTGTCTTAATAATATCTAATTGCGCCCTAAATTACTTTTGGACGTGTGTTTTTAGGTGGGGCAAGGCTTCATACTAAAATTAGCATCCTCCTTTGATTATATTCTATTTATGAACCAGTTACCTAATACAAGCTTCTGCCACTTCAAAATTCTCTTAGGAACAGGACTATTTTCTCATACTTATACATTATGTGCGAACAAATCAGCACTTTTTGAATAGCTATGCGTTGAAAAATATAGAGATATTGTTGTCACCTGTACAGCATCGGCGTGTGCGCCAGCGAGCGGGCCCACGGCGCGGTGCTCGTCGGGCTGAAGCACGTGCGACGAGTTGAACCAGCTCCAGCGGAGGTGGTCGAACCTGCCCGACAACACCACATACATTCATATTTACTTTATATGAGCTAACAGAGGTAGGGCATAGCGTTAATTGAAATTGAAATTGAAAAATTTCAATATTGCCGAAGATAGTTACAAAATAGTGAACACTTATAATAACACAACTTATTAAACGTAATTACATTAATATACAGATTATTTACATTTCATTGATGATATGACATTAAACATGTGATTATCGGCAATGAGTACCAATCTCAGCATAATACTGAGTTTAGCCCACTGCTGGTTTTCAGATTGATCCCTGTGGCTGACAAGTTAAAACAATTTGTTTAATAATGGGGCATAATGAAAAATAATAAAATAATAATTCCTTGACAATAAATTTGACAGGATGGAAGAGTACGGTGTGTGCGTCACAGCTAGTGTATACGATGCAACTGTGTACGTGATTCGTTTAAGGTGTGATTTTCTCTATTCTGTAAATCGGTGACTGACGCATTAATTACATGGTGGGGTTTTTTAAGTTTTTTAAAAAAAAGTAAAGTGGTGTTTTCTGTCGCTGTTTATCTAGCAAATCAAATCAAAATCAAAATATTTTTATTTCATCAACCAAATGGTTACGAACTAATATTTTGTATTTTGATAAAGTTAGAGGTTCTCGAAATGGTGGGGGCAAGTCGTTCCACACTTTACTTGCTGCAAATTTGAAATCCCCTCTGAATAATGTTGTTTTAAGCTTGGGTACTACGAGAGACCAGCTCTCTATAGGATCTTAAGGACTTAATGTGATTGCTCTTGGTCCACTCCAGTTTATCGAAGAGATAGCTTGGTCTTTGGACTTCAATCATTTTCCGGGATGCAACGGCTAGTGTAGAAGTCTCCGATTACCCATGTTCAGCTTACGGTACTCTTACCCGTTGTTGAGGTATGATTATAATTTGATTAATTGAGGTATAATTGACTCGAACTGGAGCAGCCCGACTGGTGTAATACCTCCACCTTACAGAAGTTCGCAGCCAAATAACACTGCCTTTGTAGTGTCATGTTCCTGCGGTGAGGAAGGTTGCCAGAGCTCCTCAAGGACGGGGTCTACCCGTCCTTGTGGGTAAACACCGTCATTTACTTGTGTTGGTGCGGCGGCGAAAAAAATAAATTATGGAAAAAATACCATAAGTATGGTAATCCACGAGACAATTTAAAATACGAACTACTGCGCCGTATCGTGCAACATAAAATCTTTCTGGCAATTTGTTAAACAGAAGAGCGGTAATTTGTCAGCACTGCCATCGGAGTTGCATTTAAACGACAATACTGCCAGTACCGATTCCGATATTGCTAATCTTTTTGCTCTACATTTTGCTTTAACTTTTACTTCAAATAAAGAAGACTCAAGCATACATGCTGTTACTAAAATATCAAATCTCAATCAATCTGAAATCCAATTTAATAAGTCAGATATAGCAAAAAAAATTAAAAACCTTGATACCAAAAAAGGACCGGGTCCTGGTGGTATACCCGCTATTTTTGTTAAGCGTTGTGGATCTGTCATATCCTTGCCCCTAACATTGATATTTATTCGTTCTTTGTCCGATAGTGTGTTTCCCGATGAATGGAAAAGAGCTAAAATTGTACCCATTCACAAAAAAGGTGAGAAGTTTTCAAAATTGTTTGGGATGTCCTTTTATATCCCATCATGTAGATTATTCTCTATCTGACCACTAACATGGATTTCGCCATGGTCGTTCTACTCAAACCAACCTAGTATCATTTATATCAGACGCCGCACGCGAGGTAGATAGTGGGTCACAAACTGACGTCATATACACTGACTTCAGCAGTGCCTTTGATAAAGTGAACCATTCGTTGCTTCTATCAAAACTGAAATCACACTGGATTGACGGGGCATCACTGCGATGGTTCTGTTCCTATTTAAATGCAAGACCTCAGGAGGTTGCTGTAGGTGGGTTTACGTCCAAACAATATTATGCAACATGAGGAGTTCCTCAAGGCTCCCATTTAGTGCCAATACTTTTCCTAGTATTTGTAGATGACATTACGGCATACATAAGACACAGCAAGTTATCTCTCTATGCCCTACCTGGTGGGAGGCGCGGGTGGTGGCAGGCCGGGGTCGGCGCGGAGTCCCGCGGGCCAGGAGGTGTTCCTGTAGGCGGGCGGGTGTCGCGGCAGGGTGCGGGCCAGCTGCCCCCTCAGCCGGGCCACCTCCGCCGCGTCACGCTCCAGGTACACCTGCCCGCACCACACGAAACATATTTTTTTTAAAAAAATGTCCTTTTTTGCACGTATCCATAAAATTCTGAATCACGTTTAATATTAAGGACACTTAATTTTTCTCATCGATTTTTTTTACTGTCCTCTAAATAATATACAATATGTGTGTAACTGACTCTAATTTGACTTTATAGGTTAGGCGAGCGAAATAATAGGCAAATCCACCCAGAATAAACTCTAAATTTTAGATACATATAAAAAATAATTAAAGACTAAAACTGAATACAAAAACATCACAAAAGGTACGCAGTACAGATATTGTACATAATAAAGTGTGTGAATGTTGTGCGTGTGGTGTTTTTAAATGTAGTACGTACCCGGCTGACGTAGGCGTGCAGAGCGTAAAAGGCGGCGGGCTGAGTGACGGGATACGCGGTGACGGCGGCCGCTAGCGCCGGCCCGGGGGCTAAGTCCGCCTCCAGCCGCACCGACAGGTATTCCTCGCCCTGACAATATACCATCACAATACTCGATCAATATAGCACAAGCAAGGGTTTCAAGTGATAATTACCATTGATAATTATCAAGATAATTTTCGGTTGATAATTATCTTGATAAGTATAGAAAATATTTGCCACTTTGTATTTGTCGCATTCAACGACTGCGTGTATCGGAACGCGCCACTTAACGTCAATAGCGGGGATTCCCTGCGTCGACGGATTTTCGTATCTGAACTGTTACTTAATCATTATTTTCTTCATTCATTTGTTTTGTGTGTGGCCGAAACAAAGAAATTGAAGTTGTTTTTTTAATTCTTAGCGTAACTTGAATTGTGTACAAAAATATAGAATAGATTATTTCCTCAACTTTACGTAATGCCACGAAATAGGGATCCTCTTTGGTCAAACTTCGGCTGTATTAAAACAAAAAAAAGGATTGCTAGGCTTATATCCGTTTGATAATTATCATATTTATCACGATAATTGTCGTGATAATTATCAAAGGGCATATTTATTTTCATAATTTCAAACCCTGAAGCAATGGTATATCTGAAATCAATCGTTTCTTAGATAAAGCGATTTGTTTGAGGTGCAACACGCAGCGGGGATAGTTCTGGTGGTGGTGCGCAGAGTACGCGTTGTATGACGACCAGGCTAGGGCGGGGTAGTACTGACCGCGGCGGCGGCGTGCACCACACAACGTGCCAGGGTCTGGTGGTGGTAGTATGAGCACGAGGCTAGGGCGGGGTAGTACTGACCGCGGCGGCGGCGGTGCATCGCTGCTGGGCGGCGTGGAGCACACAACGTCCCAGGTTCTCGTGGTGGTGCGCGGAGTACGCGTTGCGGACGCACCAGTCCAGCTCGGGGTGCACGGCGCGGAGAACGCTGTTGGACAGCAGGATGCCGCCCTCTGCGACAACAACAAACACTTTCAAGCTTAACTTAGAAGCAAGTAAGTGGTAGACCCTGTTGGGTCATCTGGGTAGGTTGCCTGGGAGTGGACTGGTGAAATTGCTTCGGCAGAGCCTACGCTACCCCTGCGAAGGGCAGTGGAGATACCGGGGAATTTTAGTCGGTATTCCCAGTGTTATTTAGCGCTGGGCGACTCCCACACGCCCGTTCGCCTCCCCAACGACGGGTAGTTCTATAAACAGATATCTCCCCCGAAAAAAAAGAGTCATCTGGGTAGGTACGCCTTCTTATTTCAGCCGTGAAACAGTTAGCTGTGTTTCGGATTGAAGGGAAAGGTAACCAGTGTATGGCATTTCATCTTAAGCCTTCTGGGCCTTTATATTGTAAGTATCTATAGGCAACGGTAACTACTTACCACCAAGTCAGCAGTTAACTTGTTTGTCATTTAGTTGTGTAAATGAAAAAGGAAGAATCGGTTTATTCATTTCTAACATTTTTGACTTGAGAGTTGTATGAAAAATCGTGCTACGGTAACACTTTTTATTGTGCACAATTAAAAGCGTTATCAAAACCAACAAAGTTTAGTTGGCAAATAAAAAATCTGATTTGAGCATGTACTTAACCATTATATTATATATCAGTGTTTTAATTTTTAGTAACACTCAATTTATTATTACCCTAATAATCCAGCTCACCTAACGTGCAGTAGTGGCTGTCGTCTTCGGCCACGGTGCCCATGTACAGGTCCTGGCTGACGCTGAGCCTGGAGACCAGCTCCTGCAGCCGGCGCGCGTTCACGAACGACGCGTCCGACACCAGGAAGAAGAAGTCGTACTCCTCCAGGTAGTTGTCGGCGAGGTACTATAAAATTAAAAACTTTTTTGGTGCGCTGAGGACTTTATTTGGGGGGGTATTGAGTGATACGTCACCCTTCGGGTAAAGTTGGCTTGCCTCGACTAAGGGAGCATTTTTAGAGTACGATACAAATGACGATCAATTAAATAAAATGTGTACTCAGCTCGAGAATCGAACCTGGAAGTTTTGAAAAATAAAACTAACACTATTTCTATTTAGTTATAGATTGTGTAGGTCTTAAGCTTGGAGGAGCTCGGTGGCGTAGTGGTTTGAGCGCTCTGGTTTCGATCACGAAAACAAAGCAACTTTCGCCATGGTTGGTCCCGAGATGGGTCAATCTAATTTATAATCTCGAGCACCTCCGAGCTTCGGAAGGCACGTTAAGCCGTTGTTACTGCAACCGTTATAACCCACCAAACCGCATTGGGCCAGCGTGGTGGTGTTATGGCCCATTCTCCTCATGTGTTTCTCCCATGTAGGAAGGCCTGTGCCCAGCAGTGGGACGTATATAGGCTGATGATGATGATGAGGTCTTAAGCAGTAAACGTTGCTATAAAACATGATGACTAAAATGAATAAAATGCATTGTTTTCATAACCTTTAATTTAATGTAGGAAGTGTTCGCTCGAGCGAGCGTACCTTGAGGGTGTTGAAGGGCTTGAGCATCTCGCGGCTGTCGGTGAAGCCGACGACGTTGGGTCTTGGAGGCGCGGCGCCGGCGGCCGCCGACACGAACAGCCGCAGCGGCTGCAGCCGCGACGCCGTCTGGTTGAGCGCCGCGCCGCGCGACCGCAGCGCCTCCTCCGAGCTCAGCACTCCCGACATTAGAGACCCTGCCATCAAGTAATCTCTATCCTTAACCGCCTGTGGTCTAGTCGTTGAGACCACCGAACTCAGATCTAGAGGTCCGGGGTCCGAGGTTTTCTGCTCGGTTTGGTTGGTGGTAGGGCTTTTAGTAGAAGCCTGGCTAGCTAAGTCTGCCGCCATAGCAATAATGATAACAGCATTGTTATGTTCCGGCAGTTGGAGGTGAGATAGCCAGTTCCTCTGCGGTTGAGGAATTTGGGTGTAGCTCGCTTCCATCGTAGGCCTTATCTTACTTACCATCAGGTGAGATGAAGGTCAAGAGTTACCCCGTTAAAATTTAAAAAAAAATATCTAAGTCCAGCGAAAAGGTGGCTGAGTTTTAGCTTTTCAAAAAAGTAGGTACCTACTACATGGGTGGAATAATAATTCTATTATTGTGAGAGTAATTGTAATAAGATATCATGAAGATATTCATGTAAAACATGTATTTATGTCATTTATATTCATTAATATTTACATTGGGCTGGCAGCATGGTAGTGTGACATTCCAAACTCCTCATGTGTTTCTCCCATGTAGGAAGGCCTGTGCCTGAAGATATTTATTTGTATTTTTTGTTCCCTAAAAAAATAGTTTTTTAATGGTAGGTATATGTGTGTATGGACTAATGTGTATTAATTCTCCAACTATTCTATTAGGCCTTTTAGGTGCATTTGTTTATATTAAGCCTGATAGATTTAAATATTATTGTATTTATGTGTCTAATAAAGCATGTTCCATTCTATTATATATCTAATGTAAAAATATTATATGAACAAATTTTAATATAGTCTGCCATTTCTGGCATATTGTTTGTTTTATCTCTGTACTGTGCAGTTTATAAAATATCTATGTATCTGTCTATCATAATTTATCAAGCAGCGTTATACCTCTGGAGGCATACCTATATGACAATTTAAAAATCAATTGTATCTGGAATCTGCTGCTTGATGGGTTAATTAAAATGTTGCTTACATAGCAAGTCAACTTACATTGGTTCTATTATGAGTGGGCCGCACATAATATGACCTACTTTGAATTATTTTAATTAATTACAACTTGATTTTGTAAGACTGTGCTACCTATGTCCTGTGCTCAAGAAAGCACCGTCTTACAAAATTGTAAGAATATTTTGGTCAGTCATTTAATTCTTGAGCTGAATATGTTTACCAGAGCACAAGTACCTACTATTGATTAATTACCAATGATTTTTGGGATAGGAGGGGGCAGGGCGAGGGGAAGGGAGGGAAGGACTATCTTCTATATACTAATTCCTTCCTATCAAAAATTAATTTTTAACCGACTTCAAAAACGAGGAGGTTCTCAATTCAGCCGGTATGTTTTTTTTTTTTTTTTTTTCTATGTATGTACACCGATTACGCCGAGATTACTGATCCGATTTACGTGATTCTTTTTTGTTCGATGCGGAATAGCTGCCATTTGGTCCCATAAAAATTTTTTCAAAAACAGTTGGGTACTTTGGTTTTAAATTTAAAAAAACTTAAATTATGAAGTCGTCTACATAAGCGAAATTGCGAAGTTTTGCTTTTCAAATGACTTTTTAGTGAAACGATACGATAGTAGGAAACAATATAAGTTTACGATCACCCATCTAGCTTCGACCGTAGAAAGTTACAACTAAAAATTCTGAAAAAAAAATTTTAAACAAAAATTAAAACCGACTTCAAAAAACTAAAAAGGATAAAATAATTAAATTTAAGTAGGTATTCATCCCCTAGAAACATATTTTTGGAGTTGGTGCTAAGTGGTTTCCAAAAACAATAGAAAGTGAAGCACCGACTCCAAAAATATGTTTCTAGGGGATGAATACCTACTTAAATTTAATTATTTTATCCTTTTCAGTTTTTTGAAGTCGGTTTTAATTTTTGTTTAAAATATTTTTTTCTGAATTTTTTAAGATATGATTTTTAGTAAATTGTAAACTTAACATAAAAAAATGTGAAAAACATCATTGTTTAGATTAGAAATAAAACTAACTTACCTGTGTTAAAATCTTCCTTTAGCCATAATATCTATACAAGCTTGGGCATAGGCAAAAAAAATCACATTTCTAAATTTAAAAAAAAATACTGCTTACTGGCACTGCCCTAAGTATAATGATGTTGATAAACTATCTTCCAGTGAAGCAAAGATTTATGACATCTGATAAAAAAATTAACCACAAAAAGAGATGTTCCAAAAATGTACAGTTACTGAAAAATAGATAAAAATATGCGGAACAGTGTTCAATCATCCATTTTCTGTTTGTTTGCTTTGTTGTGTTCTACAAAAAAAATATATTTATAGTAAAAACTGCAACACAGTCAAATATTCATCATAACGGCTATGTCACTTTGGTGACGTTTAGTTGACTTCTATGTTCCCCGCCATATTGCCATACTAAATAACTGTAAAAACGATGAAAAATTTCAACTTTTACAAACTAAGCTTGAAAACGAATTATTAGTATTTTTCTTGGATTCAAGAGATTTTCCTGATTTTTTGAGATAGTGTTCATATACTAGGCCGGATATGAAACAACTCCTTTCTGACCTATTCATGCAGGAGTGAGACGTTACAGTTTTCAATTAATTATTAAAAAAAAACTACATACAATTTTCCTAGATCCAATATTTGACTTGTGTAATCCGAGATTTGTGTGACTATGTATTAAAAAACAATCTTTTAAATGGTAAACATCAAAAACTAAAAATCTATCTCTATCTCTGTGCCAAATTGCATCCAGATCCATTCAGCCGTTCTGGAGTGAATGAGTAACAAATCTCAAAACTTTCACATTAAAAAGGTCCTATGACAATTGAAAACCAATGGTGCCTGGAATCTGTGGCTTAACAAGTCAAGTAGGAAAAGAGGAAGTAGGATTATTTATCTTTCTTGTTTGTCAAATATAATTCTAAATTATAGAAAAAACTTACCTCTAATCCCAAGTTCAGTGGTGTAATACCGCGGGCGTTGTACGCTGCGGCCAGCCGCGGGTCCCGCGGGACCCAGGGGCCGTTCCTCACGATGTGGTTCGAACTCATCGGCGGTGGCCTCGCTCGGCACAGGACACGCTACGATTGCAGCCTCGTCCTCCAACGGGACCACAGCCAACGTTATCCACAAGCCCAACACAACACCCACTATGAAGTACGAGTTGTGCTTCACTTGAGACACCACAAAACGAGATAACATTTTTCCGGACGACACTGTGACCAATTACTTCATCAGTAACGAGATAGAACTTCACCACTCCGGAAATTTGTGATAAAGTAACTGAACCTAAATTATAATAGGTGTATTTACTACCGTATTCGATAATATCTTTAGGTATTTAAATTTTATCTTAAGATAGGAAGATATCTCGTTACTCAATTTACACAAAAAAAATCTACGAATTAATTGGTGACCGAATCAAAATTTTAAATGGGAATGTCAATATTGACATTGACAATGACATTTGTTTTTTACCTGCAAGAGGCAAAGAGTCTAGCTCATACAGCCACGTCTTTTATATTTTCTTCATTTCAATGCATCTTGGGAGAGCTTGGCGCGAAAAATATCGATGAGGTGGATAACCACGGTAAAATACTCAGTATTTCACACCAAATTCCCTTTTAGTAAAACCAGTCATAATACCAGTTGACAAAAAACTTGTTTTATAAAACTAAATCCATTTTATATAACAATCTTCACTCAGACACAGTTTTGTTATTACTGTAACAAATATCTCAAAAACCTCCTCCTTCAACATGAGGTCTACGATGCATGAAATGGTAGCGCTTCACATCTGGGTGGTGTTTAGTCATTGGTCGTGCTTTGTATAAAAAAACTTTCGCTTTAGGTAAATGCCGCCTAAAACCAAAGGATTCCAATTTCCAATCCCGGTAGAGACAAATGTTTGTAATACGACCTACGAACATTTGTTCACGAGGCATGGATGTCTTATGTTTATTTAATAGGTACATATTTGTTTTATTGATTTTACAGAAATCCACGTTACGTTATATTTCTAATACCTTTAATTAAATAAAAACGTAACTATTGCTGAGCGGAGACCTTTTTGGTACTAATTTCAAATTGTTATGAATATTATGTGTTTATGATTGTTTTTTGGTACCAAATAAACTTTTTTCTTTCTTTCTATTTAATAATATTATTGTCAATATTTCTCAGTCATTAACCTCCGACGTAAAAAGAGGGGTGTTATAAGTTTGTCTGTGTACCTACCTACTGTGTAATTGTGTGTCTGTCTGTGGCATCGTAGCTCCTAAACAAATGGACAGATTTTGATTTGTTGTTTGAAAGCTGATGTGACTAGGATGGTTCTTTGTTAATAATTTATGAATATCAGTTTAGGTTTTTTTTAGGGTTTTACTAACTTTCACAAATCCGATTGATTTGAAATTTGGTGTAGGTACCTACTGTCACTTCAGTGACATTCCCATGACAACTAACCTTGAGCCATAAAAAAGTCTGCGGAATCCTTAATTCTTCAGAAACATACAGCAGATCTAGCGTGTTTGGGCTCTTATGAGTAGTCTCAATGAGATAGTGTTAGATAGCAGATGATTAATAAGGCCGGGGGTAAGTTAAAATTATAATTTTATATTTTTTGGCTAGGTGTTACCCTAAGTTATACCATAGGATCAACTTAAGGTTAGTATGTCATGGGAATGTCACCGAAGTGACAGTACAACAAATTCCAAAATCAATCGGATCTGTGAAGTAAAACCCTTTTATTATGTAGAAAAGGTAGAAAATCCCATAACATGGGGTCCTTCAAGAGAGGCGTGAAAAAGCACCTTTTGGGCCGGCAAGGTGGAGGCGGCTAGTGTAATGTCTATTCTGCACTAGCTGTCTTCGCATATGTTCTCTCCTTACCGCTTCAAATCAGGTGGTATTGGATCAATTGCCGTGCTTTGTACAAAAAAAATGAGCTTAGTCATCAAACGTCTGAACTGATCTTCATAAATTATAGCTAAGAACCATCCTAATCATGTCAACATTTAAAAAAACTGAATCCAAATCGGTCCATTCGTTTAGGAACTATATAGTTACGATGCCACAGATAGACACACAGATACACAGACAGACACGTCAAACACCCCGCTCCTTTCGTCAGGGGTTAAAAACGAATACCTCACTAAAAATAAAATCTTGTGACAATGATTTAAGTATTAGGGAGATAGTTACATTCGTACCCTGACACTGACACTAGGTAATTATTACGTGAATTAATAATATGCAAGAAATATACAAGTGCAGTATCAGTAGGTAACGTGAAGGAAAATGTATTAAAGACATTATTTTCTGCACCTCGGAAAATACTCGTGAACAATTGCCTAGTATTTATGCATATTGTGGGTGATGAATAGCGCGACGCCGGTGATCTATTCGATTCGATGAGGATAACATTAGCAGGTATAATAGAGAACTATACTATTTGGTATCTTATCAGTCACTGTATAATGTGATTTAGTAGCAACTTTAATATGTCTATTATACTCATTCTCTTATGATTTTAGTTTTTCATTATTATTTACTTTTTTAGTGTTTTGAGTACTACTATCTACCAACCTGCATGCTTTTCGCAAGAACGAAACGTTGTATCCTATCTATATCTTAACTGAAATAAGTAGGTACAAATACAAGATAATACTTTTAGCTGCTCTTGCAGGAGCAGCTTTTGTCCAGCAGTGCGAACTGGACATCATAACATAATGTACTCTGTGCTTATTACATATATTTTTAGAATTTTAGAGTCGAATTCCTTTTAAAGTGTGGTTGGCAGCCCCATATACGTTACGATGAGGATAATTTACCATGTTGTATTGAGATGCGTGGGCTTGCATGGTATGAGGTACGGTCGACCACAGAAGTAGCCGAACACTTTAGTACTATGTCACACGGATCTTGTGCCGTACTTTATAGTTGCTACCGTACTATATTGACGCTAGAGTCGTTGTGACATGGTACTAAAGTGTTCAGCTACTTCGGTGGTCGACCGTACCTATACAAGAGACAATGTTTTAATACCACTTAAATCATCGTTAGAGACTTTTATGCAACATTAATGGATGGAAATTCGCATGCATGTCCAAATATTTCAATTATTATTACGTTTTTAATGTGTGTACAAAACAATGGTTATTTTAATTTTATGAAGCAATTGGAATTAAGTTTTTGTTTTCAATCAATCAATAAAATATTTTATTTGCGAATATAGGTATAAAAGTAGATGTTACAAAAATATTTTATAGGAGCGTTCTATATTCTACCACTTGGCATGCAATATAAACTACACTAATTAATTAAATTAATGAGTACATGTTGAGAAATTAAAGTCAGGAACAAAGCTACTTAATAATATATCGGACCTAAATTTATCCACCTAAAATGGTTTTATCAGAGAAAAATTCTTGAATATTACAATAACTTTTTTGTACGAGGAAAACTTGTAGTCTTTTTTTAAAAGCAAAAATGTCTGTAATCTCTCGGATAGATGCTGTAAATTTGAGGAGCATTGCCAAAAACACTCTTCCTCAACAACATCGTCCTGTATGGGACATTGCAAAGTTTGTGCATGTGCCGAGCTCGCCTGTGAAATGTAAACAAATTCATACCTATTTGTTTTTACAAAATATGCGTTTTCCAATATATACAAACCAGGCAATGTCAAGATTTTGAACTTAATAAAATAGGGTTTACATTGCAACGTCAATCAAACACAAGGGCTAGTGGTAGACTGATTTATTAAATATTTCACAACTACCATCACTAAGTAGACAATAATACATGACACCTTTCCCCTTTAGATCTTTAACCTTAATAGCTAATATACTACAGTTACAATAAATAAAATCTATCATTACATAAACTTTAACCACAATAGCTAATAAGTATTAGCTAATAAGTAATACTCCTCTATATAACAATAGTTGTAAAAACTTCATGTAGGCTTTCTATGTCTCTTATGTGATAAACCTAATAATAAAATTAAATCTTATATCTATATACAATTGTGTATTTAGTATACATAATTATTTGAACAATTTCTTTGACCGGTTGTATGCGCGTATGGATCGCGCAGATGCCCCGGGCGTAGGAGTACGCTGTGTACTCAGTTCCTCTAACGGGACTGTCGGTGACGGCGCCGGACCCGACGGCGACGGCGCCGCATCCGACAGCGACGGTGAGTCTCCCGTGTCCGCGCTTGAGGCATCTTCAAATGTGACGTCGGCATCACTTTCCCCCGCCTTATTCTCGGCGCTCGGAGTCAAACTAGTACGCGTTAATGAATGCCGATTAATATCTTTTAACGGTATTATTTGATCTTGGTGTCGTTTCCATTCGACACCATTACCAACATTGACTCTATAGGAAATCGGTCCAGTTTTACGTACGATTTGGCCTTGAGACCATCTTTCGCGCTTTGAGTTATAATCTCGTGTAAGTACTGTGTCCCCGATATTAATTTTGCGGTCCGTTCCCCCCGCCGCGAGTACTTGCCGACGCTGTGCGTCGTCAACGGTTTGTGTCACATCTGGACGCAGAGCGTCGAGGCGGCTACGGAGACGACGCCCTAACAAAGCCACGGCTGGTGGTACACCCGTCGTCGCATGCTCACAGTTACGGTACTGAAATAAGTATTTGTTTAGCGCTTGGTTAACATTCTCACCTTCTAACAATGCTCTTTTAATAGCCTTTTTTATTATTTTTACGGCATTTTCCGCAGCACCGTTTCCCTGTGGTCGATACGGTGCTGACGTCACATGTTTAATACAATTATTGGTACAATATTCTTTAAATTCACGAGAAAAAAACGGCGGCCCATTGTCCGTAACAAGTTGCGATGGTAGACCAAACCTTGCGAAAATCGACCTTAAGACATTTATAGTGTGTGATGCATCTGTACGTAACATCGCTATAGCTTCAATCCACTTAGAATGTGCGTCGACAGTAATAAGGTACTTCTTACCCGCGCAGTCAGCGAAGTCGGCATGTAAGCGTTGCCAAGGTTTGCTCGGGAACTCCCAAGGATGTAGCACTGAATGTGGGGGTGCATCCCGAACCGCTCGACATGCCTCACAAGTTTTACAGAGGTTTTCAATATCTTTATCTAAAGTAGGCCAGTACACATAATTACGAGCGATGCTTTTCATTTTAATTATGCCAAGATAGCCCTCATGGATCTCACTAAGCACTTTTTTATATAAGGACGGAGGTATAACTATTCTATACTTGTAAATCAAGCAGCCTAAATCTAAAATTATTTCATTTTTCCGAGCAAAGTAAGGTCTCTCTTCCTCGCAACCAGCTGTCAATGGCCAACCAAACATAACATATCCTATTATTTTACTTAACAAAATATCTTTTTTTGTTTCTTTGCTAACATCTTTATAGTTTACAGGGAAACACTCTTGTACTAAATTTAAATTGCTAACTTGATCATTTAAGGACCGTTCTGTGGGCAACGGTAAACGAGATAACGCGTCGGCTGGCCCATTATCCTTCGAACGTACAAATTCGACAGAGAAGTCATACGCAGCCAGTCGAGCCGCCCATCTCTGTAGCCGACTGGCAGCCGTTTGTGGAATGCCTCCTTTCTTCCCAAAAATGTATGTTAGCGGCTGATGATCTGTGCGTAGGACAAATCGCCTACCGAATAAATATTGGTGATGTCGTGTTATGCCGAAAAATATGGCTAATGCCTCTTTGTCCAACTGGCTGTAATTCCTCTCTGCCGAATTCAAAGTCCGTGAGACACAACTTACTGGTCTTTCTTTACCATCTGGGAAGCGATGGGCCAGGACAGTACCAAGCCCATATGCACTGCTGTCTACCGATAACACTAGAGGACGTCCCTCGGTATAATGTGCCAACACCCGTTCACTCACTAACACGCGTTTACATTTTATAAATGCCATCTCACAATTTGCATTCCACACCCAGTGTCCGTCTTTTTTTTAATAATTCGTGTAATGGTTGTAGTATAATGCTCAAGTTGGGAATAAATTTACTATAATAATTTAACATGCCTAAAAAACTTTTCAGTTGACTTATATTTTCTGGACGTGGCGCCTCAGAAATAGCCTTTAATTTCATTGGATCTGGATGCAATCCTAACTTATCGATAATAAAACCTAAGTATTTTACATTGCTTTTTAAAAAAGTACATTTACTTAACTTTATTGTAAAGCCCATATCACGTAATCTGGTTAGAACGTTCCTTAAATTACTTAAATGTATAGACCTTGAAGAGCCTGTACAACAAACGTCATCTAAATACACAACACAGCCTGGAACCCCCCGTAATGTTTCCTCCATTAACCTTTGGAATTTCTCAGGAATACACGATAAGCCGTAAGGAGTGCGGCGATATACGAACGTGCCTAGGTGCGTAGTTATTGCAGTACACGGCTGCGACTCTTCACTAAGGAGACATTGCTCGTATGCGTGTGAAAGATCAATTTTAGAGTACTCCTCTCCACCGCTTAGGGCAGCAAATAACTCCTCTATTCGTGGGAGTGGGTAAAAATCACGTTTTAATTTTGGGTTAATTGTTATCTTATAGTCACCGCATATTCGTATATCGCCGTTCGCCTTTACCACTGGGACAATAGGGGTTCCGTACTGCGAGTGTTCGACCTTGTACGTGGTGCCCTCCCGTTCAAGACGTTCGAGTTCGCGCTCAACGCGACTGCGCAGCGCCAAAGGCACGGGCCGCGCGCGCACATACACCGGCTCTTCGTCTGTTAGTTGTAGTTGAAGTTTTTGTTTACAGGTACCTAATTTGTCTGTAAAAACCTCGGGGAATTCAACTTTCAACCGAGTAACAAACGTGTCCTCCACAATCTCGTTAAAATTTATTTGCTTAATGTTTAGGGCACGAATCCATTCTCTGCCCAATAGAGGGCGCCCACCGTTTTTAATTACATGAAGTGACAAATTAGGTACCTTCACATCGCCTAATTTCACTTCAACCCCTATATAGCCAAGCGATTCAATACGGGAACCAGAATAGCAACGCAGCAATAAGTTATCTTGGTGAATAGCTTTGTGTGCGAAATTATTTTTATAAAATTGTTCGCTTACTGCGGAAATTCTACTTCCCGTGTCTATTTCGCATTCTACAGAGTGTCCGTCAATTTGCACATAAACTAAATAAGGTTTGTTACCTTTCGCTACTAAGCCGATGTTATAAAAATCTTCATCTTCTGTCGATTCACGATCACTCACGTAGTTATGACCATACGACCGGCCTTCTCCGCGCACTTCCCTGCACATCACTTTCAAGTGGCCACGCTGATTACACTTGTCGCAGTTGTATTGAGAGAACCGACATCTCTCGGGCCGATGCCCTTTCCCACAACGCCAGCAACGCAGCGCCGAATCGCGCCCCGCGCCGCCCCTCGGCTGCGGCCGCGGCCCGCCAGCGCCGGCCCAGCCGGGGCCGGGTCGCCCATTGCCGCTCCGCCGCCTGCCCGCGCTCGCCTGATGCAGGCCCTCGCCCGCCTCGCTGCCCACACCCAAGGTCGACGAGGACGCCACGGCTGTGGCACCGCTCACCTCCGCGTGTCGCTCTGCAGCCTCCAGCGCCAAAGCCAGCTCCACAGCCTCTTTGTATTTAATTGTTTTTTCCGCAAAAATACGCGATCTCATAGCCTCGCTTCCCAGTCCGGAAACGAACTGGTCACGCAAATTTTCTTCCAGCGTGATCCCAAAATTGCATGTTGTTGCGAGATGTTTCAAATTCTGTAGGTATTCTGTTAACGATTCACCAACTTTCTGCCTACGTAATCTAAAAACATGTCGTTCTGCTATTTCCGATCTTTGTGGCTCCAGGTGGTCTGCCACTAATTTTACTAAATCGTCAAACTGTTTGTCTTCCGGGTGGTCCGGCGAGCACAAATCGCACATTAAAGAATAGGTAGCTTCGCCCACTACCGTTATCAACAAGGGCACTTGGAGGTCGTTTTTAATCTCGTTCAACAAGATATATTGCTTCACCCGACGAATATATGGTTGCCATTGTTTGGAATTTAAGTCAAATGACTCTAATTTACCGATTGGCATTTTGATGGAAATAATAGACAAACTTCACAATAACACACGCGTAAATCTGTTCGCTAACCGCCTCGTCGCCAGTGCAACGTCAATCAAACACAAGGGCTAGTGGTAGACTGATTTATTAAATATTTCACAACTACCATCACTAAGTAGACAATAATACATGACATACATAAATCAGTTTGATATAAGTGGAACATTGAGCGGATGCATCTTTTCTTGTCTTACGTATACTTGTTTACGTATGTATTGTCTTACGTAAAGTGGAATTTCATGAAGTTCCGCGTCATAAGGAGACTGCAGCCTGCAGCTAAACAGAGAGAGATGTGCCAGATTAGTAAAATTATTATATCCATAGATACGGTTATATAGATATACATATATCCGGCACATCAGTACAGCTAAATAATATTGGTTTTAGCAGTAATACATTTTGATTGCGAGGTCACAATCGCAAGAGTAAATATACCATAGGGAAACACCAATTGGTTCGATATAAATGTACCATATCTCTGAAAATATGTTTCATTTTCTAATAAACCGATCAAATATCATTATGGTTCTTCCTCCTCCTTTAGTTATCACAGCTTAGCTTCGTTCGTGATGCCACATACCTAACTGTATCTTTGGTGATTTGCCGTAGGTACTTCTGGCGATTGGTGGAGCAGTGAACATGGCATGGATTTTGGCACTCAATTTATTGTTTTGCTACTTGGTCAGACCATCTCTTCGGGACCTTGGCTCTGCTGCGGCTATATTACTTCAATGTTTTCTCCTTATTTTCAGATTTTCAGGAAAAAGTACCGAAATATTGTAGCAATGAACGTCGGCACTTTATACTAATCACGGAAATGTCTCAATACTGCCTGATGTGGAGCGGTAAGACGATTCCATTAATAATCTTGGGCAGTTAAGTTAGTGCAGGTTAACATACAGTTCTAGTCGCCTCTATTGAAGGAATCCATATTATAGGGAGGAGGGAACACAAGTACTGGCAAAGAAACCCAGATTTTTGGAAGTACGACAAAGAAGCATTCTGCTGAGAGCCTATACATATAAATAGTTTTAATGACTCTGGACACACGCTCACGATTTTTAATGATTATGACACACGCTCATGATTAACCATGTTAGGAGGTAGACATTGGGAAAGCACCACCCCTTACACAGTAGGTCGCACACAAAGACCACCAGAGATTGAGGAAGTGTTGTGTTGTAAGAAGGACTTGGCTCCTAGACTGTCCAATCTATGCCTTATCTCATGAAACCTTACCCTAGCAGTCTACTTAAACGCAACATGTTTTAACATCTTAAGTATTGAGATTAATGTCCTTAATCTTATACAGGGCGGTGCTGTCAATGCAATATATTATATTGGCTGCATTATTTCATAGAAATGTCATGAAATTAACAAACGAATAAGATGTTTTTGAAAGTGGTAAACCATTTCTATGAACTAATATAGCCTATGTTTTAATTTATTGTCGTATTGACGGCACCATTATGTATATAAAATTCTCGACTCACAAATTTAGTTACCATACTCCTCCGAAACGGCTTGACCGATTTTAATGAGATTTTATCTGTATATTCAGTAGGTCTGAGAATCGGCTGCTATAGAATCTATTTTTTCTTTTTTTGGACAATTTGCTTTCTATAAGGCAAAACAACGTTTGCGGGGTCAGCTAGTACAACATAAAATTGTTAATTTTAAGTAACCACCGCCGGCCTCATCAATCATCTAACACAATCTCATTGAGACTATTCGTATGAGCCGAAACACGCTATATTTGCTGTAAGTTTCTGAAGAATTTAGCATCACGCAGACTTTTGGATGGTATAGGATCAGCTCAAGGTTAGTATGTCAAGGGAATGTCACCGAAGTGACAGTACACCAAATTTCAAATCAATCGGATCTGTGAAAGTTAGTAAAACCCTTTTACCATGTAGAAAATGAGCTGATAGTCATCAAACGCCTGTACTGATCTTCATAAATTATAGCTAAGACCTATCCTAATCACGTCAGATTCCAAACAAAAAAAATCAAATCAAAACTAGTCCACTCTTTTAGGAGCTACGATGCTACAGACAGACACACAGATACACCGATACACAGACAGACCATTCAAACTTATAACACCCCTCTTTTTTCGTCGGGAGTTAAAATAATAGTCAGGAAGAAAACTTTAGAAAACACAATTCGTTCAATAGTATGCAAGTCACAAAGAGGAAAAATCTCACGATTTGACCACAAGTTATCCAGTCTAAGCTAAGACTAAGACCTAAGAAGTTCGTGACGTCATCACATGCGAAGAGTGTTTAAGGCAGTGCCACTGCGCGCGCACAGCATTTGAGCAGCGAGTGATCTTGCGATACTTAGGTACTTATAAAATCTTCAATAGTTTGAAACAGTCTTCCGCATGGTGCTGAAAGGTTCAAAATCTGTAAATAAGAATTCTCATTTTGTGCCATATATGGCATTATGCAAAGTGTTATTGACAATATTAGACAGTGATTTGAAAAATAGTAGCCGTAGTTTATTAGAGACGATAATATCTAGTGAGTTTAGGCTGAAGTGAGGATGAGGGCGACGACGGCGACGACGACTCCTGCGGCGGAGCGCGCGCTCGGCCTCTGTCGGCAGCTGCTGGTGGTTATACTGAGTAAGGCGTGTTATAGTCTTAGCGGCTGGTTGATCGACCGGTCACTAACCCTGTCTAATCACAACCAGAGGTCTCGAAGATGTTCGAATCCCGGTACCTGCATCCGGTGCTGTGCACGAGTCATGGATGTTTCATTTAAAAGAAATCATTTATTTCATCACCATGGTCATAGATTTTACATTGATTTGATTATATATAGATTACATTAAATTAAACAAAATAAAATTAAACTAAATTTAATTACTTACCTAAAATATAATAAAATTAGGGTAAATCAATTCCAATTACTAAAATAAATAAATGAAATCAAAAAAGGTTAAAATACAATCAAGAAATAATTTTCAGAAATAATGGAACGTGAAGCACCGACTCCAAAAAATACGTTTCTAGGTGATGATTACCTACCTGCTTGAATTTAATTATTTTATCCTTTTTAGTTTAATTTTTGAAGTCGGTTTAGTTTTCTTTAAATTTTTCGACTTTCGAATGTTGTCCGATAGATGTGAATAAGATACTGGTCCTTTTCAACCTTTTGAAATAAAACCAATTTACCGGATTTAACTCGCGTTTAATTAGATGTTACATTATTATTATTCACCTGACTTTTCAACCTATCAAGGCACACATTTCAGTACAAAGTTTTTTTATAACTATGCTTTTTTGACAAAGCACGGAAAAGTTGGTAAATGACGTCACACCTCCTGATGTGAAGCGGTAACAAGAGTCCATACGTTTTCAGCTAGGGCAGCTGAAACACACTGTTTTCAAAAACATTGTGTGAGACGGTTGTTGATGACACCTCATTAATATTAAAATAGATCCAACTAAAACTGACTATAGGGATGTAAATAATGCCTCACAAGTGCTATCCTGGTTTGTTTACATTCGGTAAAGTTTTTCTTTGAATTTAATAAATAATCGTTAACTTCAAAGAAATCAAAATATATAATAAAACTAGAAAAATTTCACGTCCTGAGGCAGGAATCGAACCCGCGACCTTTCGCAATCCGGGCGACTGCTCTGACCACTGAGCCACCCAGGACTTGGGATATCCCTGTAAAATTCTGCCCCAACTTAACCGAATCGTCGATATTTGTAAAAATACTCGTTTCGGATGTTGAAATAGAATATTTCGACATTGTAGGGTGGACGTTAGCTCATAAACGCAAATACAGATAGTCTAGAAGAATTTTACAGGGATATCCCAAGTCCTGGGTGGCTCAGTGGTCAGAGCAGTCGCCCGGATTGCGAAAGGTCGCGGGTTCGATTCCTGCCTCAGGACGTGAAATTTTTCTAGTTTTATTATATTTTAATTACTAAGTAATTTTTCAAACATTTATAATAATGTTAAAATCAAAAATTAAGAGTATTTGAAAGCACTGCCCCAACTTAACCGAATCGTCGGTATTTGTAAAAATACTCGTTTCGGATGTTGAAATAGAATATTTCGACAATGTAGGGTGGACGTTAGCTCATAAACGCAAATACAGTTAGTCTAGAAGAATTTCATAGGGATATCCCAAGTCCTGGGTGGCTCAGTGGTCAGAGCAGTCGCCCGGATTGCGAAAGGTCGCGGGTTCGATTCCTGCCTCAGGACGTGAAATTTTTCTAGTTTTATTATATTTTAATTACTAAGTAATTTTTCAAACATTTGTAATAATGTTAAAATCAAAAATTAAGAGTATTCAAAGAAATCCTTTACCCAAAATATTTTATCAACAGGGCATGATAATTAAGACTACATATTTCACCATTTTGTGGGAGTTTTTTTAAAATCAATCGGGTAAGTTGTAAGAAATAGCAGATAGGTCGCCGTTGAAAATAATAAACAGAAATACATCATCTGTGTACAAACTGTCTAACTATCACGGTTCATAAGATACAGCCTGGTGACATACGGACGGACAGCGGAGTCTTAGTAATAGGGTCCCGTTTTACCCTTTGTGCACGGAACCCTAAAAATTTGAGTGTACCCCTGAATAGTTATAACGTGAGTGTAGGTGCATAGGTTTAATCACCAGGTGTCTCTATAATTTTTACATCTTGTGTGCATCTAATCAATAATTATTTACTTAGAAAACAAGGAAAATCTCATTGTATTCTATCTAAAAATGTAAGTAATGAAAACTAGATTTAAATTAATTCTTCTTGTTGTTGTCTTGTGTCTACTACCGCGAGTACCTACCTTAGGCTTGTTTCTTGAGATTCTGTTTTATTAGCAGCACAGGTGTAAGGCGTCCTTCTAATTTCACCGGCTGTGACGTTAAAATTAGTGGAGCCTTTTAGAAGGTTATGAGGGTGTGCTACATACTAAAATATTTTCTACTAGCCAACTATGGCATTGAATGACAGTTGGAAATCTTAATGGTATGTATTAACATGAATGAGGTGTTGTTGTCGGTTGACTGTGAAATCGACAGGCTGTGCGCATCCACAGCCATCTGACAGCATCCATTTTGTTTTATCGGGCCGGCGTCCACGTTTTCTTCGGAAAACGAATTCGTCTTGCCCAATCACCGTACAACGTTGCCGCAAGTTATTTTCACATTAATTTTACTTGACATTGGCAAAATTCGTAATAACGAGAAGCCATTAAATAAAGAAGAAACATATGAATGAGGGCGACTATTATTTATTTTATTTATTTATTTCAGGCATCTACAATGTATAAAACATAGGCCCATATAATATATATCTTAAAGACTAACATACATATAAATCACTATACTATAATATTGTTCGACGCCATGTGACGTTCCTGCGAGGTGTTCGGTAGCCGTCCGCGAAAACGACGAAATACGACACCTTTCGGCCAAAACACTCTTCTATTAAAAAGGTCGACAGCTGTCCGGTCGGAAGATTCACCACAAATGAATTAAAATTAACCCTGTGGCGGCTCTCCAACCGTTCGACTCTCAGGGTGAGGTTTGTCTTCACCCGTATGTACTCTGCAACGTCGTTGGCCGTTCCAGAGTCATGTACACGGGACATGTAGAGCTGCGTTATTGGTGTTGCTGGACGCAGCAAGTGTTTTGGTCCAGTAGTGCGGTGCCGCACTGATTCCGACGAATGAGCTTCCTCTGCTTCTCCACTTTGTGGAAACCCTCTTCGTCACACTGAGTCTGTAGTGGATCCGATGTATGCACTACATCCTTACAAACAACTTCGTGCTGCCTGTCGATTCTGTAACAAAACTCGCACCTCACTTCGCAAGTCACTTCGAATTCAACTGTCAAATAGAGCAAATTTTCATACATTTTTTGCTCTATTTGACAGTTAAATTCGAAGTGACTTGCGAAGTGAGGGTGCGAGATTCGTTACAGAATCGCACCCCTGCTTCGTCACCTCCATATTTCGCCTCTCGGGGCTAGCACCCGTAGGCTTGGCTGCGGCAGCGGCATAAGCGCGTCGAGGAGTTGACGCAGTCGCACGTGACGTTTCTACCGGAGCAGAGGGGCAAGCGGTGGGGCTCGGGGAATGTGCTATACTTACACTATATGTGCTATATTTACATTACCAACAGACGCATAACAAAATACTCGTTTGTTCCAGTCCACGTGCCCACGATCTCGCTGGGTCTAGCCATGGGGTGGGTATCCCTGGTGAGCGGGGAGCACGGCCAGCATACAGAGGCCCCTGGGGAAGATCGGGCGGCGGGCGCGCGCGTCGTCGTGGCGGCGGCTACTACGTTCCTGGCTTCGTTGGTGGGGGTGCCGCTCAGTGCCAGCGCCTTGAGGCTCGGGAGGAGGTTCGCTACCATCGCTACCTCCGTGTGTTTTGTGGTATGTTCTCGTATTCAAATTTCAAGCTCCAGGTTCCTACCTGCGATAGTAGGCTCGGAAGGAGGTTCGCTACCATCGCTACCTCGGTATGTTTTGTGAACTTTTGCGGTATGTTCTCGCATATTCCATTTTCAAATACCACGTTCCTGGCCTCGCTGGTGTGGATGCCACTCAGTGCCAGTGCGTCGAGGCTTGGCAGGAGGTTCGTTGTTATCGCGACCTCGGTGTGATTTGTGATATGTCTCAAATCATTTATTAAACTGTCAAGCCGCAGATTTCAGACACAATTGGTTATTAACTATCAGGAGTCTCAATTAATTATAATAGACGGGTATATATGGATACGATGACTCAATGATCATCATTATCTGGTCACAGTCTTCATACACATGAGAAATCTATGAACAGTTTGTGCAATAATACCGCCGCGCTTGATACTGATCCAGCGAGGGTTATGTTACAGTATCAACTTGGAGACACGGCACCCGAGACACAGAATGTTATATAAAATGTGCTTATGTGTGATCTCAGGCACAGAATACGTTACGATGCCCATTCACAAATTCCACTTGAAATAATTCAATGGAAATAATGTCATCACCAGTAGGTTCATGGTTATTCTTTTTATGACCATTTGGATTCTAGTATTTAGTCTGATATCTATAGAATGGACTTTGGATTTGCTATCATTCATCATCATCATCATCACATCTATATACGTTCCACTGGTGGACACATACCTTCCTTCATGGGAGAAACACATGAGGGGTTTGGGCCACCACACCACCACGCTGGCCCAATTCGGGGTGGCGGGTTAAAGGTTGCAGTCAGGGCGCGCTCACATGGTGCGGTGCGGCTCCGGTGCGGCGCCTGAGTGGTGCCGCAGCGGTTATCTACATACTAAAATGTATTGTATGCCACACGGCGCCGCCGCCCCGTCCGGTGCGCTCCGGCGCCGCACCGCACGCGAAACTGAATCGAGACGAGGCGGGGAGGGGGGAGCGGCCGAGCGTCAGTTGTTTCTAACGCAGCATTGGGAAGGATTTATGCTTGATTAGGTCGCTGCGACGCCGCGGTGCCGCCGTAGAACGTTGCGACGTCGCCCTGCCCGTGTGGTCGCCAATGCGGCGAAAAGGCTTGCGGTACGGTGCCGCCTGTGTGGTTTGGCCCTAACAACCAGGACCGACGGCTTAACGTGCCGTCCGAAGCACGGAGGAGCTGAAGATTACAAATTTTCATCAACGAAAAATTGTTTGGCGATGCGCCGTCGCGCAGCATCCTCAGCCACTTCAACTGCGAGAAAACGTAGTAGTTATATGGTGTTTGGGTTAAGTGTGCGCTGTGTGCAGGTGTGCTGGTCGCTGAAGCTGTCCGGCGGCGGCTGGTGGGTGGTGGCGGCGCGGGTGTTCGCGGGGCTCGGCGGCGCCGGCGCCTACTCCGTGCCGCCGCTGCTCGCCAGGGAGGTAATATGACCGCTCCGCCGAGGCAGTACCACGTTGCACCTCCTGTAAAGTGGACCTTACAGAAGACCGAAGCTAAGCGAGTCTTAAGGAGTTATTACATTTGGCTAAATATAGTTAGCTAAATACAGCATGCTAACTGATTAAGACCGGCAGTCACGACTCTGATTGGCTAATTAGTGTGTCTAAATGTCTTTACATTTGTCTACATTCAGAGTCTAACTCATTTAGCTAACTAAATTTAGCCAAATGTAATACCCCTTTAGTGTTGACTTTTGACAGACAGACATTATTAAAATGTTAGTTAATAACTTTTTCTCTGATAGACAAGGGCACATTTTGGATTTCTGACTATTCGAAAGAACTTGTTTGACGGCCTAATTAAAATGAAGATATTGGCCCTAATTCTGGAGAACACATGCTAAGTCTAAATTTAAGTTCAGTCCATTTCTTTCTCTCAAAATGAATACGAAAAGGATATCATCTGTCATATAAATTGACATTTAGAAACGTGCGTTCAATTTTCGACCTTATTGAACGTGCTAAAATGCAGTGTTTAGGAGGCACCTCCGTACATGCCGTCTAAAATTGTATTTGGTTACTTTGAAATCTGTCTAAAGGAGATGTTCGATATTGGTACTCGAAAGCCCCCCACAATAAATTATATATTATGCGAAAGCTTATGCTCAGAGGATCTTGAATATACCCTTTTTTCATTTCAATACCCCGGCATTTTTGAGTAATTTTAAAAAGTGTATGCAAGAATTCTAAGCTTCTTATCCAAGTTTCTCTGACAAAATATAGTAAAAAATTAATTGAAATCATTATTATTAGTCAGAAACAAGTGCAGAAACTAATTTGCCATGTTCTTCTAGCATTTACAATATAATATTATTGCAAAATAGTCGTAGGCTGAACCAACGGGGGTTGACCCCGTGCCTAGTTATTAAAAAAATATTTGACAAGACAATAGACGACATTGACGTTTTATACTATGTCTGAGACCTTCTGAGACTAAGGTCTGAGATGAGTCACATTTTTTAAAATGGAATTTGACATCTCTGGATAACAGTTTTTTGACCAGAATAAAATGTAATTTTTTATTTATATGCAGGCATTTAAAATTATAGTTTTTATCTCATAATATTCTTTAAAATATACTCTTTCTTCCCATATAACTTTTGTCTTTGGGGGTTGCTGATTACCAGCCCCCATACATTTTCAGAACATGTCCTTTAATTGACAGTTATAAACAAATTCTTGCTATCTTTTTCCTATTACTTACATATTGCGAGAAAGAGATATACCTACTGTACTTAAATTTAGAATTAGAGTGTATCTTCAGAATGAGGCCCATTATTATCATCATTTCATTTCATTGTGTAATGTTGTGTCCTGCTGTGAGTAACGTCAACCGAGCTCTTTGAGAAACCGTTACGTAGAGAGCAGGCGGACTCGTCACGTCTGCTGGCGACATATCGCTATGTCATTATTTGGCACCCTTGCTTTTTATAAAAAAGCTGATACTCAGCTAGGAGTTAGCGACACGTTTTTTGCGTATATAAGGCTAATTTCGTAATTTGCATCTCTTGGCTGTATAGACGCATGTGCCTAAAGTACATGTTTGAATTACATTGTATCAATTGCATGAGGGTGAAAAGGCAATCGACGTCTGGTCATCGGTGTTGAAAGGGTGCTTAAGGCGCTACGAGCGTCTATAGGCTACGGTAACAACGCGTGAGTACTGCCGAAAGTGCTACGAGCGTCTATAGGCTACGGTAACAACGCGTGAGTACTGCCGAAAGTGCTACGAGCGTCTATAGGCTACGGTAACAACGCGTGAGTACTGCCAAAAGTGCTACGAGCGTCTATAGGCTACGGTAACAACGCGTGAGTACTGCCTAAAGTACTACGAGCGTCTATAGGCTACGGTAACAACGCGTGAGTACTGCCGAAAGTGCTACGTGCGTCTAAAGGCTACGGTAACAACGCGTGAGTACTGCCGAAAGTGCTACGAGCGTCTATAGGCTACGGTAACAACGCGTGAGTACTGCCGAAAGTGCTACAAGCGTCTATAGGCTACGGTAACAACGCGTGAGTACTGCCGAAAGTGCTACGAGCGTCTATAGGCTACGGTAACAACGCGTGAGTACTGCCGAAAGTGCTACGAGCGTCTATAGGCTATGGTAACAACGCGTGAGTACTGCCGAAAGTGCTACGAGCGTCTATAGGCTACGGTAACAACGCGTGAGTACTGCCGAAAGTGCTACATGCGTCTATAGGCTACGGTAACAACGCTTGAGTACGGCCGAAAGTGCTACGAGCGTCTATAGGCTACGGTAACAACGCGTGAGTACTGCCGAAAGTGCTACAAGCGTCTATAGGCTACGGTAACAACGCGTGAGTACTGCCGAAAGTGCTACGAGCGTCTATAGGCTACGGTAACAACGCGTCAGTACTGCCGAAAGTGCTACGAGCGTCTATAGGCTATGGTAACAACGCGTGAGTACTGCCGAAAGTGCTACGAGCGTCTATAGGCTACGGTAACAACGCGTGAGTACTGCCGAAAGTGCTACATGCGTCTATAGGCTACGGTAACAACGCTTGAGTACGGCCGAAAGTGCTACGAGCGTCTATAGGCTACGGTAACAACGCTTGAGTACTGCCGAAAGTGCTACGAGCGTCTATAGGCTGCGGTAACAACGCGTGAGTAGTGCCGAAAGTGCTACGTGCGTCTATAGGCTACGGTAACAACGCGTGAGTTCTGCCGAAAGTGCTACGAGCGTCTATAGGCTACGGTAACAACGCGTGAGTACTGCCGAAAGTGCTACGAGCGTCTATAGGCTACGGTAACAACGCGTAAGTACTGCCGAAAGTGCTACGAGCGTCTATAGGCTACGGTAACAACGCGTGAGTACTGCCCAAAAGTGCTACGAGCGTCTATAGGCTACGGTAACAACGCGTGAGTACTGCCGAAAGTGCTACGAGCGTCTATAGGCTACGGTAACAACGCGTGAGTACTGCCGAAAGTGCAACGAGCGTCTATAGGCTACGGTAACAACGCGTGAGTACTGCCGAAAGTGCTACGAGCGTTTACGGGCTACGGTAACAAAAAGGTTTGATCTTCGAATTAAACTAAATTAATAGAAACTCGAAGTGGCCAGTAATAAAATAAGTTTCTTTTATGGATAAGGAAAAAGAAAAATTTCCTCGGAAAAATAATAATTAGTTGTATATACCTATACCTACAATGCCATATGAAATGAATCAGAAACAATTGATTTTTATGGCAAATCAAATCGTTGTCACTGAAAAAACCGACTTCCTTGAACAATTTTATAATTGTTTACTGTTGTCTAATTACTAAATGATGTATCAAAGCAGTAAATATTGTAATGTATTACTTTTATTGCCTACTTTTATTAGGTAATATTCGTATCTATATTCTATTCCTCATTGTTCCATGTATAATATTACGTACGTCAAATTGATTAATGTTTACTGCATATAAGTAATTACATAATATTATGTGTAAATAATAATATTCATTATATAGTTTTAAACTACACTCGGCGTCACTAAAATCACACATTCTTTGATTTGTCATGCAAAAGATGTCCCTAATAATAATCGTATAGAGGCAAATAATAAGGTACTAAAGTAAACTTTATTAGTTAAATAACCACCGTCGCCTGCGTCACATGTATTTATGATATAACAATTGATTTTCCATTGTTTATCACGTAGACAGATAACGTACGAGCTACATAACTGAATATCAAATATTTCTTATTTTTAACCGACTTCAAAAAAAGGAGGAGGTTACGAATTCAACTGTTTTTTTTTTAAATGTTCCTTACCTCAGAACTTTCGACTGGGTGAACCAATATTGATGATTCTTTTTTTGTTCGATGTGGAATAGTTCCCATTTGGTCCCATAATTTTTTTTCGGACTTCCATTGGGTAGTTTGGTTTTTAAATCCAAAAAACTGGAATGAGTAAGTCATCTACGTATGCAAAATTGCGGATTATTGCTTTCCCATGAATTTTTTGTGAAATGATACGATAGTAGAAAACAATATAAGCTGACGGTCACCCATCTAGCTTTGATCTTAAAAAGTTATCACCAAAAACTGATTTTTTTTTTGTAACATAATTTACAATAATTTAAAACCGACTCCAAAGAACTGAAAGGGATAAAATAATTAAATTTAAGTAGGTACTCATCCCTAGAAACATATTTTTTGGACTATCAATCTAGCGTATCAAACAAAAAGTTGTTCCCCAACAGCGTGTTCAGGAATCCGTCATTCGATGTAGCGGTTTTCGATTCAATGACTTTTCGAACGGGCGTACCACTTGTAAAATGTTTCGCAAGAGTCGACATTCTGCATCTACATATCAGACCTGTCATAATTTTACCCATAACATACGCCTTTCTCAGTTAGTTCTGGCAACCTTACTCACCAGTGAAGATACTACAACACACAACACGTTTCAGCTTTCTCTTAATTTCCAACCCCCGACGCAAAAAGAGGGTGTTATAGCTTTGACGAGTCTACCTGTGTATCTGTCTGTTCTTAGCTATATAATTTATAAAGATATATTTAGGCGTTTGATGACTATCAGTTCATTTCCTACTTGACAAAAGAAAATTTTACTTCGGTTGTAATTTAAGACATCCTAACCTTGAACTGATCCTGTACCATCAAATAGAGTCTGTGGGATGCTCAATTCTTCAGAACCTTACAGCAGATATTGCGTGTTTGGGCTCATAAGAATAGTCTCAATGAGATGGTGTTAGGTATGTCGCAGCCGACTGGTTCAATTAGCTTGAGTGATTGGTAGGTTCAAGGATTTTTATGACCACATATAACCAAACGACGTTGGTTATAAGTGGTTATAAAAAAAACCTTGAACCCACCAATCAAACCAAAACTCTTCGGTACAAGACAATCTTTTCAATACGCCATGTCGATGAACGTCAAGTAAGTCTAGTTCAGTTAACTATCTGACTAGGTATTCAATTGGATGCCGGCGTTTAATCAACGGGCTAGGCATCCAATTAAGCGGCGAATTGAACCAGAAGGCGGCAAAAAGCTGAGAGTTCTTTAAAATTTTCAATTTTATATCATTTATATTGGTTGTAAGTCGAAAAATTAGTGTGGATATTCATTGCAAATGCTCATAGTTAAGTAATCTTTCCATGTGTTTGTCCAGATGTGCGAGAAGCGGGTGCGCGGCGCGGCGGCGTCGGCGCTGATCCTGGCGCACAACGTGGGCTTCCTGCTCATGTACGTCGCGGCTGACCAACGGATAGCTCACAGGTATACACGGTGGAAGGAGACACGTCACAGGTCACACACGTCATCAGCCTATATACGGCACAGGTCTTTCTACATTGGAGAATGATATGAGGAGTTATGGACCGCAACACCTCCACGCTAGCTCAATGTGGGGTGTTGAGTTAAAGCGGCTGCAGTAACAACCGGGACCAACAGCGTAATCTGTCAAGCGTCATTATACCTCTGGAGGTCTATGACAATTGAAAAAACAATTGTGTCTGGAATGTGAGGCTTGAAGGGTGCACTACAAGTTACGGAGCAGTGAGAAATAATCGACAATGGCGACAGTTGCTTGATTTCCGTAATCGAAACCAGCGCTCAAACTCTACTCCACCTAGCTCGAGAGGGTCAGTTAAGGCACAGCCACCTTAAGGATTGAAGCCACACAAATATGGTTTCAGGTGACTATATCTTACTCTTTGAGTTAGGTATGGCTAAAGATATTTACAGTTTTGAATTATAAACAGCGAGAAAACGGCTATTTTCAATCGTATTCAAAAAAAATATTTAAAACAAAAATTAAAACCGTCTCCAAAAAACTGAAAAGGATAAAATAATTAAATTTTAGTAGGTAGGTACTCATCCCCTAGGAACATATTTTTGGAGTTGGTGCTAAGTTGTTTCCAGAAACCATAGATAGTGAAGCACCGACTCCAAAAATATGTTCCTAGGGGATGAGTACCTACTAAAATTTAATTATTTTATCGTTTTCAGTTTTTTGGAGTCGGTTTTAATTTTTGTTTAAATAATTTTTATTTCACAATTTTTAGTGATTACTTTTGAAGGTCAAAGCTAGATGGGTGACCATGAGCTTATATTGATTTCTACTATCGTATCATTTCACTAAAAATTCATAGGAAAGCAAAAATCCGCAATTTCGCATATGTAGACGACTTAATTTTTCCAGTTTTTTTTTTGATTTTTAAACCAAACTACTTACCCAATGGATTTTCAAAAAAAAAACATACAGACGAATTGATAACTTTCCCCTTTTTTTGAAGTCGGTTAAAAAGGAGGAAGTTCTACACACTGTATGTATTTTCTATTGTTTGTATTTTCACCGATTTCTCTGTCAATTATAAACAGATTTTCAAAATTCTTTTTTTATTCGATAGAGTATACTCCTTAGTAGGGTTGCTGAGGATTCCTCTTCCGCTTCCTCATAATGCGGAAGTTCCGCAATATTTTGAGTTCCTCAACCGTTTCCACTCCCTATTAAATAAAAATTTCACTGCGCATGCGTATTTGTATTCATGGCAACGCACACGCCGCGCAGCACGATGCCGGGCCGAACGGTCAGCGAGCGAGCCATCCCCTCCCGCCACCCGCGCTCTTCCTTGCTCGTTTTGACAATTAACATAGCGTTGTTTTGTTTAAAATTAAAAGAACATTTTCCGGTGGACCATTTGAATTATACATTCAGTCAAAAAAGTATCGCGAATGGATGATTTGTTTATGGTTTTTTTTTGTTTTTTGTTGTTGTTGTTAGATTGCCACAACTGTTTTCCATTTTTGCGCGGAGTTTGAGTTGCATCCGTTATTTAAATTAAATACAGTGCTGTTTTTTAACCGACTTCAAAAACGAGGAGGTTCTCAATTCGGCCGGTATGTTTTTTTTTTTTTTTTTTCTATGTATGTACACCGATTACGCCTAGATTACTGATCCGATTTACGTGATTCTTTTTTTGTTCGATGCGGAAGAGCTGCCATTTGGTCCCATAAAAATTTTTTCAAAAACAGTTGGGTACTTTAGTTTTAAATGTAAAAAAACTGAAATTATGAAGTCGTCTACATATGCGTAATTGCGAATTTTTGCTTTTCCAATGACTTTTTAGTGAAACGATACGATAGTAGGAAACAATATAAGTTGACGGTCACCCATATAGCTTTGAACGTAGAAAGTTATAGTTATATCAAGTGTGTATTGCGAATTTCATAATGGACAAAAACATTAAACAAAAGAGTTTGTCTTAAATTTTGCATCGCCAATGGAATTTCGTGTTTGGAGTCACTGAAAATGTTACAGAAGGCTTACGGTAAATCGACTTTATCAAAAACACGTGCTTATGAGTGGTACAAAGCATTCAAAAGCGTTCGAGATGTGATTGAAGATTTGCCTCGCTCTGGTAGGCCATCAACGTCTGCAACTGAAGTTAACATCGCTTGCAATATCCTCGGGCTATCTCGTGACATCATCGGCAAAAGCGGCAGAGGTGCGTCTATGACGGGTTTATTGGGTGAGAGCATAAAGTGAATAATTGCTTAAGATCATTACTAGCTCGATTTCCTTTACGTGTGGTTCCAGGACCGTGTTGTGGTGGTGTCTGGGCCTTTCGGTGGCGCACTGCGGCGCGTTCCTGCTGGTGCCGGAGTCACCTGCCTTCCTCGCAGCCAACAAGAGGGACGAGGCCAGTAATGTGACAATATTATACCCATATAGTTATGTCATCTCCCTCCAGGCTCTTGGTCACTCCGCGATCATGGTTAGAGATGTCTTATTGATATGTGCCACTGCAATTTTGAGCGCTCGGCTGGTGATACTGGACCGTAGAGAAGTTCGCAGTAAATTAAAATTAATATCAAAATAACTAAAACCGTCATCAGAAAACTGAAAAGGATAAAATAATTTTTAGGTAGGTAGGTACTCATCCCCTAGAAACATATTTTTTGGAGTCGCTGCTTCACTTTCTATTGTTTCTGGAAACAACTTAGCACCAGTCAGGTGAGGGTTGCGGAAAGCTGATGAATGGGCAGCGTAGAAGCTATCAGCTTGGAGACCTTTGGGGGAGGCCTAAGCCCAGCAATGCGCGTCTCTCGCCTGATATCACGATAATGATGAAAAGTTTAGATTATTATCTAAACTAGACCATTGTCACGTTTCGGGGCGGGAAGCGAACCTCTCTGGTTACTGGCCTATCGAGGACTTGGAGGATTTAGATATTTCTTTAGGCATCTTTCAAACACTTTTGTAAATGATATGGTGAATAGGAGGCGGTGTCGTCGCTGGCGTGGCTGCGCGGCGTGGCGGCCGGGCACCCCTCGCTGACGGCCGAGCTGGCCGCGCTGCCGGCGCCAGACCTCGCGCCGCAGAACATCCTCGCTGTCTTCAAGGAGATGGGTCAGACCTCCTTCATTTTTAGGAAATATAAATAAAATAATAATAATTTGCGATATCAAATATTCCAGTCTCTTATCTAAATATTTATTAGATGCCCCACTGTCTTTTGTCACACTCACTTTTTACTTTTCATGGTTTAAAAAATCGTACAGTTTTTCACCAGTTTTCTTATACAACCCGTAGAAAACCTGACAAAGTCTTCACAAAAATGAACACAACAAAAAAGAATTTTATTATAAAATTATGTGTGTACATAGATACATTTATGCGATTCATTTGATATCTTGCACACATTGTTCATTCTAAGTGAATCTATTGTGAATTGCAACCTACAACAGAATCTACTTCTAATCTATTTATTCAATTCACAGTACGCGAGCCGGCCCGACGTCGAGCATTCGTCATCAGCTTCATAGCCATAGTTGGCCAAGAGGCCTGCGGCGTCTACACGCTGATGCAGTTTGCTGAGCGAACCTTCGTACTTGCACGGGACTCGAACTTAGCCACAGATGCCTTCGGCAATACCACATGGGCCTTAAGCAACGGCCTCGGCAACAGGACAGATGTGGTCAGTAATATGGTGCCAACTCACGCCGAGGGCCAGCTCCTGTCTCCGGCGAGACTGGCCGTTATACTCGGAGTTGTGCAGCTCATTACGTCTGCAGTAGCTTTGTACCTAGTGGAGAAGGTCGGTAGAAGAGTGAGTAGTTCTTTTGTTAATTATACATTAAATTAAATGAGACTGTTAATTCTAGTCACTCCTTTAAGTCAGTTTGAAGATGTCCCGAGAACTCGTCGTCTTACGTCGGTGGTAGCAATGAAGCCTCCAATCCAATGATGGTGGTCACCTATAGATACCAGCAATAGGTATCAAGGAATCAGAGAATTTTGCAGGAATTTTAATACTATGGGGACAAAAGATGTTAATGCCCCCACACCGAAATCCAGCGAATTTCTGCACGGCTAAAATAGGAATGGCGGTGGTATAGGTTATTCAGAGCTCCTACTACCTATAGTTTTTGAAATTGTTAGGTCATAATAGTTATCTGTTATCGTTAGCGCCTCCTGGTGTGGTCGGGCGTGGTGACTGGCGCGTGCTTGGCGGGCGGCGCGGGCGCGGCGTGGGGCGGGGCGCGCGTGTGGGCGGCCGCGGCGCTGGCGGCGGCCGTCGCGGCCGACAGCGGCGGCCTGCAGCCCGCGCCCTACGCGCTGCTGGCCGACATGTTCCCCTACCAGGTGAGGCGGCGGGCGATAGCGGCGGCCTGCAGTTAACCTTCAACAGTAAGTTTTAACGCTGATGAAGTCTTTACCTACCATCATCATCATCATCAGCCTATATACGTCCCACTGCTAGGCACAGACCTTCCTACATGGGAGAAACACATGAGGAGCTTGGGCCATAACACCACCACGCTGGCCCAATGCGGGTTGGTGGATTAAAGCGGTTGCAGTGACAACCGGGACAAATGGCTTAACGTGCCTTCCGAAGCACCCTCCGTGCTCAAGATTATAAAATTGATTGACCCATCCCGGGACCGACCATGACGAAAGTTGCTTTGTTTTCTTTATCGAAACCATGGTGCTCAAACCAGTACGCCACCGAGCTCCCCCGAACTGCTTTAGCTATACTTAAAGAGAACTTTTCTATGTACAGTACCGCAGCACAGCCCTGATGGTGTCATCAGCAGTAGCGTGCATTGGCAACGCCGTGGAAGTGGCCGTGTTCCCAGCGCTGGCCGACGCCGGCGGGCTCCCCCCGACGTTGGCGGTGGCGGCCGCCCTCACCGCCGCCTACACGCTGTACGCGTTCATAGCCATCCCGGAGACCAGGGGCCTCACCCCGGAACAGATCTACGAGAAGCTGGCGCGGCCGGGTGACGAAAGCAGGAAAACAAAGGAACTGGAGATGTCTGGTCGCGTGTAGATGGTTCATTTTTGGAAATTATTAAGAGCTCTGGCCTACATCCCATCTGATGGTAAGTGACAATAAGGCCAAAGATGGGAACGAGCTACTTCTGGTTTCCTCAACCACAGAGGAACTGGTTATCCTACCCCCAACTGCCTAAACACAACAATGCTGCTAATATTATAGTTATGACGGCAGGCTAAGGTGTGATGGTGGTACACTATAGATAAGATAAGATAAGATAGGATAAGATCCATTATTAGCTACAGGTGTATTTGTGTGTGTTATGAATTTAGTTAAATACTAGTATCGCATTTGTGTTACTGAATTTTGTTGTTGAAAAAAAGTCGTTTCGTGTTCGTAATATTCTCATAAAATATGACCAGCTGATATTATGACGCCAAAGAGAAACGAGTGTGTGTGATGTATCTAAACATAACTAAATTTTTCATGTTATAAGATAAGTTTACAGTTACAATAAAGTTTATTGAAGTAAAATCACTTGAATTGTTTTATGTAAATTCTGTTAAAAATCTTACGCATTCAGGGTTTCATCAACGAAGTGGCAAAATAGTCATTTCATAACATTGGTGGTAACGGCGCAAACTCCTCATGGGTAAACGTCATAATTGAAAGCGAGTATGATAATCAATATGAAAATTTGACGTCTTAAAAAAAATTTAAACAAACATTAAAACCGACTTCAAAAAACTGAAAAGGTTAAAATAATTAAATTTAAGTAGGTACTCATCCCCTAGAAACATATTGTTTGGAGTCGGTGCTTCATTTTCTGTTGTTTTTGGAAACAACTTAGCACCAACTCCATAAAATATGTTTTTAGTAACTACTTAAATTAAAAAAAAATATTTTATCCTTTTCAGTTTTTTGAAGTCCGTAATAATTTCTTTAACTTTTTTTTCACAATTTTTAGTGATAACTTTCTAAGGTCGAAGCTAGATGGGTGACCGTCAACTTTTAATTATTGTTTCCTACTATCGTATCGTTTCACTAAAAAGTCACAAGAAAGCAAAAATCCGCCAATTTTGCATACGTAGACTTTTTTTTATAAAAAAAAACAAACTACCAACTGATTTAAAAAAAAAATATTGGACCAAATGACAACTATTCCGCATCGAACAAAAAAAGAATCACGCAAATCGGATCAGTAGTCTCGGCGTAATCGGTGTACATACATAGAATAATTGAGAACCTCCTCGTTTTTGAAGTCGGTTAAAAACCAATACTTATCTTGATGTGGTTGTCCCGCTGACCATGCATGGTATAGGACCGGCGCAGGATACTTTATTGTGTAGGCTTTACGTAAGCGTGTTTTAATAATACTGAGTTGCTACCATGAATGATTACAAAAACAACTTCACCGGATTAAACTCGTGTTTACTTCTTACAATATTTTTGACCGACTTCAAAAAAAGGAGGAGGTTATTAATTCGTCTGTATGTTTTTTTTATGTTTGTTACCTCAGAACTTTTGACTGGGTGAACCGATATTGATGATTCTTTTTTTGATCGATGCGGAATAGTTCCCATTTGGTCCCATAATTTTTTTTCGGACTTGCATTGGGTAGTTTGGTTTTTAAATCAAAAAAACTGGAAAAATTAAGTCGTCTACATATGCTAAATTGCGGATTTTTGTTTTCCTATGAATTTTTAGAGTAATGATACGATAGTAGAAATCGATATAAGCTCACGGTCACCCATCTAGCTTTGACCTTAAAAAGTTTTCAATAAAAATTGTAAAAAAATATATTAAAACCGACTTCAAAAAACTGAAAAGGAAAAATAATTAAATTTTAATAGGTACTTACTCATCCCCTAGGAACATATTTTTGTAGTTGGTGCTAAGTTGTTTCCAGAAACCATAGATAGTGAAGCACCAACTCCAAAAATATGTTCCTAGGAGATGACCTAGGGAAGGACCTACTAAAATTTAATTATTTTATCCCAAAATTTGAAATTCCCAATAATCTGATAAATTGGTTCCTTTTTTTTAAGCAATGCGTGGCAACCTGTAAATAGGCAACAGTCACGGACGAGTTACAATAATGTAGCATTATAATAGATGAAGTGTATGTTTTGTAAGTTGTTCTAATCAATGAAAAACAAAATGCAACCAATATTATTTTCAATCCAATAATTACAGAGGCGCTACTAGCGTTTTAAATTCCAACCAACCAACCAGGACATTCCAGGACCTTCCGAAGCACGGAGGAGTTTGAGGTAGCAAATTTTGATTGAACCATTCGGGATCGACCATGGCGAAAGTTGCTTCGTATCCTAATTGAAACCAGCAGTGTGATTCTAACAAAAATATTCGACATCGAGCTTGACAACGAGCCACCATTCATTTTGACGCTTGAGCACAGCGCTGCGCCTAAGCGTATTCACTAATCTCTACGTCGTTCCTTGACTGTGTATGATTGTCTCTGTTTTGGATATACGACATGAAGTACAATCGATATTTTTTTATTTCGTTTTTCTTGTGTTTAAAATGCATCGCAATGACTGTAGCGTTGTTTTAAATAAATATTCATATTCATATCATTTATTCACTATAAATTTGTAACAATAGGTACACAATGATAATAGTAAATAACAAGGTCTTCAATTGGTGCTACAAATTCACCTATAAAAGGTATTGTGAATATTCAAAGTATACATTTCAACATAATTTATCGATACATAACAAATAAGTCACCATAAAAAAATTAATATTCATTCAATCATATAAAATATTAAATTGTCATAAAGAATAAAATTAAAATTATCATTAAATAAAACTAAAATAATCTATAAATAAATAAAATTAAAATTACCATTAAATAAAATTAACATAATCATTAAATAAATAAAATAAAATAATCATTAAATAAATTAAATTTCAATTTACAACAGCATAAAATTATTGTGTGTTCTTCACACAATGTTCCACAACTATAAACCTTTGTTTTATTATTTCTTTTTATTACACAAACAATTCACACGTGCTTTTTAGCTTAGATCTCTAATTAGCAATGACAGTTACCAAACAGTATTGCTAGACATACCTACAGTGTGGCCACTATGAACTCTACAATGACTTCATTCAATACTTGACTGACTTTTACATATAGATACAAAAATAAACAACTTTTTAGCCCTCGTGCTCGTCGTCGGAACGCTGGTGTCGCCAACGGTTGTCAAATGGTTGTCAAACAAACGTCAAAATGTATGACAGCGCTGCTGACGTTAGAGAATTGTAGAGCAGAGCGCTCAAACCATTACGTCACCGAGTTCCTAAAGGTGTCCAATGCTCTCTAAGGAGTCCATTTTCCTAATATTATTTTATCTGTAGGTGTACATTCCTTGTTAATATAACATTTCAATATGTAAATGTAGCAAGAAGTCCCGACCATGTTCATTATAATAACAGACTCACGATAGTATCTAATTATATTCATAACAGTTGCTTACTTCGAATTGGTTTATTCAAAGTATCTGCGCACTTTGGAAGTAATGAGACTAAGGAAAACTTCTGGTATTTCAAATTATAATTTATAGAAGAATATTAGGAGGAAAACAATGGACGCGACCCATAAACCTTTCATTGCGAGAAAATAAGCGATATTGACAAATATTGGGAAAGTGTCCACAATTATCTAATTGTTATATTTTTTCCAACTATCTGTTACATTATGATATGCAATAAAGATTGAAATTGACATTAAAGTGTTTCAAGTCCTGTATACTCAATTAAATGATTATTGCCAAACCAGGGAAAGGTAGCCAGTGTAATGTAAACTGCCAAGGCAATTAAAGAAGTTTCCTTTTGACAGCGTCTGATGCTCAGAAAAGAGTGACGTCATACACTGAGTCTGTATTCGTTGTCACGTGACCTGAGAGTGATTTAATTGCGTTTAGTTTCACATTTAAGTAAATGTTTTTGATGCGTTTTTAAACGCCTACCTTATTGTAACAATTACCTACAAATAAAGAAAGAAAACGATGAAAAAATTATATGTTCCCGACTGGAATCGAGCTTTTGTTTATTTATTTATTTATTTCCATTCCACAATGTCATACAGCTCGCATCTCCTCGGGTCCGGCCAGACGCGATTACCCCTACGCCACAGGAGCACTAGGTGCAACCTACTAATCTATTCACCGCTTTCTACCCTTAACGTTTTTATAACAACGTTTTTTTCATCGTTTTCTTTTTATTTGTAATTGTTGCATTTTGTTTATTAAATATTATTTAATTTCCTTATTAAGTATAACAGTAAACTATTGTTTTTTTATGATTTCTATTATAAGAACTCTTCAAAGCTATTTTTTTCTATTTATACCACTAATCAAGCATAAAGCTAAATCGAAATATATTAGTCATATTTTTATTTGAATACAGTTAACGTCTGGGCTGGTTATTAAATAATTAAAGTCGAGTTTTCTCGCCTTTCGTAAGATCCCGTTCTGCTGGGCGAGTTAAAGAAAGCTACAGTGTGGTAATGTTTGCGTGCGGTTGCCAGGCAACCGCGTCTGTCGATATCGTCCCTCATCGAGACAGTACCATCTGATTTAACTGCAAAACTGCGTATTAAACGCACGTGACGTAACCACACTGACTAAATAATAAGACCGTTTAATTCCTATAAAATAATAAAATTAGTCGCTTAGTAGATACAGACGTATAGCCAGCAGTGCTGTAATGTGATTGGTGCAATGTTTTCTTGGTTATTCGTCTTTGACTTTCGTAAGTATCAACTTTGCCATGTTATTTGTAGGTTAGGCACTTAGTTATTTGCCAGATACATGTTTATAAACTTTCCCACCATTTAAAATTAAAAATTTTAAGTAACCTTCGGCCTCATTAATCATCAATTTAACATCTCATCCATCTCTGTAAGTTTCTGAAGAATTAAGCATTTCGCAGACTTTTTGATGGTATAGGATCAGCTCAAGGATAGTATGTCATGGGAATGTCACCGAAGTTTTAAATCATTCAGATCTGTAAAAGTTAGTAAAACCTTAGAATCATGTAGAAAATGAGCTGATAGTCATCAAACGCCTGAACTGATCTTCATAAATTATAGCTAAGAACCATCGTGGTCACATCAGCTTTCAAACCAAAAAAAAACCGAATCAAAATCGGTCCATTCGTTTAGGCGCTGCGATGCCACAGACAGACACACAGATACGCAGACAGACACGTCAAACTTATAACACCCCTCTTTTTTCGTCCGGGGTTAAAAACTAGAAATAAGTGCTATTTAGCCGTGACATTCTGTAGGAGTAAAAAAATTAAATAAAAATAAAAATCATTCATTTCAAGGTATATGCCTCGTAGTTGTGAGTAACAAAATTAAAGTAAAGGTTAAGAACGACTCTTTAAAATGCTTTATGTCAAACGACTTTACTATCTTAAAAAACGCCTTTTTTTATACAAAGCACGACAAATGACTCAACACCACCTGATGTGAAGCGGTAAGAAGAGTCTATATGTGAAGACAGCTAGTGCAGTTCAGACACTGCTCTAGCCGCCTCCACCTTGCCGGCCCGAAAGGTGCTTTTTCACGCCTCTTTTGAAGGATATGTTATAAGAAGGAGGGAACACATGTGCTGACAAAGAATTCCAAGTTCTGAAAGTACGACAAAGAAAAGAGCCACTAAATTTCTTTGTACGTGATGTTGAGGTGGAGACAGTGAATTGATGACTCTGAAGACCGACATGCGTGCTCCTGAGTAGGAAGGGGGAATTTGGGATAAGGTCAAATAGCTCTTCAGAGCACTCTCCGTGATATTCAAAGACTTTACTATCGTCAAAACGACTTTACTAACTTAATAGCGACTTGACCCTATAAAACTTTATTGTAATTTGATGGTTGATATGACAGTGTCGGAGTGATGGGCCTGCTGGACAAGCTGTCGGTGTGGCTGGGCCGCGGGCGCGCCGAGGTCACGGTGCTAGTGCTGGGGCTGGACAACAGCGGCAAGAGCACGCTGCTGCACGCGCTGCGGCCGCCCGACGCACGCGCCCCCCACGCCCCCTCCGTGCCCAGCCTCACCCACGCACAGGAACACTTCACCAGTAAGAGCCTGGCCACATCTCCACGACGCGCGCGCCCCCCACGCCGGCACCGTGCCCAGCCTCGCCCACGCACAGGAACGGTTAACAGGAACAGAACAGGAACTTCACCAGTAACACACTCATTACCGCCGGTTATGTCTGACGCGCAGCCGGTCCTCTTCCATAGACAACAAGACATTTATCCATACTAGTCTATACTGCACGTTATTAAACATATATCCGCCAGCGGATAGGTCCGTCAGCCGAGCGGCAACCTCCAGCCATAAGCCTGCTCGAGAGGAGCGCCGGCCTAACGTACCTAAGCTGCGGAGTGATACCCCCCTGATTTGAACTAAATAATAGGTATGCGTGAATGAATATTATTATCATAGTATATGGATGAATGAGTAGGTTTGAGCAAAATATTATTTCAGTTAGCTCATAGCATAGCGCCATTGTCTCTCAATAAGTCGTCTCCTGCGGAGCCCTGATAGAGTTCTCCCATCATTGGTTACCCAATGGCGCTCGAAGGCAACCTGCAATTTTCCGCATCAATGATTCTGTCTAATGAAAAATACGAGTATCGGTGACCCCATGTCTCGGCCCGGGGTTCACTGACCTATAGCAAAATACTATAATGTTCTTAAATTTTATTTATAAAAAATGTTTGATAGATGTATATAATATGTATATAGTAATTGTAAAAAAGAACCGTAAGATTTTTAAAGTTATTACGTAACTTCTACCGTCATCATTATCATGTTAGACACCCGAACAGAATCTTTCTAATCATAAATTTTGTCATGTCCACTTAGACCATAGACCATAGGTTAGAGGCTGTTCAAAGGCGCTACCTTCGATTTATGCCAGTGCCAAATTCGGCTTCAGGCGTAAGTTACATAAATATGAGGCTAGACTTAAATATTTTGGGGTGAGCACTCTTTAGTCAAAGCGAGATGGAACCGCTTTGTTAACGCTTTACAAAGTCGTAAACTCCAACTCATTTCATTCAAAATAAGAGGCAGCAAAAGATCACAAAACCTTTTCTCCTTTCGAGTACCATCGTGCAGAACCAATGTCACTCACAGTGATTCTGTCCTCAGAATGCACAGAACTTACAATGGTATCAACAGGGGGGTGTCACTCAGCAGTTTACGTTTGTTTGGCCGGCGCTTCTGTCGGGCAGGTGATGGTAGTAGGTTACCGCTCGGCTTACGGCTCGCGAATAAATCGTCGAGTTTTCTCACTTGTCGATCTGTCGTCGGCTTGGCGGCAACAGCATAGGGGCAACTCTGTTTCGAGGTCAGCGGTGCCCAAAGGAATATGAACACTCATATCACATGATAGGGTTCAATTTTGCGTGCAAGCAGGTAACGATCGTAAGGTAGACAATTTTTATACCTAATCTTAACTATTGTTTAAGAATGAATCTCCTTTTTAACAGACACCGAAAAAAGAAGTTATTTATGTTCCACTGTATGTATTTTTTTCAGGTTTGTTCACCGAGTTCTCTGTCAACTGTGAATCGATTTTCAAAATTCTTTTCTTATTCAATAAAGTGTACTCCTGCTGAGTATACTCCAACTTCAAAAAATACATTTTAGGAGACAAGTACATAGGCCCCCAGTGGTCCTAGTCGCCCGGATTACGAAAGGTCGCGGATTTGATCCCCGCCTCAGGACGTGAAATTTTTCTAGTTTAGATATATTTTAATTACTAAGTAATTTTTCAAACATTTATAATACTTAATGTTAAAATCAAAAATAAAGAATAACTACCTATGTACTAAAAATTAATTATTTTCACCTTTTTAGTGTTTTAGTTTAGACTATACGTTATTCTGTGCCAACGGTGAGTTAGTCACAGAGTGTGTTAGACCAATGAGATGGGTTGTATTGTGTGGTGCGTGTGTTGAGGCGGCGGCGTGTCGTTCAGCGCGTGGGACGTGTCGGGCGCGGCGCGGCACCGCGCGCTGTGGGAGCGGCACTACCGACGCGCGCACGCCGTCATCTTCGTCGTCGACTCCGCGGACCACCTGCGGCTAGGTCTGTACTTTTGGCTCGTACCTGGAGTATCAAATAAAACGTACACTAGTTATTCTAGCACACGTATAACCTACTAATTTCTTCATCGCTTTCTCTCCTTTTTCCAACGTTTTTATAGCAACTTTTTTATGTAATTGTTACAATACAGTAGGCGTTTAAACGCATCAAAAACATTGAAATGTGATTAATCAAGACTTTATTGCAAACATGGGTGAAATTGTTGCTTAACAATATTTGAATACCTAATAAATTAATAGTTTTTTCGGCATGCAATATAATAATTATCTAGAAGGATGAAAATATTTTAAACACATTTACTCAAATAATCGCTTAAGTATAATATTTCACTTTCGAACAATGTATACAGGCTTCGTAAATGCATTTTGTAAGCAAATGTGTTGAAAATAACTATTCTCGAGTGATAGCAAGTGACCATTGATTGTGTGGTGGGCAGTGGTGGCGCGCGAGGAGTTGGAGCTGATGCTGGCTCACCCCGACGTGTTCGGGCGCCGCGTGCCGCTGCTCGTGTTCGCCAACAAGAGCGATGCCCCGCACGCGCTCGCGCCCATGCAGGTCGCCGCCGGTACGTAACCCACCACTCACTCACTTACTCACTCCCTCACTCTCTCACTCCCTCACTCCCTCACTCCCTCACTCCCTCACTCCGTCACTCCGTCACTCCCTCACTCCCTCACCAACAACAGCCACGCGCCGCACGCGCTCGCGCCCATGCAGGTCGCCGCCGGTACGTCACCCACCACTCACTCACTGACTCACTCATACACTCACTCACTCCCTCACTCTCTCACTCCATCACTCTTTCACCAACAACAGCCACGCGCCGCACGCGCTCGCGCCCATGCAGTTTGCCGCCGGTACGTCAGCTACCACTCACTCATACACTAACTCGCTCACTCCCTCACCATCAACAGCCACGCGATGCACGCACTCGCGCCCATGCAGGCCGCCGCCGGTGCGTCACCCACCACTCACTCACTTACTAACTTACCTACTCCCTCTGTCCCTCACTCATTAACTCTCTCCCTTCCTCCTCCAATATACACTCACTCACTATCTCTCTCTCATTCCTTTACTCTCTTACTTCCTCATATTGGATAAATGAAAATATCTAACATTCAGTGTAAACTATATTGGTGAACTGACATGAGGGGTAGATAAGACAAAAGAATATTAGTTATGATAACATAAAAAATGACGTACAAAAAGAATGTAGACTGCCAGGGTGCTATAAATTATTAACATGGTACAATACCTCACTTACTCAGTTACTATTTCACTCACTATCTCACCATCCCACTCACTTATCTACACCCTCCCTCCCTATCTCCGTCTATTACTAACTCATTCACTCGCATCTACTCCCTCCCTACCTTTCTTACTTATTATCGCTCTCTCTCACCTAATCATCACTCACACATAAGCTGAAAATAAGTACTAGCGCCTAGATTGACCACCTTTTTTTTATATACCACTAAGGTGGCAATCAAGCATACGGCCCACCTAATGGTAAGCGGTTACCGTAGCCTATGGACGCTTGCAACACCAGGGGTATCACTTGCGCGTTGCCGACCCTGTAAAAACCTTTTCACGCCTTTTTTGAAAAACCCCATGCTGTACGCATTCGAGAAAACCTCTGCAGGGAGCTCATTCCACAACTTGAGCGTACGCGGGAGAAAATTTCTCTGAAACCGTACAGTAAAAGCCACCTCCTTACCTTACAAAAGATCGCAGTCAACATTTTTTAAACGGATCAATCAATTTGACGTACGACCCGCTTGATGGCAAGCGGTTACCGTAGCCTATAGACGCTCGTAACAGTATAGGTGCCACAAATGTCTATAGGCTACGGTAATATGTCTCGTGTCTCCAAAGAAACTCATTGAAATATTGAGAAATAGGTTTGTGACCGCAGTATAAGAAGTGAAGTATTGACATTTCGATGATAGTAATGAAGTTCGCCTAGTAATATTTAAGCAGCAATATTTGTGGCGCGTTGTTAGAATAGCGCAGGAAGGTTCGAACATAACTCCCCGCCGTTGAAGATCCAGTTTTTTTAACACTCTTTGTTAGGTGGCAGGAGCGGGCAGAATCGCACAAATGGGCGTCGATATTATGTTCCGTAGCCTATAGATGCTCGTAGTACCTAACCGTAGCCTATAGGCGCTCGTAGCACCTTACCGTAGCCTATAGACGCTCGTAGCACCTTACCGTAGCCTATAGACGCTCGTAGCACCTTACCGTACCCTATAGGCGCTCGTAGCACCTTACCGTACCCTACAGGCGCTCGTAGCACCTTACCGTAGCCTAAAGACGCTCGTAGCACCTTACCGTAGCCTATAGGCGCTCGTAGCACCTTACCGTAGCCTATAGGCGCTCGTAGCACCTTACCGTAGCCTATAGACGCTCGTAGCACCTTACTGTAGCCTATATGCGCTCGTAGCACCTTACCGTAGCCTATAGGCGCTCGTAGCACCTTACCGTAGCCTATTGACGCTAGTAGCACGTTACGCACTATCCACGGGTTGCCTATTTTTAACCGACTTAAAAAACGAGGAGGTTCTCAATTCGGCCGGTCTGTTTTTTTTATATAAAAGTAAGGAGCAGGGGGACTTGATGTTTTCTTTGCTGTCAACAAAACACAGAAAACAATTATTATCTTTTATTAATTACGAACAATTAGAGCTTGGTAGCCGATTTCAATGTTTAGATCTGTTGTAAATTTTATTTATTTTTACTGCATATACTTGAATAATGGATGTCTTATTATCCATAAAATATTTAAACAAAGCGGTCAAGTTTATTTCAAATTAAATACCTACAAAAACATAGTATGCTCATTCCAGTTTGCACAAGTTACTTTTTCATACCTAATACTTTATCATTCGTAACAAAAAGTATTTATTCAAAGAGTATTTTATGGTATTTATTGATGTAGGTGTACCTACATAAATAAATACCATAAAATAAAGTAAATTATTTATCCAAACCATCTCTCAAAGCTACTCGCACCTGTTTGAGTAAAAGCAGAGCAATTAATTTGTTTGTTGGTAGGGTAACCACGCACTTATTGTAAAAATCCTGGTCTCGTAATATTTGAACTATGTATACTATTTAGTATAATAATATAGAATTACCCATGAACAATAAATAGTCTTATTTTTATATAAAATAAGACTATGGGTAATTCTATATTATTTATATATTTTATGAATTGTATCAAACAAGAAAAAATATCACTAAAATCTTCTAAAATTGCCCGCCCACAATTTACAACTGCAGGGTGTTTTGGTAATCATCTTGTACTTTGAAATCTAAACCTGATAAAACTGTAACGGAACACGATATTGGCGAGAGAACTCATGGACAATATGATTCACGTGATGATAATCAAAAAAAGTTCAAGGCCAAGGAAGAATATTTCAATTCATTTCAAATGTTATTAAAATTCTTATGTTCTTGAGATTTATATTTTTATTAAACTTTAATAATATCTAACATTTAATTTAATTTAAGTTACAGTCAAAGAGTAAATAACTTACAGTTACAGAGACAATACTTAGTTATATTAATTCTGAAGCTGTACGAGGTCCGCTGGGTGAATTATTTATACTGCAAAAATTTTTATGCAGTTAGTTTAGCTAAGCCAATATAGTTTACGTATAAAGTAGGTCGTGACCAAAGTACAAAGAGACTTTTAATGAACATTGAAACTAGATAATGTTGTTATGACAGTTAAGTCTAACAAAATACTAAATGATAAAATGGTCTACGTACTTAGTATACATATTAAGTACGTAGATGAACGACGACAGCAGCTCCTCTGTTGTAGAGAATTGAAAACTCTTTTTTAACCGAATTCAAAAACGAGGAGATTCTCAATTCGGCCGGTATGTTTTTTTTTCTATGTAAGTACACCGATTACGCCGACTACGAGATTACTGATCCGATTTACGTGATTCTTTTGTTGTTCTATGCGGAATAGCTGCCATTTGGTCCCATAAAATTTTTTTCAAAATCAGTTTGGTAGTTTGGTTTTTATAAATAAAAAAAACTGAAATTAGTAAGTCGTCTGCGTATGCGAAATTGCGAATTTTTGCTTTCCCATGACTTTTTAGTGAAACGATACGATAGTAGGAAACAATATAAGTTGACGGTCACCCATCTAGCTTCGACCTTAGAAGGTTATTACTAAAAAATGTGAAAAAAAAAATTTTAAACAAAAATTAAAACCGACTTCAAAAACCTGAAAAGGATGAAATAATTAAATTTAAAAATAATTAGGTACTTATCCCCTAGAAACATATTTTTGGAGTTGGTGCTAAGTGGTTTCCAAAAACAATAGAAAGAGAAGTAGTTTTGAAGTCGGTTCTAATTTTTGTTTTAATTTTTTTTATATTATTATAAAGACTTGACAGCCGAACGCAAACATGATTTGGACGGTTCGATTCATGAAACTTAGACTAGGGATACTGAATGTTAGCGATTACCGTGGTCTATGAGAACCAACAAGAACAGTCAATAATTAACGTTTCCCAAAGAAGTTTAAGCTCCATAAGCTACAGCAATACAAAAGTGATCACTTGGCTGCGATCTTCTGTTACGACCAAACATGTCCTGCTAATTCTGTATGACTGGCCACCCTGACCGTGGACCGGCCGCTGTAGGCGGCTCGGCGCAACAGGCCCTCGGCTCGCTTGATCGCTCTAATGAGATCAAGTCGACTTGATACGGGCCTCTTAGCACTGATCCACTTAGCTTTTTAGAATTAGGAAAACTACTTTAAGATTTCACAGCTAAGATATATTAGACATTAGAGTAAAGATGCGTGATAATCGTTTTCGAAAAACGTTGCGCGAATTAAGACTTTCGATGAGTAAATCTAATTTTAATGTAGGTACTTAAGCTTACTCAAACGAAAAAAGAACACGAAAATAAAAGGACTTTTCTTCTTTAAAATATAATGGACAATCGGCTGACAGAGGTGCAGAGATTTGTAACCTTTTTTCTGAATATTTTCAGTCCACATTTCTTGCCAATAGTCGAAGTACCACCCTTCAAAGTCATATCGCGGACATTACAAATCATGCGCAATTCATAAGCGATATTGAAATTGACCGTAATAAAATATGTCTAGGTATACTATTGCACATTGTGTAGAGGCAGGTTCTTTTCTATCCAATGAAGGCATTTATTTTAAGGGTTTTAATATTCATTTCGAATAACTATATTTAGTTTGAAAATATTTATAATGCTTTTTGTAGTGCGTATTTGAATCGAATGCGGGTCTTCATTCTCAGCTTCTTTCACAGGCTTCTTTCACCTCTAACTCCCTAACTATATAATTGAATAAGGTCCAGGTCTTATGTTATTCGATTTTACATAATTCTCTTTCGGGTGTTGAAAGATATTTATTTCCACATCGTTGGAGTAGACGTAAGCTTATAACGCAAATACTGATAGACTAGAGGAAATTGATAAGGTTATAGCAAATCCTTGGTAGCTCAGGTGATCTTCATGTCCGGTTCCCGCACTGATTCATTAATTTTCAAGTTTAAATTCAATTTCAAAAAAACTATGAGTTTTTGATCTTCCATATTTAGTGTCGTGCAATTTAATTAGAAACCCTAAAGCTCATTAAATCTGTAACGTGGTACTATAACATTGCGAAGTTATAGCACCTCGTTTCCCCTCCCAAATTTACTGACAGTATTTAAATGAACATAAATTCTAAATTCAAATTCATACTTTGGCTTTTGATTCGGTTTTATCTTTCAAATCATTATTATGCTGACCACCAGAGGAGACGTACCTATATCTCCTAAGTTATCAGTGTCTCGCTCTCGACGCCTCCTAATTTAGCTGAGGCGATATATTATTATCACACATATAACATGATTGGATATTGTATTTATTAATTTGTCAATCATAAGGCACTTTTGTAAGTCTTAACTACATTATTTTTATAATCATTTCAGTGTATTGTGTTTTTAAGTGTTCAGTTTTTAAGTTTATTTGTGTGTGTTAGAGTGTGCCTTTACTTTACAATTTTAAATGTACCTAAAGTGACGTATTCCTGGTGCCTTATTTATCGGACCCCTATCTCTAAACGTTACAAATCTGTTTCCATTATACTAAGCTATTATGATCATTTTTCCAGCGCTATGCCTGGAGCGTATCTTAGACAAGCCGTGGCACATCTGCGCGTCCAACGCGCTGTCTGGCGCCGGGCTGGCGGACGGCATGGCGTGGCTCGCGCGCCAGATACGAGACCTGCACATACAGCAACACTAGCTGAAGCAGAGGCAGGACTAGAACGTGAAGTGGGAGTGACAGGGAAATGTGTAAAGTCGGGACAGTAGTGAACTTTGTTTCGGCTGTTTAAAGATTATGCTTTCTCAGTGCGAGGTAATAAGACGGTAACAGCGCACGCACGTAACGTCGTAACGCAAGCGACAAATTGAAAGTAATTGTCCTATTTGTAAAATTAATCGATTCCCTGCAGAGGTTTTCTCGTTCGTGTACAGAATGGGTTTCTTCAAAAAGAGCCTGAAAGGTTTTTGCAGGGTCGGCAAGGCGCAAGTGATACCCCTGGTGTTGCAAGCGTCCATAGGCTACTGTAACTGCTTACCATTAGGTGGGTATTGTATGCTTAATTGCCACCTCAGTGGTGTAAAAAAATTGTCGAATTGAAAAAAATAAACTTAGTTCGGGTTTTAAATATTCGGTTGCTGAAGGGTAAAGTAGAGTTTTCTGGGGATGCCCGCGAAGGTTCCTGGATAATAAATGCTTTGTAATATATTTTTTTTAGTATAAAACACAACAGTTTTCTCCTTACGGGCATCGCAAAGCGTACGAAGCCAATAGCCAAAGCTCTTGTCTCAGCACTTATGCCACAGTCTTATGCTTCCACAACATTAGCAAAATGCCGCACGAGCGCTGTTAATATGGGGGGCGGAACTTTTCGCATAATGTCGATTGTCCTAAAGTCGTTTGTCAAACATCAATTGGCATAATCATCAAATAGCATAACACCAATGTCACATAATTTTTTCTTCGCACAACTTTTAAGTAGCATAACTGTCTAACTTTAAAGGCATATTATTATGAAGCATAATCAATTAAATCCCTAATTTTATTTGGCATAATAATAGGCAGGCCTAAGCATAATTTTTAAGCATAATTGATGAAATCATCATTATCACCCTGATTCGAACTAGCACAACCCGACTGCACGTGGCCCGACTCTGCCCTACACTAGACTATAATTTAAGCCCGCGTTTGGGGGGGGGGGGGGGGGGGGCGAGACGGCCCGCGAGTTGAGGAGCGGATGGTTTGAAAGGTCGTCGAAAACTATCTGCGACGATAAACTCGCGTGGGACCGCCAGAGCCCCGCAGCACCGGAGTCGTGACAGAAACCATCCATGCTCCATGACTGTAAAGTTGTAAAAACTATGTTACATACTCACAATTTACAAGGAGCGTTAGCAGTCAAATAATTAAAAATATATTTTATTATTCGTTGTGTTTATTATTGTTACAGAAATTATGTTTTTAAAATTCTGTTTAAAGCTCTTCTGCGTTTCAAAATTTATGCCTTTTACTACTTATGACAAACAATTTTAGCCTACACTATATTAGGACTTTTAAAATTATGCGTCGCGATAATATGCAACACGATGATTATTACTTATTAGTATTAAAATTATGAAACATGATATTATGACAATAAAAGTTATGCTTAAAATTGCGGAGCCGTTAATATGACAAACCTGTTTGTAAAAATAAGCCTTTAAAATTTTAAGTAAAACTATGGTGCGAAAATATTTCTTAGAATAAACCATAATTGCACATAAAAGGACAGTGGGATTTTGGTAAATTATATAGACCAATAATTTTAAGTAAGCGAGAGGACACACTTGCGTAGACTATCATCCAGGATTCGATTCATCAGAAACATTTACGATTTCACATAAAAAAGTTGTTACTTTCGGCAACGGTATCGAATTGAAAGTACGCTTTTTTGGAGGAATCAATTTAAGTTGAACTGAGGATGGCAGCTTGACATCAAATGTTTTTTTAAACAACAAGTGTCTCAAACGAGCGTACGGCCCCCCTGATGGTAAGCGGTTACCGTAGCCTATAGGCGCTCGTAGCATCCCGGGCACTGCTCGCGCGTTGTTACCGTAGCCAATAGACGCTCGTGGCACCTTGGGCACCACTCACGTGTCGGCACCGTAGCCTATAGATGCTCGTAGCACCTTGGGCACTGCTCGCGCGTTGTTACCGTAGCCTATAGACGCTCGTGGCACCTTGGGCACCACTCACGTGTCGGCACCGTAGCCTATAGATGCTCGTAGCACCTTGGGCACTGCTCGCGCGTTGTTACCGTAGCCTATAGACGCTCGTGGCACCTTGGGCACCACTCACGTGTCGGCACCGTAGCCTATAGATGCTCGTAGCACCTTGGGCACTGCTCGCGCGTTGTTACCGTAGCCTATAGACGCTCGTGGCACCTTGGGCACCACTCACGTGTCGGCACCGTAGCCTATAGATGCTCGTAGCACCTTGGCCACTGCTCGGGCGTTGTTACCGTAGCCTATAGACGCTCGTGGCACCTTGGGCACCACTCACGTGTCGGCACCGTAGCCTATAGATGCTCGTAGCACCTTGGGCACTGCTCGCGCGTTGTTACCGTAGCCTATAGACGCTCGTGGCACCTTGGGCACCACTCACGTGTCGGCACCGTAGCCTATAGATGCTCGTAGCACCTTGGGCACTGCTCGCGCGTTGTTACCGTAGCCTATAGACGCTCGTGGCACCTTGGGCACCACTCACGTGTCGGCACCGTAGCCTATAGATGCTCGTAGCACCTTGGGCACTGCTCGCGCGTTGTTACCGTAGCCTATAGACGCTCGTGGCACCTTGGGCACCACTCACGTGTCGGCACCGTAGCCTATAGATGCTCGTAGCACGGCTCGTGGTATGGGCCGGCAAGGTGAAGGTGGCTAGAACAATATGTTTAAGTTGAATTAGATGTCCTCGTATTTAGACTTTTCTTACCGCTTCACATCAGGTGGTACGTGATCCAAACTGAAAGTTCGTAGAAAATAAAAAACAGCCAACTAGCAAGTCATTAGTTTTGCTATATCTTTTCAAAATAGTGTTCATTTACATCAATATGTATATCGCTGCATTCGATTGAACCACTCAAAAAAAGTACTTTGCCCATTCTGCCTTAGGGGTCTCTTCGACGGCTTTTTTTAAACCCAGTAACTTCTTTTTACACGTTCATAAAACGCTTTCCTTGAAGTTTTTATTTTATTTTCGTATATAAATAAAAATCGCAAGTCGATGTCGGGACTATACGGCGCCGGCGGGTGACCCGGCAATTTTACGTCTGACATCGCCAAATAGTCGATCGATCGCCTGTACCTTCGAGTATCCTACTGCGAGGTCGCAAGACAAGTGGCAAACAATTGCTGTGTACCACTCTGCAGTAACTGGTTTACGAAACTATAAAACATAAAATTTTCGTATAATGACCTGTATTGGGAGGAGTTCCGTGGAGTATGGGTTCGAGCGCTCTGGTTTCGATACGAAAAACAAAGCAACTTTTGCTATGGTCGATCAATCAAGGTTTGTTATCTCGAACTCCTCTGTGCTTCGGAAGGTACGTTAAGCCGTTGGTGTCGGCTGTTCCTGCAACCGCTTTAGCCAGCGTGGTGGTGTTATGGCCCAAACTCCTCATGTGTTTCTCCCTTGTAGGAAGGCCTATGCCCAGCAGTGGGACGCAAAAAGCAGGTGATGATGATGATGACCTGTCCTTCAGCAGAACGAGCATCTATTCCGCACCTCTTTTCTCTTTTGTTGGAAACTCCTCGGAAGGGTACACCCACTGAGCAGACTGTCTTTTGTTTTCGGGATCATACTAGTAAATCCAGCTTTAGTTGCCCGTTAGTTTGTCGAACAACGCATTTGACTCACTTCCGTTAAGTCTTTGAACCATTTCACGCCACTATTCAACACGACCGCGGCGGAGCTTTCGGGCCTCGGTCAAATTATGAGGTATCCACCGGGTACAAAGCTTCTTTTCATGGAAGATTTAGTGCATTTCACTCATACCGATGCCTAAGCTTGTCCGAATCTGCTGATAGGTCACTCTTTTGTCAGTCTCTATCATACGCCGCACAATACTGATGTAATCTTCAGTCGTCGCAGTAGACGGCCGCCCCTCACGCAGATCATCGGTAAGATTAGTGCCACATTTAAATCATCAAATCAAACCAGCTGAAAGCAGTGGCGCAATATGGAGCTTCATCAGGAAATGTCAATCGAAGTCCATCATAACTTTCTTGTTTACTTGCCATAAAAAATCACTGCACAAAAATTTTCTCGCGTTAAATTCATGCTGACCTAACTGACAATTTTCAATTTGCCGCCAAATCGTAAAACAAATGACAAATGAATGTAATACATACTCAATAATATTTGCAAAGAGTTCCGTTTTCAAAACTTTAACTTATTTTTTTATTGTATTGTTTACCTAATCAGTTCCAAAAACATTCTGTGTCGTTCATTGTCGTCATTCTGCTTTGTACACAAAAAATCGAATAAATATAATGATATTGTGTTGAAAATGTTGCGATATTTCTATTTATTCTTCAATATTGGCAATATGATATCGGGCTTGAATGAGCGTCGGCGCGCTGAGCCGAGCCGCTTAGATCACTTCAATTTAGGAGGCATTGTCAGTGGTGCTCAAACATTCGGGCCTGTATTGGGCCTCGTAGATAGCTTTGAATAGGACCGAAAGTGAGTGAATGTATTGATATGGGAACACCCAATGGAAATAGCAGGTCATTTGTGTTGGTAATGAATTTGATAACTCGGGTCTTCATTTCTAAAATGAAAAGAAGAAAAAGCAAGAGACAAGACGGCCCACCTGATGGTAAGTGGTAATCGCCGCCTATAGACACCTGCAATAACAAGCAAAAATCACTTGATATTGCAGGTGCGTTGTCATCCTGGGACCTAAGTTGAAATGCCGTCATGCCCAGTAATTACACTGGCTACCTTTCCCTTCCATCCGGAACACAGCGAACTGTTTCACGGCTGAAATAAGAAAGGCGGTGGTACCTACCCAGACGACCCTACATACGGGCCTACCACCTAGTGCCTCATTCTGACCAACTTCGACTTACTCTGGAAAAATCATAAGGAATCGATAAGTTGATAGCGGAGTCACCATTTCACTGTCTCCACTTCAACATCACGCACAAATAGTATCTCGTGTCTTTGTTGTACACACGACAGCACGTCAAGTGTAACAATGGCACTACGAAAGCCGCCTCTATTACGAGCTGAATAAGGGCGGACTCAAGGTCAAACTGTTACGCTTGATGGGCTGTCGACTGTACTTCCAAAACCTGGAATTCCTTACCAGCTTATGCGTACACTCCTCCCTATAACCTCCCTTCAGAAGAGGCGTGAAAAGATACCTTATGGGCCGGTAATGTGGAGCCGGCTAAAGCAGTATGTTTCAAGCTGTTTTCCCGTATGGAGTCTTTCTACCGCTTTGTATCAAGTGGTGTTGTATCATTAGCCGTGCTTTGTATAGAAGATAAACAATATGAATTCGAGCTGTGAATTTAGAAAGTTATCACACTTTCTAAATTCACAGCTCGATGGGTGACCGTCAGCACATATTTAGCAGGTTTGGCAGGTAGACGTAGACAGCGCAGGAAGCGAACTCTGGCGACCTTACTCACGTGATGCGGTGGCAGTGGTTGCCCCGCTATATTATGAACTTGTCATTTGTATTTATATCAAATATTTGTGCAGCTGTATTTTTTTGTTTTATCACCTCAGAATCCTGACCGATTTATAAACCGATTTGGAAAATAATTTGTAATTGAAAAAGTATGCTTGCGGATTGGTCCCGTATATATTTTTTTCAAAATCGAATAGATAATTTATTTTTGTAATCAAATCAGTAGATACGATAGTAGAAAACAATTAAATATGTGCTGACGGTCACCCATCCAGCTTTGAATTTAGAAAGTGTGATAACTTTCTAAATTCACAGCTCGATGGATTGTAAAAATATATTTTATAAACAAAAAAAAAACGATTTTTGTGTCAATAAAAAAAGGAAAAATATTTTAATTAAGAAGCTAGTCAAATGAAAGTAAATTTAAGTAGTTACTTATCCCTTTCAAACATTATTTTTTGGAGTTGGTGCTAATTGTTTCCAGAAACAAAGGATAATGAAGCACCGACAATCTGTTCTAACCGACCGGAGGGAAAATATGTTTCTAGGGGATAAGTAATTAATTAAATTTAATTATTTTTTGTGTTTATTTTTTGAAAATGGAGAACCTTTAGTTAAAAGCATTAAAGCACACTTATTTGTTTGTTGTAGTGGAAAATAATTAAGCTAAGATTTAATGTAAGTATATTATTAATGCGGTATTGTGATGTTTAAGTTAGAACCTAAAGATTAATATTTTCACTAAAATACTAAATACGTAAGTAAAAGGAAATGTTTCTCAGAATGAGAGTTTTCATGCAATAAAATGTTTACGGTTTATAGATGTAATTGTTTTATTTTTCAAGAAAGGTGAATATGAATGTAAATAGCAAATGACACGTCATTCAGTATATCTACTAATCAACCATTCGTACTGATATCACAGCCTCTACACACATTGGTGACGAGAATACGACAGTAAATTAAAAATTTCGCTATGTTCATAAAAATATTTTGCAATTTTCAAATACATCTAATTTATGCGATAATTTCATGACATTTCTATGAAATAATGGCGCCGTTTCCTGGTGGTCATACTAATTTGTCATATCAATATGACCTCGAGGATATACATGTACTCCTGTAACACGGTTTTTTTAGAAAAAATGTTAACCTTCCTCCTGTATGTATAAAATCATTTTTGTGAGTTGGCTTCATAATATGACAGAAGAGTCAGAGGAGTAATAATTTTAAATATGTATAACTTATGACAGCTATTTAAGGAAGAATTGTCATTAATTTAGACTCACTCAATCGAAATATCGTATGTATGCAGCGGAATCATCCCCTGAAGTACCAGGCTACTATATCTATGACGACCGCCTGGCCGAGTGGTCTGTACCCCAGGCTACTCGGTCAAGAGGTCCCGGGTTCGAATCCCGGTAGGAACAAATGTTTGTATGATGAGTACGAACATTTGTTTACGAGTCATGGATGTTTATATGTTTATTTAGTATATTTCTAATATTTATATACATATTATTATCATTATTTCTCCGTTATCTAGTATCCATAACACAAGCTCTTAATGATGCTTACTTTGGGCTAGATAATAGGTGTGAGTGTATAAATATTATTATTATTATTATTATTATCTATGTAGGAGATGTTTGGCATACTGTTAATTTTATTTTCGTAGGGGTATAATAAATAACCTCTGATATACTTATGGTAGCCTGGTACATGAGATTGGAAATATACATTTATTAGTAATCAAAACGGATCAAATGAATCCACGGACTGAATTACTTTTTGTCGCATTGTCGGCTTAGTATTATAAATTAAAAAAAAGAATAACTTCAGAAAATAATAATGACTTCAGTTTTTGATTTTACACTTTGTAGGCAACTTGCTAGTCTAAGAACGCACTTATAATAAAGTGGGCATACTGCGACTAAATACAATTATATATACTAAATAAAATTTTATCAAAAAAATGTTTGTCAAGTTGCGATTATAGGAATAATGCGATCTTATGTATAAAGGTTCCAAATAGTTAGGCATGGTGCTACTGATTGCTTGAAAGAATCGAAAAGTTAACTAATCGCGAAAGTAGGCGTCGTGCTATAAAATCGTTTTAAATATCGTTTCAATAAGAAAAATTACGATAGTATTTTTTAGGTTTCACGTAAAAAGTATAACAATTATAAATCATAACCCTTATTAGGGCAGGTGGATGCCAACTCCAAAAATATGAGGAATAGCGAAAGATACTCTAAAGGTGTCTCGAGGCCGAATTTCATGAAAACTAAAACTGTATCTATATGTATGTATAGTATGAACGAGGAGCGGAGAGGAGGTTTCGATCACGAAAACAAAGCAACTTTCGCCATGGTCGGTGACCGACCGACCATGGTCGGTTGTGCGAGCCCAGACCTTACATACCAAATCTGTCAAGCAGCGATATCCCTCCGGAGGGCTATGACAATTAAAAAATCAATCATGTCTGGAATCTGGTTAACCTTAACTGATTCATTTTTAAAAATGATGGCCATTGCTTCATACATAGCACGTCATGCATTCAGCATAGCAATATTATTGAATTCAGTTGAGGATATTTTTCAAACATCATCATCAAATTACATTATACGTGTCTATGTATATTTCATTTTTAAAAGGCTTATTATGCTTAATATTGTCATATTAACAATAAAGCTCATAGAATAATGAATATAATTGTCTAACTTTAGGTTAGCTCTTTTGGTAATGGGGCGCGGCGACGCGGAGGGACTTTGTTGCGGCGACATGTGCGCAGAACGCACAACAATTTGCAAGACATTACGAGCGAGCCGGATAACTGAACAGTGTACGAACATGGCAGATATGAGTGGAATTGTTAAAATTTTTAATTATCACATTATTTGATTCAATAAATATATTGATAAACAGTTTATTTTTCTGAAACACTCTTATATTACAGGATCGTATTGTCATTCTCGCGAGCACTTCACATTTGAAATAAAACCAATTTACCGGATTTAACTCGCGTTTATTTAGACGATACATTATTTAAATAAAAAAAAAAAAATAAAAAAAAAAAATAAAAAAAAAAACACCCAATGTTTCGATTACTTTACAGCGATCGCGGTCACGGGAAGACTGAAGATGTTAAATGAACGTCGGGTATACCTATACAGGGTGTACCAAAAATACAAATAAAGTGAAAAGGGTGTAAATGGGTCCCTTGTGTAGACTTTATTACCAATGTATGACAACTGTAGTATGACATTATTACATGCTGAAAAATTAATTATTTTTGATAAAATAATAAAATAATCGACATTGAAGCGCAGCTCTATTCTAAGTTCATTCCCCCTAACAGACGTAAATACCTCCTACTCTTAGAAACTTTTCTACTCCTGGTAGCTAATATTTATTTGATCAAATCTTAACCTAAAATAAATAACCTATAATTCCGCAATTAAGGTATTTATTTTTCTAGGCTAAGTACAAAAAAGATAAATAGATATTAGATAACTTTATTGAATACTTTACAAGAATAATAAGTGAGTGAGAATCAAGATAGGTATGAGTCAACATAAAAACCACAAATAAATTTTAAAGTTGTATTGAAGTAACAATCTGAGTAGGTAGGTTCTATCTACTAAATAGCTCAGATGAATAAACTAAGGTTTTAAGCCGTAAACCAAAAATAAAAATAATTTTAATTGAGTAGGTATGTATTTATCATACACAAGATCCCGTAAGATCGATAAATGTGGTTAAAAATTTATCACGGATCAATCAATTAGGTACTATGTAATTGTACTAGCACTATCCTACCATTTAGAAATAAAAAACAACTTACCTCGAACTAGAAACACTTTTTTCATACAACAACGCAAGATGACAAGTAAGCTGACGGCTCACCTAACAAGCGGGACCACTTAACTCAATCAACACAGCTTTACAGTTCACATGAATATCTTACACAACAACATAACACTTACAACATAGCCCTAAGATTAGAGGAGCAGTTCAAAGTGTACCTACTCCTCCTTGCTGCCTCAACAACGACGGCCGTCGTCGGGACGAACACGGCCTGTGTCGCATTTCGCACCATATTATCGTCATCGTCCTTGTAATCGATGCCAACATACCTACTCATGGCATACACATAGCATTATCTCGCAATATTTAATAAGAATAACGACGATCAGAGATAAAATTATACGCGACTACACTTTATGAACTTATGATCAACTGAACTCGGAAACAGATGAAATGACACTGACGAGCCGACAAAGCGGGAAGCGGCTTTGAAATAGGTAGGTAGTCTGCGCGCGCCGCTCTGCGCGGCTGTTTTTTCCTTCTGCGCATGCGTACGGGGAATGACAGGGATTGTCAACATTTAACTAGTTTTTTAGTTTAGTAAAATTATTTTAGGTATGGATCGCAATAAGTAATTTAAGTATTATTGTATTATTGTGCCCAATAAACTTTTTTCTATTCTATTCTATTCAATAAACAACTTTGACTTTAGTATCCTTATAACTATTGGGTCCAAGCTAAGGCTGGTACCAAAAAATAATTACAACAATACAAGGTTTTCGTTTTCGTTAAGAGGGTTATTAGAGCGCTGTTCGACTTAAATTGGATTTAATTATCGTGGCAAGCAAGAGCTATTTAATTAAATGTTAAGATGATTTTTCGGAGTGAATCTTCTGTATTTGTACTATTATGTATCTGTGGTATAAGAAGTAGTGTAACATAATAACGCCAACGACGCAAACAAACAGTTAAATGCTTGTCTTGCATTCGAAGACCAGTAAGATCCATTTTTTCAACGTTAAAAAAGTAGGTTACAAAATAAGTAAAAACATATCCAAGCGAGCACGGTCGCAAACACTACCTAATCAACAGTTTATAGGCACTTAGTCATAATCCGGCAGTACTCTGCTCTGTTTTTTTTATATCGAGTATTAAAAAAATCTTTTGAATAAAATGTTGTGAACCAATGACACATTTGGGGGCGTTTAGGGTTTCATCGGAAAAAATGTAAACCAAATTTTTGAATCTCCTCTGAACTCCTAGTAGGTACTTACATAATTTTACAATTTAATTTTGACCGACAAATAACCTTGCTAGATCATGCTCATTTAAAGGAAAAGCTTGTAAAATAAAGGGAAGGCCGATACATTTTAAATCCAAGTGAAGACTTCGGCCCGCTTTAATGCGTAGGTAATTCCGTCGACAGCACGTTAATAGTACATGCGCGTTCATTGTGACCACTTACTACTACCATATCATCATTAACATCATCATACCAACCTCTGATGTCCACTACTGAACAAAGGCCTCCCCCACCGATTTCCAAATGAAATGGTTCTTGGCAGCTGCATCCAACGGCTCCCCGCGACTCTGACCAGGTCTTCTGTCCATCTAGCTAGTGGGAGGCCGTCCTTCTTTGCACTTCCCGGTATGTGGTCGCCATTTTAAAACTTAAACGCCCAACCAGCCGTCTGTTCAGTGTGCTATGTGCCCTGCCCACGCCACTTCAACTTGCTAATCCTATGAGCTATGTCAGTGACTTACCATACCATACAATTTTTTATAACGGCAGTCATCAGGTAGGCCATTTTACACGTAATGGTATAAAAACCAGTTTTATTGACCCAGAGCGATGCGCCACGTAGTTTATTTCCATTTAATAGTAATTTTGAACCCTGTTCTCGTTTGACCCGTCGCTTCGATTGTGCAATATCGCGCTGTGACATAAACAAAACAGCTTGAAAATAAGATCACACCTTTTCACATCGCGCATTTTTTGATAAAGATATGTACCTCCCACCCTGTCACTGTATTTGAATACTCCGGTATGTACGAAAACTTACGTATTATTTAAGTTTAAAAAATAAATGCAGAACCCGAGGTGTATTTTTTCAAATGGCGGTGAATTCTGCTGCAAGTCTAGTATTTTCAAAGACTAAGCGGTAGCAGATGAGTGCTTAGTTAGATTAGTGCAATTTGATTTTACATACTCTATTTATTTAAAGGTGTTTACGTAATATGCGAAATCGATACTAATAGCAATTTATTGCTTAAAAATAATAAACAACACCTAAACAAAAAGATAAATAATTGTTATAAAAATTAAAAAATAAATGATTATTTCAATAAAATTATTATTACTTGTCATCGTATTAGAAATTAAGGCATCGTATTGTAAGTTTTATCGGCAAAGAAAGTTTTTTGCATCTCAGAAGGAATCGACGGTACTAATAGTTTGCATATTCTAGTCTTTGGAAATATAGTCTATTGATTTGATGTAAATTTTAGGTTGAATGACATTCACAGCCGATCACTAGAGTAGTGACATTTTCATTTTGAGTTTTCGATGAAGAATTTCTTTTTTTTGGGTACTTTTGATACACCGTGTATAGTAATAATGTAACATCTAATTAAACGCGAGTTAAATCCGGTAAATTGTTTTTATGCTACAGGAATAGATATAGTCTTTGGTCATTACTCCTGATGTAGCAAAGCTTCCTATCACCAATTGACATAGTATATTTTATGAGGAGCTCGGTGGCGTTGTGACCTGATTGCTCTGATTTCGATAACGAAAACAAAGCTAATTTTTGCCATGGTCAATTCTGGATGGGTCCATCAAAATTTGTAGTCTTGAGTTCCTCCTTGCTTCGTCGTGCACGTTAAGTCGTTAGTCTCGGTTGTTACTGTTACCGCTTTAACCCACCAACCTGCATTGGACCAGCGTGGTGGTTATGGCCCAATCTCATGAGTTTCTCCCATGCAGGAGGGCTTGAGCCCAGCAGCGGGGCATAAACTGTTTAAAAATGTTCTTGCAGTATCTAAAATTATTGGGAGTAGGTATAAATGAAATAATTTTAGTTATATTATAATAATAATTATGTGTATACGCCTGAAATGGCGCAATCAATTGAAACCTTATATAACTAGCACTAGACCTGTTATGTGTTACCTTGTTTTCTATACACAATAAAGAACTGAACTGTAAATAGGCTGGTGATGGATAATTGACTGAAATACTTTTTTGTGACAACATAAAACGTAAATCATTTTGGATTCAGTGGTCATACATACCTACATCACCTTGAACCTAGCAATCACACAAACAGTTTTCAGTATAAGACGATTAGGCCAATTCAACGTTCGGTCTTCGACACAACATTATGTACTAGTGGCTCCGCTGGGATGTCAGTTATCGCTCCAAAAACTATCCTATATGCTTCCCAGAGTCTCAAACTATCTCCATGTCAAATTTCATCTAAGTCGGCACAGTGGCTTCAGCTTAAAAGTCAATAGACAGACAGAGAACTTTGCGTAACTGTCATTCACATTTGATATTAAATAATAATAAATATAGTTTTGGCAGAAATGGTTGTTTTGACTAAGAACGACCGATAGCCATAATTTGAAAAAGTGAAGAACAAATTTGTATACATGCATTTTTAGAATATAATTATATTATAATCTATAAAATATTGTAGTTGTTAGAATAAGCAGTTTAGGAAATAAATAAATTTATAACATTAGAATGTATTACTGTAGTACCACTCCAGGTATAGTCTTTTAATGAGCAACAAGTGTCAGCAAAGCTGAGTCCTTCAGCAGGAAAACTTGTAATTTCATACGTATCTTATTTTGAATACTCCGACTTCCTCGCAAAACCTCATTCATGATAATTTAGTAGCATTAATTTTCTTTGTTTGTTCGCTCTACAAAATTACTTTAACTGAGGAGATGGAGATGTCGAGCGCGGTGGGGGGGGGGGGGGGGGAATTTACGTTCAGAATTATCTTTGTATTAATTCTTGTTTACTAGATGATGGAAGTACTTATTGAGGTCCTCTGTATTTGAGATTTTGCTAGGTGGCAGGCCCTTTCAGCCTTCAGCCGTGAAACAGTTCACTGTGTTTCGCAGTGAAGGGAAAGGTAGCCAGTGTAATTACTGGGCATGGACGGCATTTCATCTTGGGCTTTAGAATGACGCGTTGTCATGCAATATCAAGTAATTTTACCTTGTCCTTGCAGGTGACTATAGGCGGCAATAACCGTTCGGTTCCCGTCCCACGACATTATTTTTTCTAGTCAGTTTGCGACTTTTTTACACAATGGCTGTAGGAGATGGCAATATTCACCACCAGATTAGCGAAAAGATATCTTTTGCCGAGCTTAGGTGTGCGCTCGGGGACCGCGATGAAATATTCATCCGTGTCTGAGTATTCATACATTACGTATATTCACTGCCTTACGCCTTTGGTTTTAGCTATTTTTTATGTAAATGCCGCACAGGGATTCTTTTTATTATTGGATTTCTCTTTTTCTCTTCCCCGGAAGCATTAAGGTGTCATACTATCCGAGGTAAAAAATACATATAAATAGTCTGTAGACGACACGATATCGGTCAGGCTCGAATACCTATAATGATTTAGTAGGTCAGAAAAAAAGCATAAATATTTATTTTTTAACAATGGTATTACAAGACTATTACAGTGGCTGAGACCTCCTTTAAAGTAAAAAATATACTTGTACTAGGAGACCTCGCTCTTCCACAATCTATTGCTTGCCATAGCTGACTTACCACTCTCATATTTTTAATTTAAATTTAACATTATCATAAATGTGGCGTTTATATAGCTGGTTCGATGCCCCAGGACGTGAGATTTTTCTACTATATTTACATTTTTAAATTATTATTAATATTTTATCTGAAGTAATTTAAGTAATATTAGCAATAGAAGAATAATGAGACCATAATATGGTAAAGTAGAAATGTGTGTGTGTGTGTGTTTGTGTGTGTGTGTGTGTTTGTGTGTGTGTTTGTCTGTGTGTGTATGTGTGTTTTATTTAAATATTTATACTATAAAATTATTATATTCATGTCCTCACTGCCCCAACTATCTGAGCTACCAAGGACTTGACGACCCTGTGAATTACTACATCCTGTAGTCCATCTGAAGACATAAATTATTTCTTCAACTTAAATACTTCTCTAATATTTTAAAACATATCATCATCACCAGCCTATATACGCCCCACTGCTGGGCACATGCCTTCCTACAAGGTAGAAACACATGAAGTGTTTGGGCCATAACACCACCACGCTGGCCCAATGCGAGTTGGTGGGTTAAAGCGGTTGCAGGAGCAACTGGAACCAACGGCTTAAAGTGCTTTCCGAAGCACGAAAGAGCTCGAGATAACAAGCTTTTGATTGACCCATCCCAGAACCGACCATGGTGAAAGTTGTTTTGTTTTCGTGATCGAAACCAGTGCGCTCAAACCACTACGCCACCGAGCTCCTCAGGATATTATAATTACCTACAATTAATAGCAACACAGATCTCTGTATAAGACAGCAGTATCTCAAAAGCCTATGTACGCTAGATCCTTAGAACAAAGCGCGCAAGTGCAAGACAGTCCGGCACTTAAAACTGATAGCACGTAGTTCGTAGCTCGTAGCACGTAGGTCGTAGCACGTAGCTCGCAGCACGTAAATCGTAGCATGTAGCCGCGACTACGGGCGCCGCTACGGCGCCGCTACAACGCCAACGCACTACCGGGACCAACGGCTTAACGTGCCTTCCTTTCCGAAGCGCGGAGGAGCTCGAGATAACCAACTTTGATTGACCCATCCCAGGATCGACTATGGCGAAAGTGGCTTTGTTTTTCGTATCGAAACCAAACCAATACGCCACTGAGCTCCGTATTTTGTTTGAAACATACACAATGCTAAATATAAAATTAAGAGTTTAGGGGTAAACAGAGTTTTTGCCGCCATTTCATATTTTTAACCCCCGACGAAAAAAGAGGGGTGTTATAAGTTTGACGTGTCTGTCTGTGTATCTGTGTGTCTGTCTGTGGCATCGTAGCGCCTAAACGAATGGACCGATTTTGATTCGGTTTTTTTTGTTTGAAAGCTGATGTCACTACGATGGTTCTTAGCTATAATTTATGAAGATCAGTTCAGGCGTTTGATGACTATCAGCTCATTTTCTACATGATATTAGGATTTTACTAACTTTTACAGATCCGATTGATTTCAAATTTTGTGGACTGTCACTTCGATGACATTCCCATGACATACTAACTTTGAGCTGATCCTATACCATCAAAAAGTCTGCGAAATGCTTAATTCTTCAGAAACTTACAGCATATATAGCGTGATTGGGCTCTTATGAATAGTCTTAATGAGATGGTGATATATAGATGATTAATGACGCCGGGGGTTACTTAAAATTTTTAATTTTGCAATTATTAATGACGACGTGGTGTGAAAGTCGTTGAACATTTTATCTGTCGTTACCCTCAGTGGAGTAGCATCGTGGACATTGTCATCTAAGCGGGAGAATAGTTCAACTTGCTTTAGTTATTCTTCTGAGGTTCGACTATACAAAAATAAGTACTAATGATTAATGTTGCCAGTTGCCATAATTTTATTTCTTTCTGCAAAAGGGAAGGCAAATGATCAAGCTGAAACAGCTATGTCTAATGAACTTTAGTATTTCAGCAGTCATTGCATTGAAATGTAGGTGTAACGCATTACAAAAAAATATTTTGAGTTTAAAATTAGAGTGAGTAAAAACAACAGAAAAACTCCACCCAGAACCCCAGAGCACACCCCAGTTATGTGAAATCCAAAGTTTTCGTTACAGAATCAACGTTTACGGCCATTGAGAGTTGACCCCCAAGCACGGATTAATATGAACAAAGTATCAAACTTGTAAACTTTACACAATCCCCGAGATCTCATTAGGATGCCTCGACGAAGCTCAGCTTTCATAAATTCTATTGTTAGTACAGACGACAGCACATCAAGTGTAAATATTGTACTACAAAACCTGCCTCTATTGTGAATAGAGTAAGAGCGCTTTCAAGGTTAAACTGTTACGCTTCAGCTGTCGACTGTATACTGGCTGGGGAGTGTGTCTTTTGCCATCTTTCCTGTTTATATGTATACAAGGTTGTAAACAGAAGTACGGCCCGTCTGTTGGCAAGCGACTATAGACGCTCGTAGCACCTTGAGACCTACTCACGCGTTGTCACCGTTGCCTATAGACGCTCGTTGCACCTTGGGCACTACTTACGTGTTTTCACCGTAGCCTATAGACGCTCGTAGCACCTTGGGCACTACTTACGTGTTTTCACCTAAAGCTATAGACACTCATAGCACCTTGGGCACTCCTCACGTGTTGTCACTATAGCCTATAGACGCTCGTAGCACCTTCGACATACTCACGCGGTGTCACCGTAGCCTATAGACGCTCGTAGCACCTTGGGCACTTGCGTTGCCTACCCTGTACAAATCAAGACAAAGTGGTAATAGCAAAGGAGACTAGTCTCCCTGGAACTCTCTCTCAAAGTTCTCTGGTGACTGTGCACTCTCACACCTTTGTGCTTTAAGCCGTTGGTCCTGGTTGTAACTGTAGCCGCTTTAACCCACTAACCCACATTGGGCCAGCGTGTTGGGGTTATGGCGAAACTTCTCATGTGTTTCTCCCATGTAGGAAGGCCTGTGTCCAGCAGTGGAACGTACATAGGTTGGTGACATCTATAGTCTTGCTGAGATTTCATTACTGATACAAAATAGCTTTGTGGTCGATTTGTGCCCTTGTACGTGGGTGTAAAATACAGACTTGCGTGGGCGGGCATTCAAATCGGCTTTTGAGTAGCATCAGCGGGAGTGTAAGGCGTGGGTGTGTCTCCCGCGGTCTCATTATGGAGCTCCGCGGGACAAACTTGAGTCTCTCGACGATTAGCAGTGACAGATCATTCACACTATCCGATGCGATGCTCTAATCGTATGCGACGTGATATCGGGGTGTGTAAAATACAGATAACAAGCCAGCTAATAAAATCATTGTCATAAAATCAATAAAATAATACTTATCAACATAAAACACAGTGACCGAAGTTTAAAGAACCTATATTTATTAAATTTGCGTACCGAGTGACCGATTAAGTAGTTTTTTAATTATTCTTAATTGTATTTTTAGCATTTGACGACAATACGACAGTAAATTAAAACATGGGATATATTTGTTCATAGCAATGTTTCAACTTTTAAATACATCTTATTCATTTGATCATTTTATGACATTTCTATGAAATAATGCATTTTTTTAATAAAGTTAGATTGAAATTAAATTTCTTAGTGTAATTTACATACATTGATTGTATACACTTGTGTTGGACTTTGGCTAGTTTATACCTAAAATAATTTTTATCAAGCCGTGTCAATGTCTGTTGAGTGTATTTTATGAAATAAATTAAAATTGGTTCCACCGCCATTCTTATTTCAGCCGTGAAACAGTTCGCTGTGTTTCAGGTTGAAGGGAAAGGTAGCCAGTGTAATTACTAGGCATGGACGGCATTTCATCTTAGGCCTCAGGATGACAACGCACCTGCAATATCAAGCGATTTGCCCTTGCTGTTGCAGGTGTCTATAGGCGGCGGTAGCTTACCATCAGGTGGGCCGTTAGCTTGTTTGTCATCTAGTTGTATATAAAAAAAATACATCATACAGGCACTATCATTCTTATTCCGATGCGATTACCCTCAGAATGTAAATTGAGTTTCCATTATTAAATTTAAAGTTATATAGGGAACATAGTTTTTGAGCTAACTGAAAACTTCGTTTACGGTAGAGACGCCCTCATTGTAGAAAGGGACGGGACCTAATCCAATTCAATAATTTGGAATCGAGTATTGTAGTTTCGATGAAAAATTATTCTGTTGTCTTACATCAAAGAAACAAATGCTTAAAATGAAGGCATAAAAAAATTAATTCAAATTATATTATTCTTAATTTAATCATAACATTATGATAAATGTTTGGAAATATTACAAAAGTATTTAAATAAGAAAATATGCATGTCCTCAGGCGGGGACTGAACCCGAGAACAGGGATTCCATAGGGTTAACCCAAGTCCTTGGGTAGCTCAGATGGTTAGCGCAGTCACCCGGGTACTGAAAGGTCGCGGGTTCAATCTCCGCCTGAGGACATGATTTTTTCTCGTTTAAATACTTTTAAATTCTTATTTCTTTTGTAAAATTTTCGACCCCTTGTGCTTAAGACTTGTAATTATTATGATTGTCTGTGACAACCTCCATACCCAATAAATATACACCTACCTAAAAACCTAGTAGGAATAAACCTATACTAAGCTCACTGGATAACTAATTTAATGCAAAAGTAACCATGCCTGTTGCCTGTCAGTCTATTTGTAATGTTTTCGCTTCTAAATCGCTGAACCGATTTAAATTAAATTTGGGAAGTTAGGCCACATCCTCAAAAAGAACATAGGCATCTCCCATTCGCACTACATTTGTTGTAGGGAAAAATGGAACTGGTCATAAAAAAATTGCACTAGTCCCATCATGGACATTGAACTAGCTAGCTTAGGTACCTATACATATGTATATTTTACAGCAAAGTGTCATTCATTACAATGGATATTATACATTGCTGCGGGAGCGTGGTATGCTTCTAATTAATATCACAGAAACAAGTCCATGTATTTCACAATACATAATTGCAGGGTGTGTTGCGTAGATTCAGCGTTTCATATCACAGATAGCGGCAGTCGGACGCCGGCCGGCATACAGACAAGTCGCGTGTGTCGCGTCTCGTCGCAAGTCGCTCTCGAGTGAATCTTTCGTGAATATGTGAGTGTCAAGAAAAAGTTAACGAACGTGCTTGTTTCGTGATTGTGTGTCTAGGGGACGCTAGCAACGGCTTCAAACATGTAAGTGGGGAGACATGTTATCTTTCTTTGAATAGGAAATGTGTTTAGAAAATATATACCTAATTTAATATCACATGAAAAAATATTACTTTTATACCGTTAAATTTGTATATCAAAAGCAACTGGACTAGCTATAGCCTTTTCGTCCTTCAAAACAAGTACCTAGATGCCTCGCTACAAGCGTATTACGGATTATGTCAGATTAAAAACACTATTGGGCTTCATCGGATTTGTATAGAAAGCGTAAAATATTAACAAAAATTGAAGCAGACTCGCCTGTTGATGAGCGATTGCAGTAGCTTTTAAATATAAACCCTGTCCATTGCCCACCTTGCAAGAATGAAATATAAACATTATTATTAAGCAGACAGGAGGCGCGTCACCCGACTCCAAACACTATGCTTCCTCAAAGTTATATCTTTTGATATTTCCCTGCTTTCCAGCGGTACAACCACAGGGATGTTGCGTAAGTTTGAAAATGGCGCTATTTTTCACAAATTTGGAAAATTTACGCTACTGTTAACCCATAAAATCAGTCAAACTTAAAAGTATTGGTATATTATTGTAAGAAAATGCAAATAAAGAAATTATAAAAAAGATAGGAAGAAAGATAAAATTATAAGAAAGGAAGAAAGGAATATTGGCATATTGTTGTATATTTTTTCCAAAATTAATCAAAAACTACAGTGATATCAGACTGCTTACATCTATTAAAACAACTATTATTATGCCAACTGTTTATATAAACATACATATTACATATTCATTATTAATTTTGTCGATATGCCCATACATGTTTTTAGCAATATAGCAACATGTGACGTCATCTTTTCCGCAGATTTCGAGTTTTTAAATGTAGCGCTGCAACTAAACACCACTGTATCTGTGAAACTATTGATTCTATGCATACAATTTCTTTCGCAATATTTGTTTAGAAGTTCCAATCTTGTTATTTATGAACTACAAAAAGCTGTCAACTACCCTATTCTGTGATAAATCTAAAAGAAATCTCTTATAGAAATAAGTCTACATTTGCTAACGTATTGTACAATCTATAGGAATATTATAGATTCAAAAAAAAAACGTCTCTCTCTTAATTGAACGTTGTCAGTCCAAAACCACTGACCTAATTGAGATGAAATTTAGACATGGACGTAGATAACATTCTGTAAAAAGAACATAAGCTTCTTTTTGGAGCTTTATCCGACATCCACGCGGGTGTGTGGATGTGGGATATGCTGAAAACCACTACCGGATTTTACTCGCTTTTAATTAGATGTTAGGTACATTATTATTCACCCGACGTTTCGACTACTTTACAGCGATCGTGGTCACGGGAAGACTGAAGATGTCAATTGTCTTTGATCTGTTTATAAGTTAACTACCGTCACTTTGTGTTATATTACGAGAGGTTTTTGAAATCAAGAACATCGTCATTTCAATAGAGAAGATGGTTGAAGTGTACCACCAGCTTGGGATCCCATCATGCGAATGATGAAGTCCCGAGTCTGTCCTCACACTGTCCGACAAACTGACACCGTGAGCTCCGTATGCGTAAATTAATTACTACACGCTAGTTAAATCCGACAAGTAGTTACTCTTAGTTAATAAATTTCAAATAGAAATTGAGGAGCTCGGTGGCGTAGTGGTTTTAGCGCTCTGGTTTCGATTACGAAAACAAAGCAACTTTCGCCATGGTTGGTCCTGGGATGGGTCAATCAAATTTATAATCTCGAGCTCCTCCGTGCTTCGGAGCACGTTAAGCCGTTGGTCCCGGTTGTTCCTGCAACCGCTTTAACTCACCAACCCGCATTGGGCCTGCGTGGTGGTGCTATGGCCCAAACTCTTCATGTGGTTCTCCCATGTAGGAAGGCCTGTGCCCAGCAGTGGGACGTATACTATAGGCTGATGATGATGATGATGAAATAGAAAATAACTTTGAAAAGTTGGTATTATTAATAATCACAATCGTGTAGAAACATTTTTCTGTAATCTTCAGTAGTAATTTTTTAATAAAAACTTTTTTGTCATTTCGCTTACGTTACAAGCGCGAGCGCTATTGTTGTCTTTTTCCCTCGCGTTGAGAAGTCATATCTCTGTCCCTCTCTGAGTGGAACAGCGTTTCGATGATATAACTATGAGTTTGCTACAACTCTGAGCTCTAACTTTATATTAATGTTGTGAAGCAACAGTCAACAACTTTAGAAGTGGAGTTTTCCGTTATTGCGAGGGATATTGGACTGTGGCGTTTAGGTGGTATAAATTTGACTCAGTAAATAGTTTATTCACTTATGAAGAAAACAGTAATACGAAACCGTGTCTATAATTAGTATTTTTTACATTTGCTCAAAAAGTAGACTTTTCCATGTGTTTCTCAATGCTCAATTTCTTTAGTGCAAACCATAGTTAATGTACAATAAGGTGGTAATACATGCGTGGTGGTGGTGGTGACTTAGCGTGCGGAAAGTTGTTCTTTTCCACACAAGAGGTTTTTGTTTTCCTCCTGCGTATAACATCTAAAGAACAAGGAGAATACTGAAAGGGTGCAAGAGACACCAAATATAATATACAAGTCAAATATCCTTTCATATTATGTGATACAATACAAGCGAAATAAAATACACAGCTAAAGAGGTAAACGTAAGAAATGACCTTTGTCTTGATGCTTAAAAGAATCCAATGTGCGAGTTCCAATGATGCACTCCCGCAGAGAATTCCATAACCGAACAGCGTGCACGGAAAAGGAGTAGGAGAGGAAACCAGTGGAGTGAGCAGGGACATCCAAAGTAAGATTAAAACAAGAACGCAAAGGATGAACAAAAGAAGAGGTAAAAATTAAAGGACGAACGAAAGGGGAAAAAATATTTAAAGGTAGGATGGAGAGGTAGGAAGGAATAGAACATTGTAAAGAAGAGTTAGAACGTGTAAGTCCCTACGTCGGCGAAAGCCAATTAATCATAATATATTCACATAAAATTTTAACTTCGGAACAGAAAAATTCTCATTAGTTCTAGAAATACATAAAAACGAACAAAGTACAGGATAGGGTTCATTAAAAAGGACGTAAAATGTTTTTACAGCAGCGGTGCGTGTAGCTAATACAACGCTTCAGTACTTAAGGCATAGTGCGGTATTGTTGTGTAGTGGATTGTGAAAGATTGCGGGTTCCATTTAGATATTTTATTACACTACGACTATATAAATTAATATTAACCTAAAATATATGAAAAAGCGATGTACTTCATCAAATAATTATTATTGCATGTAAATATGACAAATTCTGATATTAAAAGACACTATTTCAAAAACTGACAATTTAACTATAATTTTGACGTGAAAACCGAAAGAGAACCTATATCCTACTAGACTGCAAGAAGGTTCGCGACATATGTATTATATAAGAAATTAGTAGTTCATGGTTAGAGCAGTCACCCAGACCCAGTCCCTTTCGTAGGACATAATTTTTAGGTTAGAACTTTTTCCGGGATCTTTAGTAAAAAAGACAGGAGTAGATATCCAGCACTCCTCTCTGAAAAGCTTAATTTATTTTATACATAATTATAAGTGATAGCACTAAGATGTATACAATTTTGATAGTAAGTGACTTTTAGTGCAAACAGAAAAGGCACAAGAGATATCCAAAGTGTATACGCTCCGCTCTATGTGAATAGAAATACTCGATATCCATTATTGTTACAACGGTTAAGTAATTCGTAGTGCGTAGGCATCGTAGCGGCGTCGTAGCGGCGCCCGTAGTCGCAGCTACGTGCTACGAGCTTTAGGTGCCGGACTGTTTGGCGCTTCCGCGATTTGTACAATTAAGGCTTTTGAGATACTGCTGTCTTATAATACAGATAATTGTGGCTATTAATTATAGGTAATTATAATCTCGAGGAGCTCGGTGATGTAGTGGTTTGAGCGTGCTAGATTCAATTATGAAAACCAAGCAACTATCGCTTTGGTTGATCCCGGACGGGTCAATCAGAAATTTGTAATCTGTCACTAATCTGTGCTTCGTGGTGCACGTCAAGCCGTCGGTCCCGGTTGCTACTGCTGCCACTTTAGCCCACCAACCCGTATTGGGCAAGCCTGGTAGTGTTATGGCCCAAAACTCGTCATGTGTTTCTCTTATGTAGGAAAGCCTGTGGCTCAGTACTAGTCACTCAAAATTTGTGTTCTCAGTCCTTCGGAAGGCATGTCAAGCCGTCGATCCCAGTCGGTACTGCAGCCATTTAACTCACCAAACCGCATTGGGCTAGCGAGGTGGTGTTACGGCGAAAACCTCATCATCATGCTGGCATTGTTTCAGTGTTTCTCCCTCGCGGGCAGGCTTATGCCTGGCAGTAGAACGTATTAATGCTGATGATAAATAATTCAAAAAGAAAACTTTTGATCATCATAAAACTACACCATACTTGCGTCTTAATTTTTCTTCTCAATAATAACAATATAACATTCATACATTCACACCTATTATCTAGCCCAAAGTAAGCATCATTAAGAGCTTGTGTTATGGATACTACTAAATAACGGAGAAATAATGACAATAATATGTATATAAATATAAGAAATATACTCAATAACATATACTCATCATACAAACATTTTTGCTCCTACCGGGATTTGAACCCGGGACCTCTTGACCGAGTAGCCTGTATAGTAAGGGGTACAGACCACTCGGCCAGCCGGTCGTCAGCTCAATTCTCGAGTTTTAGCAACAAAACGCGTCTATTTTATAGAACAATCATACGCTACATTTACAGTGCTAAATGTTTACTTCTCCGAGAGATTTATAGCGGGAACTGTTATTTATTCATGCAGTACTACGCAGACAGGATCGTGACCTTGAAGTTCATATCGACAGATCGGTCTGACGTCAATAAATATGATATTGGTCAAATTTCGACAAAAATGCCTTTAACTAATCAGTCCTTAATTAACGTCCTTACTAATTGTTTTTAACAGGTTACTCTGCTTCGAACATAAGGCTACCTCAATGAAAGGTGCTACCCCAGTGGGCCTTTCTAAAGAAGAAAAAGAACCTTATTAACTGTATAAGGAAACAGACTAATTTTAAGGCGTGAACCAACAAAAATACCAATGCCCTATTTTAAGTAAATCGGATTTGGACATGTATTGAGAGATTAGGTGCCAGTTTAATATTTCCTATAGCGACCTCTATACCGGGTGTGAAGATTCCTGAAAACGAAGGTAGATGGAAATGATCCTAACCAGGACTTGCTAAAAAATCAGCTGTTCCATATAAACAGGTCCTGTAGGTGTTACAATTTAGTACGAAACAGCCGATTTTTTTGCGATTAAAATTTTGTTACAAAGGTGTAAAAGAAGGAAAAGGTGTCGAAGAAAGAAGAAGGGAAGGATCGTCTAGGTAGGAACCACCGCTTTTCTTATATTAGCCGTGAAACAATTCGCTGTGTTTCGGATTGAAGGGAAAGGTAGCCAGTGTAATTACTGGGCATGGACGGCATTTCATCTTAGGCCTCAGGATGACAACGCACCTGCAATATCAAGTTATGTTACCTTGTTATTGCAGGTGTGTATAGGCGGCGGTAACCGCTTACCATCAGGTGGGCCGTCAGCTTGTTTGTCATCTAGTTGTATAAAAAAAGGTGTAAAGGATACCCCCTATAGAACTGATGACAATAATCTTCCCCATTGACCGCCACACGCACGCAACACGAGACCCACACGTGTGCAGCCGGTGAGCAGCCCTTCTGTACTTAAGTATTTTGTACTCAAGTTTGGGCTCATCTTTGAATCCATAACAATATAAAATAATGACTTTTCAACTTTAGCTATAAAACCTTTGTTCTCGCTGATAATTGAGTAAAAGTTAGTTGACGCAGACGTTGTTACAAGGTACTGCTACGAGTAATTATAATACGTTAAGTGGGCGATTTTTTTACTTGAATACTTCAAGTTTTGAATGTTTACTGCTCTAGTTTCAAAACTTCTGATCGAATCATAGATAACGTGTAATGAATTTCGTTTAGTTATTGCATTGAAATGTGGCTGTAACGCATATCAACACATCTTGGGTCAGTTTGTCTCCAAATATAATATGATGATAGTCTCCTTGATGCTACTTCGCTGCGGTGGATAACGAAGATTTAAAGACGGGTTGGTTTCTGAACCTATGCGATATTCGTCGCATCGTTTTTCATTGGCTATTGTATTGTGGCTCAGCGATGTTTTTCACTGCACGTGATACTCTCAGGTACGCAAAGTTGCGAATTGTCCCTCGAATTCGTCGGCCATCTTACTGGCTTAAGATTTTGCTACCCAGCTCGCACATATTTTATGTCAACGCCACGAGCCGCAATCTGCTATTTTTTCTGAATTTCGTGATGTTTGGCGAGTCATGTTAAGACCACTACCTTATTCCTGTTTTCACATTGTAGCTCCAACTGCTTGAAAATATTGTTGACATTATTCCTACGGCAACTTAGAGTGCTACAGACTTAGAGAACTACAGACTTAGGTAAAATAATGGTAACTATATAGCCAGGTGGCCTTAGAAAAGGCCTACCACCAACCAAACCGATCAGAAAACCAGCCACTAAACCGGCTAAAGTAACGATAGAGCTTGTATGACCATATACAGTCAGAAAAAACGCTGAATTGAAATCCTAGGAGCTAGCCTCACTTGCGTCAGCGACGTCGTGGCAAGTAAGTTCGTTACCTTTACAATTGCCATTTCATAGCCTGCACGTCTATCACCCACTTAACGTAGTTTCAACCACAAATCCAATCATATTCAATCCCATTTTGTATTCATCCACACAGGACGTGCCGGTGCCGCACGTCCCGGAATTTCATCACTTCTCATTAACTACGTTTGATCACGTGCCCGCAGGCTCGGCCGAGCCAAAACCAATCTTATGACCGCGGAATAAGAGGTCGAGACAGTTTTAATTTAAATGCAAATATAAGCGTGAGTCAATTTATGGTCGCATAAAAAATTGGACAAGATTGTGTTAGACTCATTGTTTCTTTGGTTGGTATTTTTTTATACAAATTGCAGGTGCTTCCATGCCCAGTAAACTGGCTACCTTTCACTTCAATCCAAAACACAGCGAACTGTTTTATAGCCGAAATAAGAAGATCGGGGGTTTCCACGCAGACGATCCTACATACAGGCCTACCACCTAGTAGGTAATTATATCTTTTTTTGTATTTGTTGTTTTTTTTTTGTTTTCTCTAATGAGTACAGCATGGGGTTCTTCAAAAAAGACGTGAAAAGGTTTTTACAGGGTCGGCAACGCGCAAGTGACACCCCTGGTGTTGCAAGCGTCCATAGGCTACGGTAACCGCTTACCATCAGGTGGGCCGTATGCTTGATTGCCACCTTAGTGGTAAAAAAAATATCTATGGTAGCAAAGTCGCCAGAGTTGGAGGCAAGTCTGTATTGTAGTGTTAAATTGTAAAATAAAGGTACACTGTAACAAGATAAAATAAACTGGAAAACTAAACACCTAAAAAGACTTATTACACTGAAATGCCAAAATAGGTTTATAAAAATAAGGTTTACTAGGTGGTAGACCCATATGTAGGGTCGCCTGGGTAGGTACCGCCTTTCTTATTTCAGCCGTGAAACAGTTCGCTGTGTTTCGGATTGAAGGGAAAGGTAGCCAGTGTAATTACTGGGCATGGACGGCATTTCATCTTAGGCCTCAGGATGACAACGCACCTGCAATATCAAGTGCTTTTCCTTGTTATTGCAGGTGTCTATAGGCGGCGGTAACCGCTTACCACCAGGTAGGCCGTCAGCTTGTTTGTCATCTAGTTGTATATAAAAAAAAAGGTACTTACAAAAGTGCCTTAGTTGAGACTAGTGAAATATTAATATATTATGCAATATTCGGAATGTTACATTGATAATAATATAATACTAATTCGCCCAAGCTAACGGCAGGCGTCGAGAGCGAGACACTATAAGTTAAGGAGACGTCTCCTCTAACGGTCAGCAATAGAATGATTTTTCGAAGCGAAAACCGAATCGAGCGCCTAAGTATGAATTTAAATTTTGATTTCGTATTACTTTAAATATTGCCAGTACATTTGGAAAGAGAAACGAGGTACTATAACATGGCAATGTTAGAGTACCACGATACAAGTCTACGAACAAAATGCTTCGTTACTGTTCATTGATACACGATTACCTGCAATGTGGAAGTGTTTTCCTCGTTATCTAACGTGCTTGCCATCGCTCCTGTCAATTTGCAAGCAATGACACCTGATCTCGTCGTCGCGTGAAGCAATCAATATGCATGATGCTCAGGGATGTTAACAGATGAGGCTCGAAAACTCGATACTGCTATCTCGGTACTGCATATTTATGTCACCGCTTAAAATTGCTGCTTAATTGGATGCCTAGTTCGTTGATTAAACGCCGGCATCCTACTAAGTGCCTAGGCCGAAAGTTAACTGAACTAGACTCACTCAACAGTTAACAGCATGGCATACTGAAAGCGTTTAACAAAATAGCGTAATGAAAGTCCGCTCAACTAGATTGTCTTGTACTGAAAAGCTTTGGTTCGATTGGTAGGTTCAAGATTATATTTTATGACCACTTATAACCAAAATGATTTCGGTAATAATAGGTCAAAAAAAAAATACAGACGAATTGATAACCTCCTCCTTTTTTGAAGTCGGTTAAAAATAGACTTAAACCTACCAATCACTCAAACAGCCACACAAAAGCTATTCGATTTAAACGACCTACTTAGGCGTCTAATTAAATGGCTAATTTCACTAGTTTATTAGTTAAGTATTGTTTTTTACTTTATTGCGCACTTTACCCACGGTTTCATTATCCATTTTTTTTTTTTTTTTTATACCACTAAGGTGGCAATCAAGCATACGGCCCACCTGATGGTAAGCGGTTACCGTAGCCTATGGACGCTTGCAACACCAGGGGTATCACTTGCGCGTTGCCGACCCTGTAAAAACCTTTTCACGCCTTTTTTGAGGAACCCCATGCTGTACTCATTCGAGAAAACCTCTGCAGGGAGCTCATTCCACAACTTGAGCGTACGCGGGAGAAAGTTTCTCTGAAACCGTACAGTACGCGACCACTTTGGTTCCAATTTGTGAGGATGAACTCCCTGCCGATGGCGAGCGGTGCGATGATAGAAAGAAGCCGTAGGCATCATGTCAAATAATTCCTCAGAACACGCCCCGTTATACAAACGGTAGAACACACACAAGGAGGCAAAATCTCTCCTTAGGCTTAAAGGTTCAATACCGCTTGTGAGCTCAGGATCGTCGACAATTCTCATAGCGCGTCTTTGGAGCACGTCAAATGGTCCAAGCTGGTATCTAGGCGCTCCCGCCCATAAATGGCAGCAGTACTCCATATAGGGCCTGACTTGAGACTTATACAGTAACAGTCTTTGCCCCGAAGTGAAATACCGCCGCGCTCTATTGAGCACACCAAGCTTCTTGGATGCCAGCTTGACTTTATCCTCCAAATGACTGCGGAACTGCACGTCGCTAGAGATATCAACACCAAGGATCCCGATACTCGTAGAGATGGAAAGCGGTGTGTCGAGGAATTGTGGACCTACAGCGAATGGGGTTTTTTTAGCGGTGAACGCGCAGACTTGTGTCTTAGTGGGGTTGAATGGGACTAAGTTTAGTCGTCCCCAATCGGAGACCCTGATTAGAGATCTCTCAATTTCAGACACAAGTCGATCGCGACTTTCCTCCACTGTAGACCGAGGGGTATTAGCACGACTCGTATAGTAAGCGTCACCAGTACTGTCATCTGCATAACAATGCAGTCCGTCAATAGACAGCATATCATTGATATGCAGCAGGAACAATGTTGGAGACAGCACCGAGCCTTGCGGGACGCCAGCGTTAATGTCCATGCTATCCGAGCAACTGCCATCAACGACGGCTCTTATGCATCTGCTGGACAAAAAGCTAGCGACCCATTTGCACAACCCCTCAGGCAGCCCGTAAGATGGTAACTTCGAAAGAAGACCCCTGTGCCAGACCCGATCGAACGCCTTCGCTACATCTAGGCTAACTGCCAATGCCTCACCATGACTCTCAGTGGCAAGAGACCAACGGTGCGTGAGATACACTAGAAGATCACCTGTCGAGCGACTGTGGCGAAAGCCGTATTGACGGTCGCTAATAAGGTCGTGATCCTCTAGGTACCTGAGGAGTTGCGTGTTTATAACGCGCTCCATCACCTTTGAGAGAAGGGAGGTTATAGCGATTGGCCTGTAATTCGATGGGTCTGATCTATCGCCCTTTTCGGGCACCGGGTGCACATGGGCAGTCTTCCATGAAGACGGAACTTGTCTGGTGGAGTACGAAAGCGCGAAAAGACGCGTCAGAACAGGACACAACTCAGGAGCACACTGCTTCAGCACCACTGCCGGTATACCGTCTGGCCCGCTCGACTTATGAATATCCAGAGATAACAACTCACGCCGTACCTCCCGTTGCGTAATGGAGATCTCCGGCATAGAGTTGCCGCACCAGGGGATGGTAGGTGGTGCAGCACCTCCGTCATTCAAAGTCGAGTTTGAGGCAAAAAGAGCACCCAGTAAATCGGCTTTCTCTTTAGCGCTGTGGGCCAAGTTTCCTTCAGGCTTACGCAGTGGTGGCAAGGACGACCTACAAAAATTTCCTTCAGCAGCTTTGGCGAGCGACCAGAAAGCGCGACTCCCGGAGGGGTGTCTTGCAAGTTGATCGCCAATCCTGCCGACAAAATCGAATTTCGCTCTGGCAATCGCTCTTTTACAGGACCTCGAAGCAGCGTTTAACTTCCGCTTCACGTCAGAGATGTTGGGATCCTGATTGATTTGGGCCGTGGTCCAAGCCTTAAACGCAGCCTGCTTGCTTTCGCGAGCTTCCCTGCATGGCCGATTAAACCACGGCCGCCTCTTAACGCATGCGGCCACTAGCAGGTTAGGAATGTAACATTCCATACCCGCCAGTATCGTCTCAGAGACTGCAGCCGCACAGGTGTCAGGATTATCTGACGTGAAGCAGAGCTGCTTCCACGGGTACGATGCGTAAAACTCACGCAACCCATCCCAGTCTGCTGACTTGTAGTGCCACACTCGACGCCACCCAGCTGGCCGGGGGGCATCAGGCTGCACACTGTGCACTTGGGTCCGGACGAGGCAGTGGACTGATGAGCCAAGAGGCGCATCCACTGAGATGGTATATCCGTCCGGACGCGTAGTCAGCAGAAGGTCCAGTAAAGAGCTCGTATGGCTCTCGATATCTGGTATTCTCGTAGGAGAATTAACCAGTTGCGAGAATCCAAAGGTCAGGGCGAATTCGTGAGCAGACCTTCCCGCGTAGTCAGTGGACCGAGAACTGAGCCACTCGACATGGTGGGCATTAAAGTCTCCTAATATCACTAACTCCGCGGTAGGGTACTGCTCAATAACTTTGTCGGTCGTCGATTGCAGGTGCTCAAAGAGTCGAGTCGTGTCTGAGTCACCGCTATGGGACCTGTAAAGGCACGCGTAGATGCGGGTGTGGCCGCCGTGATCGATGCGGACCCACAAAATCGACAGGTCCCTGTCTTCTAGGCCATGAAGACGGCGACAGCAAACATCGTCCCGGACGTACATGCATACCCCGGCACGATGCACAAATTTGTGCTCGAACTTGTACCCGGGGTAGAGTAAGTACGATGAGTCAGCCGGGCAGGAGATTTGGGTCTCCGTTAGGAAAAGTAGGGTCGGCTGCGCAGTCTCAAGGTGTTGGTGGACTGCGTTGATGTTGCTGTGAAGTCCCCTGATGTTGCAAAAATCCACTTTAAATGTGGATAGGGAAGCCGCTGACAAAACGTTCCTACTTTTTCTTATACTTGCCATATTTTAATGATGAAAAGGGTTTTTTGAAAAGGAGTCTCCGTATCGGCAGCATGATAGGCAAAATGCGGTCATATCCCGCCAAGGTACTGCGCAGGGATTGCAGCGTGCTGGCGCGGCGGGCGGAAGGGCCCCCAGTCCCCCCCTGTGGCAGAAGCCGGGTCCACTCCGGTCTCCTTCTCCGGCACGGCAACTACCACAGGGATTTTACACAGACTGGCGGTTCAGCCTCCCAGGGCGGAGATTAGGTAATCCCTGGGTTCGGGAACCCGTTCAGACATCCCGTTCGTGACAGCCGTTTCACTGGGTCTCCCTGACCGCCGCGCCAACAGGATGCACCCACACGAGTAAGTGGCAGTGCTTAAGGCACCACGGGTCCACCAGCTGCCAATACGGGGACTCCTTGAGGAGCTCTGGCAACCTTACTCACCGCAGGAACACGACACTACAAAAGCAGCGTCATTTGGCTGCGAACTTCTGTAAGGTGGAGGTATTTCACCAGTCGGGCTGCTCCAGTTCGAGCGAATTAACGCTATGCCCTACCTCTCTTAAAAGATTTAGATTATGTTTAAGACGTAGGAAAACTTTAACAACGATTATCACAGTAATAGCTCTGTGGTGTACTCACATTATTTATTATTATATAAAAAACTTATAACTTAAACTTATTATCTAATTAACATAAGAAAAAATATTTACACCTTAATAACTCACTAAAGTAATTAATAAAAATACAACTTAAATCTAGTAAATATTAACATTATAATTATTAAATATCTATTGACATTATCTATTATAAATAAAATATATATTTATAAAGCGTAAGCATCGAAAGGTCTATTCAATTGTCGCGCGATATATTTCTAACATCGCGCGCACTGTAGTTTCTCCCTCGCGAGCCGCTATTGTCTTAATTACTAGCGACCAAAACCGGTCCCAATGAATAGAGGCGCGCGTAGTACGAAGCCGCGACGATCGCCGCCGGCCAGTCTGAATCTATCAGCGACGCGGACCGTATGTCACTTGATTCGGCACATACCTACCTGCTTACGCGCTTTGTGTTACCTATACGCTTGTTTCCTTCTTGCACACCTTCTGCACATAACCCTACGCGGGGAATATTAACATCATCATCACCACCCCTCTAAACTGGTGACCCCGAAAGCTCCGTTTATTATTGAAAAGAAAAACTAAACCACAAAATTATCGTTATCGTATTATGTATTATGATATTTTGTATAAACAACAAAATATCATAATACATTTAAAATATCACAGAACTGATGTGAGCAAAGTTTTCCGACCCAAGATCAGGCTCAACTCGCCGCCTCCGCTCAAATTAATCATACTATCAGCCTAAGACGCGGCCTAAGCTAATTGGCTCACGAACTATTTGCGCTGTGAATTAATAAACGTCACACTGACTTCCGTCTTCAGTTCTATCCTTCGCTTGATGAGATAAGGGCCTGTTCTATTTATCAATATAGTCTTTTCCTTTCTAAGGCGTGGCATTTTTATAAATGAGGTCTTTTAAGCATACTCAACTGTGGTACCCTTTCCACCTAACGGAACATTATAGCTAAAAACACCTATTTATAGTGTTATGTTCCTGAGGCGAGTAAGGTTGCCAGAGCTCACTGAGGAAGCGTTATGTTGGGAGGAGTGCGACGGATCGCGTATGCTATGAACCTAGCGCTTTCTTTCGATTTTTACAAGGAAAGCAACGCGTGAGTAGTACCCAAGGTGCTACGAGCGTCTGTAGGTTACGGTGACAACGCGTGAGAAGTGTCCAAGACGCTACGAGCGTCTATAGGCTACGGTGACAACGCGTGAGTACTGCCAAAGATGCTAAGAGCGTCTATAGGCTACGGCGACTACGTGTGAGCAGAGCCCAGGGTGCTACGAGCGTCTATAGGCTACGGTGACAACGCGTGAGTACTGCCAAAGATGCTACGAGCATCTATAGGCTACGGCGACTACGTGTGAGCAGAGCCCAGGGTGCTACGAGCGTCTATAGGCTACGGTGACAACGCGTGAGTACTGCCAAAGATGCTACGAGCGTCTATAGGCTACGGCGACTACGTGTGAGCAGAGCTCAGGGTGCTACGAGCGTCTATAGGCTACGGCAACTACGTGTGAGCAGAGCCCAGGGTGCTACGAGCGTCTATAGGCTACGGTGACAACGCGTGAGTACTGCCAAAGATGCTACGAGCGTCTATAGGCTACGGCGACTACGTGTGAGCAGAGCCCAGGGTGCTACGAGCGTCTATAGGCTACGGTGACAACGTGTGAGTACTGCCAAAGATGCTACGAGCGTCTATAGGCTACGGCGACTACGTGTGAGCAGAGCCCAGGGTGCTACGAGCGTCTATAGGCTACGGTGACAACGTGTGAGTACTGCCAAAGATGCTACGAGCGTCTATAGGCTACGGCGACTACGTGTGAGCAGAGCCCAGGGTGCTACGAGCGTCTATAGGCTACGGCGACAACGTGTGAGCAGAGCCCAGGGTGCTACGAGCGTCTATAGGCTACGGCGACAACGTGTGAGCAGAGCCCAGGGTGCTACGAGCGTCTATAGGCTACGGTGACAACGCGTGAGTACTGCCAAAGATGCAACGAGCGTCTATAGGCTACGGTGACAACGCATGAGCGTCTATAGACTACAGTGACAATGTGTGAGCAGAGCCCACGGTGCTAAGAGAGTCTTTAGGTTACAGCAGCCGCTTATAAATCAGCAGGTATGCTTTCCGAAAGTTCACAGCACTATTTTATATTAGTGTTATTGTGCTGCGATCTTCTGTTCGATGAAGGTGCTACCCCAATCAGTCTCAGGATGACAACGCACCTGCAATAGCATGTGATTATTTCTCTTTGTTATCGCAGGCAGCTAATGAGAAAAAGTAAATTTAGAGGTAAATACCAATTTAAAATATTTTAATGTTGCCTTCAATAATGACGAAGAATCCTCAACAGTGTACTTAACATACTCATTATATCACAGCTCCTCACGGCAAATTAAACGCTCATTGTTTGCGAATTAATTAGTAGAGCTAATTAAGAGTACACTGGAGTAATAACGTGCGCGGCGGGGCCGCCCGCGGCTCACCGTCGCGCGTCGCTGTCGTCGGCTCGGGACGGTCGGCACCGCAGTCGGGACGCGACGGGTGCGACGGGACCTGGGGTTTGTTTGTGGGCAAACTGAACAGTGAAAAGGCTGCAGTAGGATAATTTAAAAAACACTATATTGCACAATAGACTGTTTTAGACAAAGCTGTTGATTTTTGCAAAATAAATAAATAAATAATAAGGGTTGCATCTATCCAATATTAATACTTTAGGGTTGCACCTGCTTGTTACATTTGGAATATTCCACTCATCCAGGGGTTTGCTGGGAGAGAACTCTATTAAGGTTCCCCTTTGGTTGATCAACAATTATTAAACAAATTTACAGATAACAAGCAACGAAATTCAAAGTTATCATTTCGGAAATCAACGTTCCATTTATTTATGTTTCACAAACTTTACATCTCATAAAGCAATTTCTTCATATATTGTCATTTTGCAATAGAATATTATTAAATTTTTCCTAATACAAATACGCTGAACGACAATGACCAATTTTTCTGTAATAATATGGTTACTTAGTCTAAAGACATTAGGCAATTAATGGTATGGCACCGTATCATTTCTTAAATTTTCATGCTAAAAACAAGAATCCCTGAAAAAATATATACATAAAAACACAAGAAGTGCCTGAAACGATTCCGACTTGTGTTGGTTAGGTTAGGTTAGAACTGTAACCACACCTGAGGGGGCCGAGTGGGCGATGCCGGCGTCTTTACGCCGGCATTCTGAAGAGCATGGCCCTGTACGGGGCGCCCATCTGGGCAGACTCCCTCCAAAGGAGGGAGAATGCCACCAGCATCCGGGCGCCCCAAAGGGCCATCGCACAGCGAGTGGCGCGGGCCTACCGCTCAGTTAGCTTCGCGGCGGCGTGCGCTCTGGCCGGCACCCCGCCTTGGGAACTTGAGGCGTGGGTGCTCGCCAGAGTTTATGAGTGGACGGCAGGGCGAAGGGCGCTCGGCGAGCGCCCTGCCCCTGAAGAGCGGGAGGCCGTCCGGCGGGAGGCGAGGGATGCCATTGTCCATCACTGGACGGCGGACCTCGCCTCCGCCTTTTACGGCCGCCGAACATTAGATGCGCTCGGGCCGGTCCTACAAGACTGGCTCGAGCGACGGCACGGTTTCCTCTCGTTCCGGCTGGTGCAGGTGCTATCTGGGCATGGTTGTTTCGGGTCGTACCTGCACCGGATCGGACGGGAGGAGAGCCCGGCGTGCCATGACTGCGGCGCGGCGGAGGACACGGCGCAGCACACCCTCGAGGTGTGCCCGTCCTGGTCCGAGCGGCGTCGCGGTCTTGTCACGGCGGTCGGGCTGGACCTCTCGCTTCCCGGCGTGGTAAATGCCATGCTGGGGAGCGAAGAGGCTTGGGCGGCGGTCGCCTCCTTCTGTGAAGATGTAATGTCACAGAAGGAGGAGGCGGAGCGCGCGCGTGAGGACGATCCTGACGCACCGGCGATCCGCCGGCGGAGGAGGGGCAGGAGAAGGCGAACGCATAACCGCCCCTCCTCCCCCCCACGGTGAAGAGCAGCGGGCGACAGGCGCGGGGGCGCCCTAGCCCGCATTGCACTGCTCATCACCTCGCCGTAGAGGGTGGCCGAGCACTCACGGTCACCCTCTGACCCCCTCCCTGTTCCTGGGGAGGGCGTAAAGGGCCCGCCGTCTAGGCGGGCAATCGCCGGTGGGGGACTGGAAGTAGAGGCTCTGCCAGTTTCCCAGTCCTCCAACCACATAAGGCGATGAGGGAGTGCCGCTGGGTCGTTTTAGTGGGTAGACCCGGGAACCATGTTCCCGGGGAGTCCCACATACCCCTCCCGTCCCCCGACGGGAGGGCATGCGTAAGGCATTTTTTCCCAGGGTAAAAAAAAAAAAAAAAAAAAAAAGAACTGTAACCACAACGCGCGAGCCGAGCGAGCGAAGCGAGCGTGCCGCGGCAGCGGCCGTCGAAGCGCCAGAAACGACTTATTTTTGTTAATCGAGCTCAGCGCATTCCGACTTGTATTGATTGGACGCGCATTTGAAAATTATTATATTTTAATGGTAATTTATAAATTAATAATATTTAATTTGAAATTTTAGTAAACAAAAAGTTAGTAATTGAAATTTAGTGTAACAAATTATTTGCGAAATATTATTTTTGGTTTTTGTAACTTGTTGACATGTAAGTATGTCTTTTAAAAATTTAATTATTAATGCACTTTTGATATGCCTGCTTGTCATATGCATGTTTGCGTTTTGATGTCCTTGTTAAAGCATTAGTTTGCGCAATGAAACATTGACATTTATGTTGCTTGTGAAATGATAATTTGCTAATGAATGGTGTGTGAGACATAATAGAACCCTCTATTAAAAGATAAGTTCACCCTTAAACACTTCCTATTACATATAACTTACTGTGAATGTTTTAAGTGCAAAAAAGAGTAAATTAAAGTACAATAGGTGGACTTCATGCTGAAGGCATTCTCTATCGGTCAAATGATAAAAGGTGTTGGAGTAAATAAAGAAGTAGTGAAAAATAAATTTAATAAAATAATTTGACGAACGTTTCAAGCACGATCGCAGATAGTCAATTAATTTGACAAATGGTTTGAACGTTTATCGGTTGCTTAACTGATGTTTCACTTTACTATGAACCTGTAACTGTAATACGATGAGATTATTACGGGTTTGTTTGTCGCCGTAAATTCGTGAATTATGGTATCTCGGAGGGTTAAGATGACAGCACTCCAGGCGTATCACTTTGTAAGTAAAATCGTTTGTATTCCCTGGTAATAAGGTTCGTTCTTCGCTGTAGCTGACACGTTCAGGCGGTGGCTGAATTATATAGCCTCAGGGGTCTTGAGAGTTTTACCAAAAGATCTTTGAATATTTTAAAATTTATCCTATTTCTAATTGGGTTTATTAAAAAACCGACCATATTCCTAAATGTGTAAGGACGGTTTCTCGCCGAAACACATCGTAATGACTGTAATAATGCGTCAATATAACTTAATACAGGAAAATAATAATTTTATCAAAGGACACCGACATTTTTTTTAATGAAAGAGTCATCAGAAATTGTATCATAAGAATCCGTTTAGGTGTCAAATTCCTTCACGCTTACAGCCATTCGTCTTTGTGCTGACTTGTCTGCAGGTATGGAAAATTTCCGTTCATAATGTCCAATTGCCAAAACGTCCAACGGTAATAAAATGTCCAGTGGTTTAAGAATGTCCAAATCTCAAACTCTACGATGAAGGCTGAAAACATTATTTGGTATTGCAGACGCTTTATCATCCTGAGGCCTTAGATGAAAAGCCTTCCATGCCCAGTAATTACACCTATTCCTATAAAAATAGTTTCAGTGAAGCTACTCTCGTTTTCATACAATTTGACAAATGAAAGCAATCGAGATAGAAGTGTTTCGATTTGATTGAAACTTTTTCTAAGAACACAGGTAAGTTTGTTTTCAAGGCACTGCTACGTGACCTTTATCTTATCTCTGTTATATCGTCTAACATCTTACAAGTGAAGAAAAAAGTTTTTTACGTCAACTATTAATATTAGTTTGTATTTGGTTAATCCCAAAGAAAATGCAATCACTACGTATGGTTAATCAGAACAAGAATTAAACACGAAATTAAAACCTCCGTGATAGGCGTTAAAAGTGATATTTAGTAAAGTATTCATTTTAATTTTAATCAGCAATTGGTGGCATATCTTTGCTATATTTTTTTTACACTACTAGACGACAAACAAGCTGACGGACCACCTGATGGTAAGCGGTTACCGCCGCCTATAGACACCTGCAATAACAAGGAAAAATCACTTGATATTGCAGGTGCGTTGTCATCCTGAAGACTTAGATGAAATGCCGTCCATACCCAGTAATTACACTGGCTACCTTCCCCTTCAACCCGAAACACAGCGAACTGTTTTACGGCTGAAATAAGAACTATATATTATTATATTAATATTAATAATAATATTTATACACTCACACCTATTATCTAGCCCAAAGTAAGCATCATTAAGAGCTTGTGTTATGGATACTAGATAACGGAGAAATAATGATAATAATATGTATATAAATATTAGAAATATACTAAATAAACATATAAACATCCATGACTCGTAAACAAATGTTCGTACTCATCATACAAACATTTGTTCCTACCGGGATTCGAACCCGGGATCTTTTGACCGAGTAGCCTGGGGTACAGACCACTCGGCCAAGCGGTCGTCAAACATTATACATATAATATTGGTATCTCTCCAAGGACTACGACTTAAAAAGCACGGGTGAAATGACTAAAATGTTAATTTGCATTAAAAGTTACTTATTTATTAACATGTACAAACTAGGAAATAAATTGTTGAAAAAGCCCCTTGGAAACTTGTCGAGGAAGGTTGTTCACATTATTATATTATTATTCACTCAATTAATTAATTGTCGCACAGAATCTAGAGCGGGTGAAATACCGCCAGAAACCGTACTGCGAAAAGGCGGTCTAAGGACCCATATGATTTGCTGCGAGGTTATCTGTTGGGCACACGAATATGAAGCTTAGCTAGAAGTTTAGGACAATCACACTTGGACTATCTCTATGAAGATAAAGATAGCGGTATCTTTATCTCCAAAGAGAAAGGCGTTTACTTTGCCAAAAAGTAGTTGTTTTGATGTGTTTTATATACAACTACGTGCCAAAGAAGCCGCCGGCCCACTTGGTGGTAAGCGGTTACCGCCACCTATAGACACCTGCAATAACAAGGAAAAACAACTTGATATTGCAGGTGCGTTTTCATCCTAAGGCGACCTAAGGCAATCAATCAATCAATCAATTAATCAATCGTTTATTTGCATGAATAATAACATAAATACTAGTTCACATTAATCGTAATACATCTCAGGGTATGAGCTATTATAATCCCTAAAAGAATTATTTAGTCAGTCAGCAGCAGACGTGCAAATGTTAATATTAAATTAAGCTACATTTCCACCTAGTCAAAATATTCCCAAAATTAGGCTTTAAAGTACAAACTAGTTACAGAATAAGGCAAGTAAACTATCAGAAAATTGTTACTGTGAATAGGTAATTCATAGATTCAATTGTCAAGATTATAATTGTTGTCATAGTATAAAAACGATATTGATAACATGATCACATTTTTTTTTATTTACAATATTAAATGTCATTTTTGTCGATTAAATTCAAAATATTCTTTAATAGTATAGAAATATCTTAACGCTAACCATTTGGATAGAGCTTACGATGAAATGCCGTCCATGCCCAGTAATTACACTGGCTACCTTTCCCTTCAATCCGAAACACAGCGAACTGTTTCACGGCTGAAATAAGAACGGCAGTGGTAGTGGTAAAGGGTTTTTGAACTCTTTATATTCTGGGTCTATTAATAACTTAAATATGTTACATGTACTGTTCAATTACAGTAATAAGCGAGTTTATCACAGTTTTGTCCAAAATCATCTCCCTGCAGAGTCAAATGGTACTTTGAAATATGTCATTCGTTTCCTGTAGGCCACGCACGCGAAGTATTATTATTAACTTCAACTAGCACAGGTCATGCAGGTAAGTAATATGTAAGATTACGAAACTGTTCACATTAACTGCCTGTGACAGTAAAGTTGCAAGATAACTGCCTCTGGGGTTGAATAGAGCTGTTTACGCGGTTGAATGGGGTAGCTTTAAAGTTGGGACTCATGCGGTGAGAATATGAAATACTTAGTCATTTGATTATGTCGGGCGAGGATGATCTAGTTTTAGTTTTAAGATGTGCAAATACAGAATTTTAAGTGAGTAAAATAAAAAAATATTTGTCAGAACATGAGGGTACATAATTTCACAATGTTGATTATAAGTTATAGCTATTTCAAAAATACTTTTTGTCTTTTTGTTGCTTAGGCAAAAGTGAATCGATTTTTTTCCGTTTTATTGAAAAAAAAAACTTTTGAGTTTTTAAAAGATTAAGTTTTTTTTATCAAATTCTATAATGCATAGCAAAACCGAATGCTATGGTTCATGACGTCATATTATCTTTTCGTATCGTCTACGAAACCAATAATAGTGTCGAGAATATTTGATCTTAAATTAAAACAGTTGCTTACCGTTGTGTGATGAGCGATGCTGTAAGGCCGAAGTTTTTATTATAAGTGATTAATTGGAATAAGTTTTGTAGATTAGTTATATAGTTGTGACATTTTTGTCTCATCTTTCATCGCCAGCTTCCGCCATGAGCGGGAAATGGATGGCTTTAGTAGTTCTAAAATTATAAGCGTACAAACAGAAAGACGTTGAATTTTATACAGTACATAACTATGGATACATAACTATTTTGACGACCGGCTGGCCGAGTGGTCTGTACCCCAGGCTACCGGTCCCGGGTTCGAATCCCGGTAGGAACAAATGTTTGTATGATGAGTACGAACATTTGTTTACAAGTTATGGATGTTTATATGTTTATTTAGTATATTTCTAATATTTATATACATATTATTATCATTATTTCTCCGTTATCTAGTATCCATAACACAAGCTCTTAATGATGCTTACTTTGGGCTAGATAATAGGTGTGAGTGTATAAATATTATTATTATTATTATATTATGGATACACTCAGTATCTTATGCCAATAAGGTAGGGGTTAGAATCATTTAAGTACATCTTTTTGTTGTTGACTGTAAATGGAGAAATAATAATAGGATAAACTAATACTTGATTCATTCATAATCTATACTAATATTATAAAGCTGAAGAGTTTATTTGTTAGTTAGTTTGTTTATTTGTTTGTTTGGTTGAACGCGCTAATCTCATGAACTACTGATTTCACAGATCCGATTTGAAATTTGGTGTACTGTCACTTCGGTGACATTCCCATAACATACTAACTTTAAGCTGATCGTATACATGGTATGAGGGAAAAGTCTGAGGGATCCTTAATTCTTCAGAAAATTACAGCAGATATAGCGTGTTTGGGCTCATTAGAATTATCTCAATGAGATGGTGTTAGATAGACGATTAATGAGGCCGGGGGTTGCTTTAAATTTCTTATTTTATATTATGACAGAGCTATTCGGCAATTGATCTATATTGATATATCGGGCTTTCATAATTATTTGCCATAAAAGTTTTTTTAAATACAAAGCACGAAAAATGACTCAACACCACTAGATACTCGTGAGAAGTGATAAAAAGACTCCATACGCGAAGACAGCTAGTGCAGCATGAAGAATCCTTTTCAGTTGCTTTCATCTTGCCCAACTCTTGAGGAGCTCGGTGGTGTTATGGCTTGAGCGTTCTAGCTTCGATTACGAAACAAATGAACTTTCGCCATAGTCGGTCCCGGGATTGGGCTAGTCAAATTTATAATCTCGAGCTCCTCCGTGCTTCGGAAGACACGTTAAGCCGTTGGTCCCGGTTGTTCTGCAATCGTTTTAAGCCACCAACCCACATTAGGCTAGCGTGTTGGTGTTATGGCCCCAACTCCTCGTGTGTTTATACCATGTAAGAAGGCCTGTGCCCAGCAGTAGGACGTATAAAGGCTGGTGATGATGATGATGATCTTGTCCAACTATGAGGTGCCTTTCCAGCCTCTTTTGAAGGAACCTGCCTCTTTTGATGGTTTGATTCATAGACCTCCCCCAAAAATCTCCATAGCGATCGGTTCTGCGCTGTTTGCATCCATCGGCTTCCCGCGACTCTCACCAGATCGTCGGTCCACCTTGTGGGAGGCCTACCAACGCTGCGTCTCCCGGTACGCGGCCGCCACTCGAGGACCTTTCTGCCCCAACGGCCGTCAGTCCTCCTTGCAATGTGGCCTGCCCATTGCCACTTGCGGCTCGCAAATCTTCGGGCTATGTCAGTGAAAATAAGGGGTGGTGGCAAAGAATTACAAGTTCCGAACAAAAAACCAGATATTAAATTTGATGGCACGCAAACTCCTGAGTAGGAAGGTAGGTCAAAAAGGTCACAAGTAGTGTCAGTGTAATTACTGGGCATGGACGGCATTTCATCTTAGGCCTCAGGATGACAACACACCAGCAATATCAAGTGACTTTTTCTTGTTATTGCAGGTGAGGCGGTAACCGCTTACCATCAGGTAAGCCTGCCGTCAGCTTGTTTGTCATCTAGTAGTATAAAAAAGTAGATAAAAGGAGATCCTTGCTTAAATATTTTGAGGTTGCAAGTAACGGTCTTTCATACTATCGTATATCCCACGCAGGTTTCTTGCAGCCGTAAAAACAATCACTTACTATGCAGGGCGGCGCCCGCCGTGATAAAACTCAATTTAACTACCGGAGCACCAGGGGAGGACGACCCCCTTCTCTCTAAAATTTACATAAAGTTAGCAAGCCGATGTTTTAATCAAACACTTTCGCGTAGACTCCGTGCTGCTAAACTCGCCGGTCTGAAAGAAATTAAGGTAAGAAAGTCCCTCTGTCTTAGGTGACAGTTCTTTTTACTTAAGGCTGTTGAAATTGGATGGTTTGTTCCCTCGCTTTGTATTAGGGGATTTACACATTGCGTTTTAGAGTACACTACCACTATATGTTATAAAGTTTGTCTCTTTAGGTTACAAAAAATTGGGAAAGTAGTGTTAAAATTCAAGTGCAATTTTTCCTCAAATTTCTTTTCTTTATTTTATTGTTGAGTAATAACTAAATAAAATGAATGAAAAGTAATCCAATAATCTAGGCGCGGCTGTTTACACCGTTTCAAATAAGCCATGCTAGATATCTGAAAACGAAAAGTGATCTAAAATCAAATAAAATAAAATAAAAAAGAAAGAATTTACTGAATGTGGACTTTTTACAAGGTCATCTGCTCTGTCTTATGGCTTAAAAACTCTATCACCAGGCTTAAAACCTCTGTCATAAGGTTTAAAAACTCAGCCCTAGGCTTAAAACCTCTGTCACCAGGCTAAAAACCTCTATGGTAAGATTTAAAAACTCTGTTTTAGGCTTAAAACCTCTGTCACTAGGTTTAAAATCTCTTAAATTTATTTACAAAATAAAATAAAATATTAAATTGCGGGTTCCCGTTTCAGGATATAATTTATGTCTAGTTTAGATTTTTATTAAGCTCTTAATATTTATCACTAGGCTTAGAACGTAATCACAAGGCTTATAACCTCAGTCGTAAGGCTTAAAACCAAACCTTTGTCACTATGCTTGAAATCCCTAAATATGGATATTTTCATAATATAAAATATTTATAAAATTTAAAAGCTTAAGACACTGATATTGTGTAGTACACCTGTATAAGGTAAAGTGAAATCTATTAATATTTTAAGGTAAATATATAAATATTTAACATTTCTAAAATATCTATATTTATGCTAAGTAAACGAAGGGATGTAAACGTTGAAGATGCGGATGAAAAAATGTGATTAAATTAATGGTTTTTCTTTTTAGTTCGCGTTTTTTTTTGGTTACATTTTTATTCAAATAGAAGCTTGTTTTTATTTCCATTTCTATCACTGCAAAAACTTGCCGAGTGTTAAGGCTCTTATTTATAGTTGTATCGTTAAATATTCAGTCCAGTTCGCTGCCAGCCTTGTAAGCCGGGTGCGCTAGTCCGGAACAATTGATGCAAATCATTTGATTTGCTTAGTGTTACTGGTGTTACCGTGATTTATTTTACATAAATTATCGGCCGTTGTATTAGATTGCGTCCAGAATAATCGAAATAGATGCTAATGAAGACTAAAGGTAGGATATAGCACTTTATACTTTCATGGTTATTAACATTTGGATTAGAATTATTTACGGGATATTTATCCATGTAATTTTATAGTTGGGAGTTCCCGATATTTCCCGAACTCCCAACTATAAAATTACATGGTAAATATCCCATAAATAATTCTAATTAAAGGTAGGATGTTTTACTGTTCTTTTAAATATTTGTTAAAAAACAGAGATAGAATGAAGGCATAAGTTTTTACACCTTAAAACGTTCCAATCGAGTCTGCTTTCACCTGTCAAATTACAACGACAACAGCGCTTTTTTATTACGTCTTCAAATTCAAAAATTTTGTAGATTTAATTATACAAATAGATGACAAACAAGCTGACGGCCCAGCAGGTGGTTAGCGGTTACCGCCGCCTATAGACACCTGCAATAACAAGGAAATTTCATGACATGGCAGCAGCGCCATGGCCATTGTAACATGGCCATTGTAACATGGCCATTGTAACAACTGCATTTTATGTATACACATGTTTAGCAAATAAAAAACTTATCTTATCTTAGCGTTGTCAACCTGAGGCCTTGGATGAAATGCCTCATATGCCCAGTAATTACACTGGCTACCTTTCCCTTCAATCCGAAACACAACTAACTGTATCATGGCTGGAATAAGAAAGCTAATAAAAAAAAATGTAGTTTATTACTCGCTATGAATTAAATTAAGACACTGTTCTCGTTATATAATCAGCAAACAGGGAAAGTCGATTCTACATGCCAATTACACGTATCTGCCAATGTATGTATTTCAAACAATTACTTGCGCAGTTTTATGTCGCAATCGCCACATTAATTTTGATTTGGTTTTTATTACATTAAGAAATGCGTTTCGTTGGACAAAACATTCGAATATGTGCAGTATAAATTCATACCAATAAAACTTAACAGAATAAGCCCATAATAATATAAAACACAAATAACTATCTATAACACCACATGGAGTGTAACAATTTGACCTTGAGACCGCCCTTATAACTATTGTAATAGAGGCGTCTTTCGTAGTGCCAATGTAACACTTGATATGCTGCCGTCTGTACCTACGTATCGAAATATATGTCTGAGTAAATTTTGCAATTCGGCTTTCTATGGTTTCGTCAAATATGGAATGTTAACTGCTAACGTTATTCACTCCGAAGCCAAACTTGAAAAGGAATTATTTTATTCAACTTATCTATTATAAGACTCTATGACACAGTAAATCTATACCAATATTATAATGAAGTATCTTTTTGTATGTTGGGATGAAAACATGAATATGAAAGCGACGCTTAATACCTACCTATGATTAATTCATGAAAATATATACATTTTCAATTTGCAGGCTTCTAAGCCAGGTTTAAAATTCCTCAACAAAGGGTTCATTAAAACAAATGAAAAACTAAAAAGAAAAAAAAAAGATTTTATGACAAGAATACCATGCCAAAATATACAGGTACAGCAAGCTGGCTTCGGACGACGGACAACATGCGCACACACTGATACACGAGTATGTTGCATGTCACCTAGGTACGTCATTAATAATAATAATAATAATAATAAATTCTTTATTTCCATTATAAATTTTATACATTAGAAGCAATGGGTTGGAGCATCTCTTTAAGCTTTAAGGCCTGTGTTGAGAAGCCCCGCTCCTCCATTATGATTCTTCATGTTTACAAATATAAAAGCAAAAACAAAAGTAAAAACATTTTAAGGTAAATTTAAGAAGAGAAAATAACTGGTAATTAAATAACCAAGATTCATAGGTTACAAATGTATACGCGCGTGTGTGTGTGTATGTGTGTGTGTGTGCGTGTGCGTGCGTGCGCCTATGTGTGTTTGAGTGTTATTAATAGTTTTTTTTTTTAGAAATTTTAGGATAAGTATAATAGAAGTGATTCTGTTTCTTCCCAGGTTTTAGTTTTTAGCCATTTAGTCACAAGTTTTTTAGGTTATTTAGTATTAGTTATTTAGTTAGTTTTTTAGTCATTAGAATATTAACCAAAAAATCTCGGTGTACATGTGTCGTACGACTGTTGTAACGTGTATTAAGATGGACACATGACCTGGCCAGGGTGACAAAGTAGGACGGCCTCCCACCAGCTGGACATACGAACTGGTCAGGGTTGCCGGGAGCCGTTGGATGCAGGCTGCACAGAACCGTTCCATTTGGAAATCGATGGGGGAGGCTTTGTTCAGCAGTGGACGTCATAGGCTGGTAATCATCATCACCAGATGAAAGTGATTTTCGTTCTAGCAAGCTAAGTAAAGTGTAGCGCAAACGCCACACTTAAACGGAACATTGTAGTGTTTTCATTATGGTGTAAGAATTTTTTGAGCCTTTACGGCCTGTCCTCGGGAACGGGCGGCGGCGCGATTGGCAAAAAAAAACAAATGTATGGAAATGTAGTAAGCTTTTCCATACATTTGTTACCATACTCGGCAGTCGCGCCGCCGCCGCACCGCCCGTTCTCGTGGCCAGGCTGTAAACTATCCATCGATTTTGTTGTCATCAGTTTCCTGAATGGCTACCCACTATGAAAGCAATAGTTTATTCAATTAAAATTTCGCCTCCGCAGGAGTTTGTGTGAGGAGCTCGGTTTGAGCGCTCTGGTTTCGATACGAAAATCAAAGCAGCTTTCGCCATGGTCGATCCTGGGATGCGTCAATCAAAGTTTGTTATCTCGAGCTCCTCCGTGCTACGTCGTGCACGTTAATCCGTTGGTCCCGGTTGTTGCTGCAACCGCTTTAGCCCACCAAGCCGCATTGGGCCAGCGTGGTGGTGTTATGGCCCAAACTCCTCATGTGTTTCTCCCATGTAGGCCTGTGCCCAGCAGTGGGACGTATATAGGCTGGTGATGATGATGACGAGATTGCTTGTTGTATGGAGCTGACCGTTTGTCCTTATGTGTTCTTACAATTAACTAGAACATAATAGAAGAGCAGTTGGATACGCAGGTATTGAATTTTAAGTCTTACCATGTTAATATTTGCGTAGGTTTTGGTTTGTTAGGGCGGTTTAACAACACATTTTTCAGTAATTAAATTTAATGTAAGTAACTTTCCGCTAAAAGCTCATTAGCCGGCGCGTAGTTGACGCTCAAATTTAACTGGCCACTTTGACCGCGCTCGCTGTACTGCAGTTAAAAGTTACCATTAATTTTAATGTGACCGAAAGGTTGAAATTTTATTAATTTCCATGTAGAGGGCTATAAGTTCACATTGGCTAAATGTTTTTAAGCTGAGCGATTACAAAAAAGGCTATAAGTACCTACATATATTACTTTTTAGGGTTCAATAAACATCCTGTTAAAGTAAGAACCTGTTTTCATATTATTATGTTTTTTGTATTTTTAACCAAAAAAAGTGGGGTGCTATATGTTTGACTGTCTATCTGTGGCATCGTAGCTTCTAACCGATTTCCATTCGTTTTTTTTTTGTTTTAAAGCTGACGTAGGTATGAAGATTTGTTTAGCTACAATTTATAAAGGCGTTTGATGACTATCAGCTCATTTTCTACTTGACAAATGGGTCTTCCTAGCTTTCACAGATGTGATCGATTTGAAATTTAGTTTACTGTTACTTCGGTGGTATTTCCAATACATGCTCACCTTGAGCTGATCCTGTACCATCAAATAGTCTGCGAGAAGCTCAATTCTTCAGAAACTTACAGCAGATATTGCGTGTTGGGCTCATAAGAATAGTCTCAACGAGATGGTGTTAGATGAGTCGCTGCCATCTGGTTAAATTTGCCAGTCAATTGGATGCCTAGGCCGTTGATAAAACGCCGGCATCCTCCTAAAAGCCCGGGCCGATAGTTTATTGAACTAGACTCACTCAATTCAATAACTTTCCATATTGATCCGTACCAAAATGATTTCGGTTACAAGAGGTGATAAAAATAACCTTAAACCTACCAATCACTCAAATAGTCACACTAAAGCTCTTCGTCTTAAACTATCTACCTACCTATGAAGGCGTCCAATGAGCTACACCCGGATTCCTCAACCACAGACGAACTGGCTATCTTACCTCCAACTGCAGGAGCACAACAATGCTGTTAACATTATTGTTAACATGTTATTTGTTTTTATAGCCTTAAAGAATACTTAGATTGGCAAAATAAATAATTAATTAAATTTAAGTAATTGAATTTATAAGACAAAAAAATAATAATTTTAATATTGTATACCTATTAACATTTGATAGTAAATATATAAATTGTTTGACATTTTAAGTTTAATTTTTTGTTATCTTTAACATTATAATTAGTAATTTTTGCACGCCTGCGAGCAGGCTGAACACGTGTACCTTTTTTAGCATTGTAAGAACTTTATAACTGTGTTTTGGCAAATAAATTGATTGATTGATTGATTGGTTATGGCAGCAGATTCAGATGATTTCAGCCGAGAGACGCCCAATGCTGGGCATAGGCCTCCCCCAAAGATCTCCATACCGATCGGTTCTGCGGCTCTGGCTAGTGTGGTGTAATATTATTATACCGCTTTTATCTCGGAATAAGCTCTTGGGGAAAAATAAATGTATTTTTTTCTAAGCACTTACAGTCGATATTGACACCGCCCTTACTGCGTTCGTGATAGAGGCGGCTTTCGTAGTACAACTGTTACATTTGATGGGATGTTGTCTGTACATAAGCTCAATATTGTTACGACTGCGAGATCATGAAAAAAATTAAGAATTTTACGAAGGAGGGATCAAGAAAAAATCAAATGAGGAAAATGGAATTATTTTGTGAATTATAAGGGTCCCTACATACAGCACAGTCGGCTTATTCGATTCGGCGCTTCTTGGCATTCGATCTACACCGAAGACTAAAGTTTGTATATGCTCATGAAACAGAGCTATTGCAGTAAAAGATTAATACAAAAATCGTATTGAGCGAGTACTCAAGTTATAAATTCGCATTGTAGTATCCGACCAAAAAAATAACGTTCTTATTCGTCGTGCTAGGGTCTATTTGTTATACAAAGCACGGCAATTGACCCAACACCACCTGATGTGAAGCGGTAAGAAGAGTCCATATGCGAAGACAGCTAGTGCAGTTCAGACACTGCTCTAGCCGCCTCCACCTTGCCGGCCCGAACGGTGCTTTTTCACGCCTCTCTTGAAGGAACCCATGTTGAAGAAGGAGGGAACACATGTCATTATCACCAGCCTTTATACGTCCCACTGCTGGGTACAGGCCTTCCTACATGGGAGAAACACATAAGGAGCTTGGGCCATAACACCACCACGCTGGCCCAATGCGGGTTGGTGGGTTAAAGCTGTTGCAGCAACAACCGGGACCAACGGCTTAACGTGCCTTCCGAAGCACGGAGGAGCTCGAGATAACAAACTCTGATTGACCCATCCCAGGATTGACCATGGCGAAAGTTGCTTTGTTTTTCGTATCGAAACCAGAGCGCTCAAACCAATGCGCCACCGAGCTTCTCAAATACAACATGATTTGAGGAATACATGTGCTGGCAAAGAATTCCAAGTTCTGTCTCCCCAAGCGACGTCGATTGCGCCTCTTTTGCGTCGGAAGGTGATGAGCTGGGTTACTCGAGCCATCCCAACTTCTCCAGGAAGCCTCCCAGGCGCCTTGACATTGGTCAGGTCACGAGCGACAGTTTCTTCTGTCTTCATGCAAGCTCTGCATAGAGGACTGTACATGATACCTAGGTTAAAAAAGTGTCTGCTGAAATTGCTATGAGCAGTCAACGCGCCCGTCATGAGGCACAGGCGTGATCTGCTCAGCTAAGTGAGAGTCTTAGAGAGGCGAGGGTCGCCATGAGTTGACACGATATGACCTGCTTTTGGGTTCTGTACCCAAAGGATGAAACGGGACCCTATTACTAAGACTCCGCTGTCCGTCTGTCTCTCACCAGCCCGCCTAGCATGACCACCGAAACGCGATATGATAAACCTATTTATCGCTTCGAACTGTCAAAAATCATTGGATATAACCGCTATCTTGAAATTTTATTGAAACTGCGAACATGTATATACAATACAAGTTCAAGATAGCGGTTATATCCAATGATTTTTGACAGTTCGAAGCGATAAATAGCTTTATCATATCGTATCATATCGCGTTTCGGTGATCATGCTAGGCGGGCAGGTCCGACTCGCACTTGGCCGGTTTTTACAACTAGATGACATGCAAGCTGATGGCCCACCTGGTGGTAAGTGGCTACCGTTGCGTCACTTATAGATACCTGCAATAACAAGAAAAATATCACTTCTGGTATTGCAGGTGCGTTGTCATTCTGAGGCCTAAAATCGAATGCCTTCCATGCCCGGTAATTACCTTTTCCTTCAATCTGAAATACAGAGAACTATTTTTTCAGTTTAAATGAAAAAGCGGTGATACTTACCCGGTTGACATAAATCAATTAATTTATTGCACAATAAAAACAAAACGTACAAATGTATAAATTATCCCTATGTACTGGCCTACCGCTTAGAAAATACCTATTTGTCGATGGTAAATATTACTGTTAGCTCTCTAAACCTTACTCAAATGGTGCGAAAGTAACTTCTGTCTGTTTGTTACGTTTTCACTCATGAACTGCTGAACCGGTTTAGATACAATTTGGAATGGCGATAGATACAACCCTAAGGGAGGGCATACGCTACTATTTGCTACGATACATACACGCGGGAGAAGTTGCGACCGGCCACCAGTGATTAATATTTGCTTATTAATATTAATTTGAGCTAAAAGTAGATCAAATAAATCGGAACAAGCTTTCTTAATAACTTTTGATGACTCGAGCAAGTTATTCAAGGAAGTATTCTGTCAGTTTAAATTAATATGTTTAGTAATCGCTTTGAACATTGTAACATGGACGATAAAATTTGCCGAATGCTGTCTGTAAGCGCCCTTATCCACGTAAAGCGATCTCTTCACGGTTCGCGGGTAATGTCTCGGAAAGCCGCGCCGCTTGTGGCAGACGTAATCGAGAATGAGCAAATCTTGACTTATCGTGTGGAGCGGCGCTCATCATCCGGGTGCTTAATCGAGTAATACATGTATCGAGAATCGAGGCATTCGATTGCAGAGGTTTCTTTTCAAATTTTAATGGGGCAGCTCTTGGCCTTTCTCAGCTGACGGTAAGTGGCGATAAGACCGACGATGGAAGCGAGCTACACCCGGATTCCTCAAACACAGAGGAACAGGCTGTCTTACCTCTGACTTCTGGTGCACAACAATGCTGTTAACATTATGGTTATGGCGGCAGACTTAGTTAAGATGGTGGTAGCTAGCCAGGCGACCTTAGAAAAAGCTCTACCACCAACTAAACCGAGCAGAATATTTCTGCCGTGCAGGGAATCTAACCTCGGACCACCAGATCTGAGGTAGGGAGTCTCAACCACTAGAACACAAAAACAGTTGAGATCTTGAGAAATAAATGTTTATGCTGTACAGTCAGAATCGCTCACCTACATCTATTTGAAGATAACTATCTATATACGATCGGATTTAATTGATGCATACGGAGGAGCTCGGTGGCACAGTGGTTTTAACGCACTGGTTTCGATTACGAAAACAAAGCAACTTTCGCCATGGTCGGTCACGGGATGGGTCAATCTAATTTATAATCTCGAGCTCCTTCGTGCTTCGGAAGACACGTTAAGCCGTTGGTCCCGGTTGTTGCTGCAACAGCTTTAACCCACCAACCCGCATTGGGCCAGCGTGGTGGTGTCATGGTTATGGCCTAAGCTCCTCATATTTTTCTCCCATGTAGGAAGGCTTGTGCCCAGCAGTGGGACGTATATAGGCTGGTGATAAAGTGTATGATCGCGCTGCCCTTCACTGAGTCGTTGCGTTGCTAGTACAAAACGTGTAAGCGCTATAAAATTCACGGAGTTTACAACGTTGCGAAAGCGAAAAAACTTCATGCTATCATTTCAATAGCGATAGCTTTTCTAATGAATAATTTCTATCTTAATGGTCCACTCTTGACTTTAGAGTATTATACCGTTTAGAGGCAATAGTAATACGTATTCCGTAGTAACCAAACACGTAATACCCGATAGCAAACAGTGCTCCTATTACTAGGTAACGTTTGGGGGCGGATAGGAAGCCTCATGTGTAGGTTCCGGGAACATGTCTAGCGCGCGAGGCGGCACCGTACTAGTAATATTAAAGCTGAATACATAAAAAACAAATTAACATCCCTTACAGGTTCACTCCACAACGTAAATCAATGTATACCTAGAAAACTACGTTTCGATATTTATAATTCCCTTGTAAAATCACACTTATTATATTTAATTGAGATATAGGGTAGTGCCGCTAAAACAAGGTTACAGGAACTACAAAGAGCTCAAACTAAAGTAATAAAAACACTTTTCCGCTACCCATATTTAACATCAACTCTTAAAATTTTTAGTGACACAAAATTAATGAACGTACGACAACTCTATTTATATAGCACTTGCATTTTAATTAGGAAGATCATCAGTAAAACCATCCACACCAATATATCTTTCACAAAAAAATCACAAATCTCTAAACGTAATCTTCGTCGACGTAGCTTGCTCGTGTTGCCGAAGACACGTACGAATTTAGGAAAAAAAAGCATTACCTTTGAGGGTTCGCATTTTTATAACAGAATACCTTCATATATTAAGGATATAGACTCCTTAAACAGTTTTAAGTCTAAATTGCATAATTATATTCTAGAGAATCACTAATTCACCGAGATATGATATGTTAATGGATTGTCCTAATTTATTAATTGTGAAAGTTTATTGTATTATTATATCTAAATTGTTTTCCTTTTAAATTGTTATATGTGACCGCTACCTAGTTTTAAGAATACATAGCATAATTTTATTCTCATGTAAGTGGATTTTGTAATCTTTTTTGAGAATAAATTCTTTAAACCTAAACCTTTCACACACGCGCTCTTTGTTGTTACTTTACTATAAAAATAAAAGCGATGCATAGATATAGTAGTAATTAATAATAATACTTGTGTTTTCTTTATTTATTTGACGCTCACAGCACTTTGAGGCTGAGCTATACCCACGCGTTGTCAACGTAGCCTGTAGACGTTCGCAGGACCTTTCGCACTATTCAAGCGGTATTACCGCAGCCTATATATAAACGCTCGAAGCACTTTGGGCACTTCTCACGCGTTATTACCGTAGCCTATAGACGCTCGTAGCAATTTGGTCGCTACTCGCGCGTTGTCACCGTAGCCTATAGACGCTCGCAGCACTTTGAGCATTACTCACGCGTTGTTGCCGTAGCCTGTAGACGCTCGAAGCACTTTGGGCACTACTTACGCGTTATTACCGTAGTCTATAGACGCTCGTAGCAATTTGCGCACTAATCACGCATTGAAAACCCAGAAAAAATTAACAAAATGCCTATGTTGACAGCCTACAAGAGCAGCCCCTCTGCTCCCAACATAATGCTTTCTCAGTGAGTTCTAGCGACCTTACTCACAGTAATTTTCGACCCTAATGAACTTCATAAAATACTGGTTTTAGGAAGCACATCCATATAGGCCGACTACAATTATCTAAAGTTTCTTATTATAACTACTTGTCTAAATTCATTTGACAGCTCTTATTAATTTCTCGCTATCTTTTTCCTTCACTTATTGAGAGAAAGAGATAACTAAAGCCCAGAGTTGCTCTGGCATTTAAATATCATTTCATTCAGATGTTTTGTGTAATTTATTAATAACCGAAGCCTAGGCCTCTTGTTTCATAATAACGATGAAGTCATACCAGCTTTTAACTACCATGGGCAATTAATTAATTAAATGAAACAACACACGCTCGAGTGTCCTCCGGGCGATTGTCACGGGATGCCATTGCTGGATATTACTTTTTAACCCCCGACGAAAAAAGCGGAATGTTATAAGTTTGACGTGTCTGTCTGTGTATCCGTGTGTCTGTCGGTGGCATCGTAGGTCCTAAACGAGCGGACCGATTTTAATTCAGTTTTTTTTTGTTTAAAAGCTGATGTGACTACGATGGTTCTTAGCTATAATTTATGAAGATCAGTTCAGGCGTTTGATGACTATCAGCTCATTTTATACCTGATAAAAGGGTTTTGCTAACTTTCACAGATCCGATTGATTTGAAATTTGGTGTGCTGTCACTTCGATGAAATTCCCATGACATACTATCCTTGAGCTGATCCTATACCATCAAAAAGTCTGCGGCATCCTTAGTTCTTTAGAAACTTACAGCAAATATAGCTTGTTTGGGCTCTTATGAATAGTCTCAATGAGATGGTGTTAGATAGATGATTAATGAGCCCGGAAGTTTTTATTATATTCTTTTTAGTTTCTTATAAAAATTTGTCATAACGTTTTGTTATCACAAGACTTCGTTTGTTTAAGTTCCCACAAAATTATTAGGTTGAAGGTCGGTGATGATAATCATCATTCCAGCCGAAAGCCGTCCACTGCTAGACAAACGCCGGGAAGGCTTTCAAGGCCTCCCCTAAGTTGGTGATGATAATGATGATGATGATGAATAATTCATTTGGCTGTCAATCATCTTTGATTTACAAACTAAACTAAGTGGCCATCAAAGAACAAGAGATAAGTTACTAATTACTAATGACGTAATGAAATTAAAATATCTTCATTCAATTATGCACCCATAAAATAATAAATAAGTCCAAGAAATACTTTCGAATTGTCAAAAATCACATGTGTATGACTATCACAACAAAATATATTTACGTCATATTGTCTGTCTCTCTGTCTGTGTTGTCTCATTTGCACCGGTTACAAAAGTTGAACTACCGAGAAGATTCCAGCACAAGCTAGTGTAGTCACTCCTTTCAGATATCAAATTATAAAATTTTTAGTTATTTTAAATGTCAAGCATCAGATTCTAGCTACAATTGATTTTTCATTGTCATAGACTTCCAGAGTTAAGTCGCCGCTTGACAGATTAATGATAAGTGTTAGAGCGCACAGAGAAAAATAAAGTCAGTCATAGAAGATGCGGTCAGCAATAGAATAAAATAACGAGAGGGAAAACGAATCTAGCCACAATATGTGAATTTGAATCTTGAATTTATAATACTTTTAAATATTGCCCGTAAATAAGGAAAGAGAAACGAGGTGCTATATCATTGCAATGTATAGCTTTTGACACGAATAATTGATAGCATCGTTTTCAAAGGGCTCAACAAGGTGTATGTCTAAACGATAACCGCCGAAGACCGCAAACCTTGTACAATCGACAACACATAAGCTCAAAGCTTCTAACTTGAACCTTTATGTAGTAGTAATAATAGCTTTATTAACTGTGAAGTGTGATGTCGCCTGTACATTGTTAAGTAATGGAGCGAGCTCATTTAAATGGGACTAGTTTAGTGTATTTGCAATTGAATACCTTTTTCTGTGACATTAAATTTCAGCCAATAACATTGTTGCTATGATCGATGTTGTCGACTCAATTATCACCAAATGTTTTTTGTAGAGAACGATCACTTATAGGATAAACTTTAGAGAACTCTTTTATGTGAGTGTATAACGAGAATAAATTTAGTAACACGTATCTTTGTAGTACTTTCTAACTTAAATTTGGAATTCTTTGCCCGTACATAATAGTACGTATCGGGCAGCCGGAGTTGCCGAGCCGTGCTTTGTCGTGCCGCGGCACGCCGTGGCATGCCGAGGCAATGCGCTGGAATGCCGCGGTATCTAAGCGGCTAGTGTGCGATGTCTCACGGCAAAATCCCTTGCTATGCCGTCCCGGTCTGCGTAGGCCGTCTTACCGCTTTTTAAAGCTGGCGACAACGCCGAGCCCATGAATTTTCGACCATAAAGCAAGATTTTTAAACAGATAAGGCTCAGTCAATTACTCGGGAATTTGAACAAACATAATTTTCTCCACAAAGACAGTTCGGTTTTACGATCCACATTAAGTGCGGGTATAGAATTAATAAATAATATATTTGCAGCCTGGAAGGATTCACAAGATACTCTAGGGTTTTTTTTTGTGAATTGTCCAGGGCCTTCGATTGTGTAAGTAATGATACTCTTGTCAGTAAATTAAACCATTATGGAATTAATTAGGAACAAGGCTCTCGACCTTCTCACTTCTTATCTGGGCAATAGAATTCAGAAGGTGAAATGAAAAAAGGTCTCCTGGATCTAAGGTTTCCGTGTTCCGCAGGGTTCAATTCTTGGCTCGTTTCTGTTTTTAATGTATACCAATGCCTTACCATGTTAGGGAAAATAATGAGATTGCGTTGTTTGCGGATGACACTTGTTTGTATATAAAATTCAACAAGCAATCAAGCAATTTTGACGAAGTGACAACTCTCTCTCTAAAGTCGTATATTGGTTTAATGTTATTAAGTTATTATTAAATTAAAATAAAACTTAATAAATCAAGTTTACACCTAACATCAAACATGTACACACAAAGCTACAATAAGATAAGAAAACCTGCACTAGCTGTTTTCGCAAATGGACTCTTAACGCTTCACATCAGGTGGTGTTGCGTTATTTGCCGTAATTTTCATAAAAAAAGATGAGTGATATTCTAGTGGATTCCGAATCTTCTGAGCCTTATATACAAGTATATCAGCCTATTGCACGTAGCCTGTTGGACGTAGACCTCAAGTCTCAAAACACGATCTCCCGCTAATATCATCCAGACACCACCTGCCACCTTCTTCAGATCATCGGTACACTAAGTGTAGGAGAATGAAGACCACGTGGTTTTCGCCCGAGAACATTGCAAGTGTGTGTGTGTGTCTTTGTTGTTATCAGAGCATTTTATCCTAAAATCATTATACAGATACTTAGAGTAAAGCTTTATTGAAAGCAGATTCGTCGCTACTATCAAATAAGCAAAGGCAAAATTTTTCAAACTCGATAAAAAGAATTTAGTAACATTAACGTAAATACTTACATATAGACATTCATATGGTTAACTTAAGTCTTTGAGAGCTCGGTAGTCAGAGAAGTCACCGGAGTCATCAGTCTCACCTCAGGACATGAATTCATAACATATTTTAATGCTGAACATGCTGTCTATCACCACGAAATACACTAACAGCAAACTAAATCAGTAGAAAAATGCGACAAGAAACGAAACAGACGCTCTTAGACGATTGCAGCTCCCGTGGGCTTAGGGGTACATAAAATATACGCGGCAATAACGCTGCTTTACAAACAGTGGCTTGTATTACTAAGCCTTATTCGCTGGTGTTAGAAGCGGTTTTCGATTGTGAAAATCCGTGGCAATATCAGCGAAGTCACGATCCCTAATAATGAGCTCGGGACTGGAGACCGCACGGAGACAGAGTCTAAAACGAACCCGACCGTTTAAATTGCTCATTGATGTATTCGTTTGGAATTAAGGGACAGTTGTAGGTAGGTATAAATAAACTTCAAATAAATAAATAAACTTCATGAAAATAAATTTCATACACTCACACCTATTATCTAGTGACTAGACTTAGGAAGCTGTGAAAGTTTTATCAAAATCAAAACAGTGTTTTTTGAGATAGAGAGTGAAGAGTAATTAGTAAGACAGTAGGAATACTAGAACATTCGAATACGAGTTTTAAAGTCGGTTTAATTAAAAAAAAACAAAGGCGTGTAATTAATTTATAAGTATATTGTTAAGGGGAGATATGCATATGCCCACTCCTGGCTTCTGTATGGTATCGTTTTGTGGGGGAATAGCGTTGATATTCTGAAACTATTTATACTCCAGAAGCGGTGTCTCAGGATCATTGTTAACATCGACGAAAAGACAAGTTGCCGGCCATTTTTCACCAGAGAGGGAATCCTGACCGTCACATGCCTATATATATTGGAGATAAGTGTGTTTGTAAGAAAGCACACTTGTATCTTCCCTCGACAAGAACGCCCCATAAAATTAAGGCCACACAAAAAATTAGCTCCTCCTTCCTCTAAATTGAATTTAATTCATTCAGATCCCTTCGCGATGGCTGTGAAAATTTATAATAAAATCCCCGAAGAAATAAAACTTGAAATTCCCATTAATAAATTTAAAAGATCCCTAAAGTAATTTTTGCTTGAAAAATGTATCTATTCATTGCAAGAGTTTTTTGCTTATAAATAAAATCTCGATTTCATAGCTTTATTCTCCTTTATCTAGTAGTTAGAGTATACCCAATTACAAATTTTCGTATTCTCAATGTAAGTTTTGTTAAGTAGATACTATTGCAAAATTTAGTATTATATAAGTTGCGTTACCCTCACAGGGTTCATGTTTGGTTCTGTCTATGTTTATAATAACACCTGTGAAACCACATGAATGCAATAAACACATTTGATTTGATTTGATTTGATATATGTCAGGTAGGTACTTACTTGAGCGTATAATAAACAGTTGTATGGATATTCTTGTCACGAGAACTACTGCCGTCACACTGCTATGCAGTTTGGCAGATGTAAACATGTTAAACATGTAAACATTACCTAAATCATTATTATTATTTCGGTATCATTACCAACTTTCAGACAAAAATGTCGTCAATGGCTGCTTCATAAGCAATCCCTGGCATCAGCGATTATTTATAATTTATAACTTGTAAACTTTGTGTCTGCATTGCTAGTCTTGTGTTTCACCGGGCACACTTATTTGCTTAAATTGAAATTGTTAAAATTGGCTATGGCAGAATAACAGAGGCAACGGGATTCCTCCTGCAGCCACTGAGTCATAGACCCTTTTGTCTTAAATTTATTTAGGTCTATCTTGTCTGTAACTATTTATTATGTTTTTTGAGACAAATAAACTATATTTTATTTTATTTAAAACTGTGACTGTGAATCTATAAATAAATAAATTGGAATAAAAGTCCAAAGTAAGTATCATTAAGAGGTTATTACTAGATATAAGATACCATATTTAATTTTTATGTTAATAATTTTATCCTTAAAATATATGACGCGTCACCAAACTCAAGCATATTTATTCTCGGCCACTGTTATACTGAACCTTCTAACTTCACGAAAGACAATATAGCTTTTTAACAAAAGTGGTCGCAAAATACCCAACAAAATGTTACAGAATGTCGTCGGGTTCTTTATAAATACACGCTGCTTAAGTGACCTAACAAAGTAACTTTACGGCGTTCTTCACCGTTTTACAGGAAAGTAAAAGCTTTTGCTGAGGAGTATTTGATAAATTCATTACTTTCATTTCTTTCTTCTTTAATTTTGTTTTGATTATATTTGTCCTCCGTTTGTTTTTTTACGATAAGACATGATTTTTTCCTAGTTATGACATTTTTAACCGACTTCAAAGACGAGGAGGTTCTCAATTCGGCCGGTAGGTATGTTTTTTTTCTAAGTATGTACACTGATTACGCCGAGATTAGTGATCCGATTTACGTGATTCTTTTTTGTTCGATGCGAAATAGTTGCCATTTAGCCCCATAAAAATTTTTTCATAATCAGTTGGGTAGTTTGTTTTTTATATAAAAAAAAACTGAAATCATTAAGTCGTCTACGTATGCAAAATTGGCGGAGTTTTGCTTTCCTGTGACTTTTTAGTGAAACGATACGATAGTAGGAAACAATATAAGTTGACGGTCACCCATCTAGCTTCGACCTTAGAAAGTTATCACTAAAAATTGTGGAAAAACAATTTTAAACAAAAATTAAAACTGACTCCAAAAAACTAAGAACTTTCTATTGTTTTTGGAAACAACTTAGCACCGACTCCAAAAATAATGTTTCTAGGGGATGAGTACCTACTTAAATTTAATTATTTTAACCTTTTTAGTTTTTTGAAGGCGGTTTTAATTTCTGTTTAATTTTTTTTAAAACAACTGGAGGATAAACAAGCTGACGCTTATAGACACCTGTAGTAACAAGGAAACAAGCACTTATGGTATTGCAGGTGCGTTGTCATCCTGAGGCCTAAGATAAAATCTCTCCTGCGCCTGGTAATTACACTGACTACCTTTCCCTTGAATCTGAAACACATCAAACTGTATCGGCTGAAATAGGAAAGGCGGTGGTACCTACCCAGTCCACCATACATACGGGCCTACCGCCTAGTGAAATCTCAAATACAGAGGATCTCAGCGAGCACTTCTATTGGCTATATTATGAAGTGTTCTGAGGAGCTTTTCGACCTTATCCCACCTTCCCCCTTTCTGCTCAGGAGCACGCGTGCTGGTCTTCGGAGTCATCAATTTACTGTCTCCACCTCAACATCACGCACAAAGAAGTTTAGTAACTCATTTCTTTGTCGGACATCCAAAACTTGGAATTCTTTGCTAGCACATGTGTTCCCTCTTTCCTTTAACATGGCCGGCAAGGTGGAGGCAGTTAGAACAATTGTTTCAAGCCGCACTAGCTGGACCCTTCTTGCCGCTTCACATCAGGTGGTGTTGATTCATTTCCCGTGCTTTGTATAAATAAAACGGTGGTACCTACTAAGACGACCCTACACAGGGGCCTACCACCTATCATTTAGTTTATTGATGTTAAAAATAAAATTAGAAAATTTTCTTAATCGATGATTCGATATGGCACATCCTTGTGAAGTGAACCCATCCCATTTCCATTGGAAGCTATCTTTAATTGATTTCCTTCATCTAAGAATATCTTTTGGTGTCGGCTTTTGGAGGCCAACGATTAGTCCGTCAATCAGCCCTTCAATGTGCCAAAATTTAAATTCCTTTGGGAGCCAACATTGCGAATCCTTTAATCTTACTATATTCTTCGTCCATCAATTCATCAGCGCTAGGAATTGGTTAATGACGGAATAAATTACGTAGGTATCTAATAAATTAAGACATTTGATGGTTTCGTGGGCGCCGATTGTCCCACATTCCTGCCCAGGAATCAAACCCGGGTTAATATTTATAGGCGATTCAAAGTTAAATTATGATTATGGAAACAATAACGTTCAGCATAAAATCGCTTACTCACGGAAAATATAGAAAAAAAGTGACAGATAAAAAACAACAGAATAATCAAAAGTAAAATAGTATCAGTATCTAAGGGCGTCGGTGACCAGGTAGGTCACATGCAACCTTCTTGTTAGGTCGGTTTCGGATTGAAGGGAAAGGTAGCCAATGGTGTGGTGTAATCACTGCGTATGGACGGCATTTCATCTTAGGTATCAGGATGACAACGCACCTGCAATACCAAGTGATTTTTTCGTTTTCCTTGTTATTGCAGGTTACCATAGGCGGTGGCTACCACTTACCACCAGATGGGCAGTCAGTTTGTTTGTCATCTAGCTGTACAAAAACCCCAATGTACAAAGGTATCAATAGTGACTGTCGATTTGGTAAGAAACCTGCTAGCTGATGGTAAATTTAAAATTAACAGCTAACACTGTGTGAAAAATAACCCAGAACTTCATCAGGGTAACCTGTGGAACGGGTATGTGTATGTATTTAGTATTGTGTCATGTTGTTCGTCGTGACCCCTAGTAGACGTCGTGGCCTACGTCAAGATTTTTATTATTTTGTCCCTTAGGCGGCTTCATCGTGTGTGGAATGTGGAGGCTCCTCGTTAGCGCACAAAAGGCTCCACAATGTCCTCGGAATTATGTCCCAGCGTCTTGTTTGTAGAATTATTATGAGCTATTTTAGATTTCTGTGGACCGGCAACTAGTTAGACGTCGTTGGCGATAGAGTGAAAAAATTCGCACTTATTTAATGTAGTGATCGCTGATGCATCTTATGGATATTAAAATCAGATATAAATATCTTCATAGTTTTATCTAGGCACGTGTAGAACTAAAACACGATTAAAGGATTTCTCCTCGACACATTTTAATTCCGGAAAGACTTCTTAAAAATTAGAAAACTTAAGATAATAATCATAAATGAGTAAATGATAACTTGTATTCAATAGGACATTACTTTAAATAATATATACGTATTATAGGAGATAAGAAAATTTTACACCAACTAAGGCTATATAAGGCAGCGCCGCCAAACGTTCGCCCCATTGCTGCGCGGTCCGTCAGCGAAGAAACATCGCTCGTCTGACATTTTTGTGTTCCATTTATCATTGTTGCCCGTTTTGCTGATTCTTCATAAAATTAATATTAAAAGTCACTAGATTTGTTAGTCGATTTTCCTTTTTAAAAAAATAATTTAGTCTGAATTACACAACAATATCTTTACACTTTTACATTTTTTACAACCTTGTAGTGAAAAACCAATTGTGCCTGGAATCTAAAGCTTGACGGGTTAGTAAATATCGTATTGTCATCATCACCCTGTATGTGACACATGTAAATTACTTTATAATATAAAATGTGGATTAATAGTGTCCAAAATCTGATGCTAAAGCGGTTACTAATTGAAGACAAAGTGACGGTCAAAGCGCGGGGCAATTTGCCGCCGGGCCGAGGTGGCGAGGGGACAATGAATCGAATGAATAGCCGATGAGCGAGGCTTGTGTCTGCCCAAACGAGATGGCAGTCAAAGGGGCTGTAAACTCAATACAGGCTAGATTACAGTGACGTTGCAGATTTGTGGCTTGTAAACCAAAGGGATAGCGCCAGATTAATTTGTAAAGAGGAGTTAACAGCTCTATGTCTTCAGAACGACCTCTGAATTAAGTAGCAAGCCCTTATACAATCTACAATCAACAGAGAAATCAATGAACGTACAAAACAAGTACGCACAGTGGAACAAAGAACTTTTCTTGTTTTGAACTTGAAAGGAATAGAGAGGACAGTTAGATTGTAAATTATGGGAAGTAACAGCTCAACGTCTCCAGAATAATCTGGCTGGAATATGTAACAATTTGATAGAAATCCGATCTGTTTTGATCCAAAGTTTCAGAAAGAAGATTAGATCAAAATAATTATGTCATTACGCTGTATCAACCACGCGGACCTAGTTTACGAAAACAAAGCAACTTTCGCTATGGTCGGTCCCGGGATGGGTCAATCAAATTTATAATCTAGAAATCCTTCGTCCTTCGGAAGGCACGCTAAGCCGTTGGTCCCGGTTGTTACTGCAACCGCTTTAACCCGCCAACCCGCATTGGGCCAGCGTGGTAGTGCTATGTCCCAAGCTCCTTATGTGTTTCTCCCATGCAGGAAGGCCTATGCCCAGCAGTGGGGCGTATATAGGCTGTTGATCAACCACGCGGGCATGAGTATATTTACCGGAAATGTGCATTTCATATGTGCATAGAAAGGAGATGTTTTATATCCGGCTAGGTATATGTACAGTATCTCAAGAAATCAGGAAAAATCCCCTGAATCAGCGAAAAATACAAATAATTCGTTTTCATGCATAGTTTGTTGGTACAAAGGTTGATATTTCTCGTCGATTTCACGGTTAATAACTAATGGCAATATGGCGGGCGACATAAAAATCAACTTAAAGTCAGCAAGTGACATATGCCACGATGAATATTTCGCTGTGTTGCAGCTTTTTCTATAAATATTCTTGTTTTGTACCACGGAACAAAGCAAATAAAAAGAGCATTTTAATGTTTTTGATGCGTTTAAATGCCTCCTTTATTGTAATAATTACAAATAAAGAAAGAAAACGATGAAAAAATATAAGCTCCAGGCGGGACTCGGACCCGCGTCTCCTGATTTCCGGCCAGACGCCTACTAATATCTTCACCGCTTTCTTTTTTTCCAACGTTTTTATAGCAACGTTTATCTCACCACCCTAAATTCTATTAATTTTGTTTTGCTAAAATTTATTTTAATGTTAACTGATTAAAGCCAATTTATTACAGTGTCAAGTGTATCATAAAGTACATAGTTAATGTCATTGATTTTTCTAGTATCATTATAGATTATGGTGGCATCATCAGGAAACATTACACATAAATGTTTCACATAAGGTAGCTGGATGTAACGGACCACCGCTGTGAGGTAGCTTGCTTGTCGGTCTTCTACACGTTGTACTTAGGAAGGCGTGAATAGGAGCTTCATGAAATCATTCCCTTACTAACCCATTTAACCAGAAGAACCTGCGTTCGGCGAGCTATGATCTTTTTTTAACCAGGATAAATCCATTGACGGACCTACCCGCCACTAGCGAAGTAGCAGGCGTCTGCGGGGCTCGTCTATATTAACCCTGGGAATACCGCTAAAACTCCTGGATAACTCTCGTGCCTTTCGCAGAGGTGGTCTGGGGTCTGCGACGCAAATTCAACAAAGTCTGGTTGATAAATCCGCACTAAGCGCTCTTCGTTACCTTTTGTAATGCGCACAGCCAGAGAGTGCACTGCTAGCCTCGGTGTTCCCTACTTCATACAACCTGAGTTCCTTCAAAGCAGGATTAAATAGGCACCTTCTGGGTAAGCTCGCTACATCATCGACTCCCACTTAACTTCTCTCGGTGCAAGAGTGGAATCAACGCTGATTTTTTTAACACGTCGTTTATAGAGGGTAGTTTTGGCTGATAGTCGTTTAAAATGTTAATACATCCAATGATTATTTGGATGTGTTGTTGTGGTCTTGTGTTGTGTCTTGGTGCAAAATAGTTATGTCGATGATGATCTGTACACGTATACAATCCAATTGGTAAGTTTTACTGTAAATTATTCTCTTTCATGACATGCGGTTGACTAATTTATCTTAATAAATTTTCATGAATATTTTGGTTGTTGGTCTTGCATACATATATTATTATGGCACATAAATGTAACATATAAAAGAGCGGAATCCTCTCAGTAAAGGTTTATGAAAATTTAAAGAGAGAATTCCCCCAACAAATTGTGAACAAAATTTTTGGGTAGGTAGGTACCATAAATATTTTTCTATTTCTATAGAATCACCGTATAATCATCTGCTTTCGTTTTACAAGCTGTAGGGATATCAATAAAATCCTTCATCAGCTGAATTACATGCGGGGAAGCGTTAACAATAAAAGAATATTACGTTCTTTTATTTCATGTATAAAACGAGCGCTCCACGCCTCGTGCGACTTTCATAAATTGCAATTCTCCACCTAACAGAATTGTATATTACATTTCACTTTACCATAATTTCTCGCTTACACTTCTAGGGGATTCTATTGAACTCGACAATGACGACTCACTAGCTCCTTCTAACATTCTTTTGAGTGTCTCAGGGCCGGGCAACTTCAATGGCGCTGCGTTTTATGAGGAAATGCACACTTTTATTGAAATTGGGGCGAGCAAACAGTTGCCCTCAAGGCCTCGTAATCTAAGCTGAACTTTACGCAGTGCTCTTAAGGTGGCTATTGCGTTGAAGGTGATATATATTATGCCGGTTACGTGAAGTTATGGTGATCTAAGTCTTATGGCTTTAATATAAAGTTATGAATGGACTGCAGAGGGTATAAAAGCTCAACAGGTTGGCCGTTCATTCGGAAAGGTTTAGAATGATTGTGTTTGTGTGTGTTTGTGAGGCTATGTGTGAGTGTCGGAGTACAGAGCGAGAGGTCACGGTTGCCGGGGCGATTGGGGTGCCCATAAAATTGAATTATTTTTTTTACTTTAAACAAGAAAACTGAATTAATTAAGGCATTGACTTGTTGAGGAATTTCGGCGTTGTGCTCTGAACTATGAATGAAATTTGAGGGCATGGCTGTGCCATCCTTTTCTCGAAACCATTTGAGCCATTTTCAAAATTTTATGGTGGCTAAAGCTAGAACCCTAAAGTTTCAGTAAAACATGGGACATAATACGGCTTAGATACATAAAAAATATAGCCCGTCAATGTTCTTTATTTTTAACCGACTTCAAAAACGAGGAGGTTCTCAATTCGGCCGGTATGTTTTTTTTTTTTCTATGTATGTACACCGATTACGCCGAGATTACTGATCTGATTTTTTTTTTTTTTTTTTTTAAGTGATTCTTTTTTTGTTCGATGCGGAATAGCTGCCATTTGGTCCCATAATTTTTTTTTCAAAAACAGTTGGGTACTTTGGTTTTAAATTTAAAAAAACTCAAATTATTAAATCGTCTACATATGCGAAATTGCGAATTTTTGCTTTTCCAATGACTTTTTAGTGAAACGATACGATAGTAGGAAACAAAATAAGTTGACGGTCACCCATCTAGCTTCGACCGTAGAAAGTTATCACTAAAAATTGTGAAAAAAAAATTTTAAACAAAAATTAAAACCGACTTCAAAAAACTGAAAAGGATAAAATAATTAAATTTAAGTAGGTATTCATCCCCTAGAAACATATTTTGGAGTTGGTGCTAAGTGCTTCACTTTCTATTTCTATTTTTGAAGTCGGTTTTAATTTTTGTTTAAATTTTTTTTGTCACTGACATACAGACTGACTGATTGACTGACTGATCAACATAATTTTAAGGTACTAGCAGACCCAAAAGCTTCAAATTTTAAAGTTTTAATATTTTTTTATATGAATAAAATAAAAAAATCGTATATTGATACAATCTCTTTAGAAATAGACAAGTCAATGGAAACTGACTTCTATGGTACTGACAAAAATAGCCGACTTGGTTTAACAATACATCTCAAAACTTTTTTCTAGCATAAGACCTGCTTTGCGAGACTTGCAACTTTCTACATGTTTCGTTTTTGTTGGGATATACTTTTTTGTAAACAAAAAATGTCAAATCAGCAGTTGTTCCACCTGATGACTAGTTTCTTAATTCGGTTGCTGCCCCGGAGCTCCATCATTATCATTTTTTTCCATAGACACCAGACTTTTAGATGTCATAAAATAGTCATTAAAATTGGTTTTGTAAGTTAGTTTTTAAATCAACCGTGTAACCTTCCTTATCCCTCATTACTTACTCCTCTCCATCATCACCAGCCTATGTACGTCCCACAGCTGGGCACAGGCTTTTTTACAAGGGAGTATCACTTGAAAAGTTTGGGCCATAATACTATCACGCTGGCCCAATACGGTGGGTTAAAGCGGTTGCAGTTAAAGCCGCCACCAACGGTTTTCCGAAGCCAATTTTGATTGACCCATCCCATGATCGACCATGGCGGAAGTTGCTTTGTTTTTGTAATCGAAACCGCTCAAACCACTACGCCACCAGCTCCTCACACGATTGACTCCGTTTCGTTTATCCCGCTTGATAGTACACGTAGTTTCCCTACTCATCAACTATTCATGATGCTAGATTGCGCCTGGCCGCACATTAGGCCTGCTCACGAGTTTCATCCGACATCGTGTCGACCCTCTGCCACAGTTTATACCATAAAAGCGCCTGTTCATCAGACCGCGCCAATTATGACAAATAAAGAGCGTTTATTGAAGAGATCGCTGGCAATGTAGTTTGAGCTCTTGGGTGTGCGAAACAAACTTTTGCCATGGTCAAATATTTGTAATATCGAGATCCTCCGTGCTTCGAATAGCACTTTACTTACAAGTTCTATTTAATGTTGACTATGGATTTTTTCATTTCTAACCACGAGCCCCTCCGTGCTTCGGAAGGTACGTTAAGCCGTTGGTCCCGGTTGTTACTGCAACCGCTTTAACCCACCAACCCGCATTGGGCGGGGCGTTATGCTGTTATGGCCTCATGTGTTTTTTCTCTGTAGGAAGACCTGTGCCCGGCAGTGAAACGTATATAGGCTGGTGGTAGATGCGACCAGCGCAGAACCGACCGGTTTGGAGATCCTTGGGGGAAGCCTAAGCATATCAGTATGTAGGCGTTTCTATTGTCGAATCAAACGATTAAAAAATCCAGAAAAAAAACTGAAGAAAGAGGGAAGTAGAAATGTATTTTAGGAAATGCACTTTTCTCACTTAACGTACCCGAATCAAAGTATTCTAATACATTAAATTACTATCTTCCTATCCCACTGATCTGTCAAAAGTCAACAACCTAAAGCAATCAACCGTTAAGCCCTAATCATTGCATCTTAATCCGGGTGACGTCACCGGTCCGGTTCACACCCGGATGATCCGGGTTATCGGGCGCGTTGGATCGTATGCACCGCCCGTCAGGATTACGCCGTGTGGCACTGAGTTCAGATGGGCTCGATTCTGGGTTAAACTCGCTAGGGTCGATTTTCAATCCATGAAATGACATTTTTATGATTAAAGATCGAGAATTTCATCGATTTTCTGACATAGGAAAATAGATGACAGAATGTATAATTTTAATTATTTTCTATAACATTTTTTTTTTGACATTGAAAAATTTCCATATTTGACTGTGTAGATATGACTATAATAGGTAGCTTTGACATTAATTCAGATATCTTGGACATTATATTATTCCCGATATCATATTTTTCTGATTTTCTAATATTACAATTTACAGAATTTTAATAATAGGTAATGTTTATAGTATGGTGTAATTTGACATTTATTTAATATTTGCATGCCTAATTATAGGCTGAATACATGGAGATCATTTATATTTAAGACCTTTTGTAAAATTGAATGTATTCTGCAAATAAATGATTGATTGATTGATCGAAGATGATACAGAATTTTGGTCATTTTTACGGAGTTCGTCAATAGCTTTCCGTAAACAAACCAGTCTACTCCTGCTTTGTTTTGGGATCGAAGCTGTGAACCCACAGTTCGTTACCTGTATTATAATTACCCACACCAAATTTGACGTCCTTTTGTTAAATCTGGTAAGCGTGAACCAAGTGACGCGGCCCGTTACTTGTTTATTCACTAAGATAGAAACGATCGCGTTTGAATTCTACAAACCACCAAAAAGCAGTGCTTACACTGCTTTTGATGATGGAGCACCAAGGAAGTCGACACTTGCATGGTCATCAAAAGCAGTTTGAAGGCGAGCGACACTCTACTGTGTATCAAATTACATCTGAAACCGGAGTAAATCATACTGCGAAAAAATTCAACTAATCTCAGTGTATGACGTCACTTGTTGTTAGCATCAGATGTTGTCAAAAGGAAAATCATCTCAATCACCATAGCAACCTATCAGTGATTGGTAACAGGTGATGTCACTGCGATATTTGAAACGGAATTTAAGATACATGATTTTAATAACATTAGGTTTAGGTTAGGTTCTTATCGACATGAAACACTTTTCCCAAATTTGTCAACATCCCTATTGAATACCTACATAAGTCTAGCCGTAATTTATCCTACCTCTCCTCGATCGACAAATGTCCTCGCATCTTAACGATTCTCAAAACATTATGTTCAAGTGAAGGCACCTTGAACCTTAAATATACCGTATCAAGGGCTAAGAATGATTGTATGTTGGTACAAACACATGATTTATCCATGAAAGTCACGTATGGTCCGAATCGCCCTTGTGAGTCTATGTCGGTATCAGTTCAGAAGATGACTCGGACGTGACTAAGTGCAGACGACAGCTAAAGTAGAGAAACTCTGAGAGACCTTATACGGTCGTAATAGGAGCTGTTTTCGTAGCTACTGACATGCTTGACGTGAGCGACTGTACTTCGCTATCTTACCGATCTTTGGTCTGGCACGAGAGTACTTCAAAGACTGGTGTCGTACATTTTATTAGTAAGATAGTTTAGAGACATGAAGAGGGCTTGACAGTGTGTCCGACACAATAATGAGTAAGAATCGCTCTGGTTGCTATAATAAAAAATAAATAAAATAAAAATAAAAATAAAAATAAAAATCATTTATTTCAAGGTGTATGCCTCATAGTTGTTAGTAACAAAATTATTCTTAATCTATGATTAGTAATTCTTATTTAAAACTTACAAACTACACTCCCCTAATTGGCCTCCTCACCAAAACATGGAGATTGATGAACCGACCAAGCAGAGCAGAGTCAATCCTATCTCCTATCATACTCAGGACTCCGTTGAGACTACCCCGCACCCGACGAACCAATGATGCTACACTTCTACGCATAATAGCATAAAAGTCATTGGTGCTCGCATCTGCGAACATACCAGACGCACTGCAATAACGTGGAAGTCTGAACATAGCCCTGAATATGTATATTATATACCACCCTCAGCGCATTGTAGGCACTTTTGGTACAACTAGCCCATAGACTGCATGTATAAAAATTTTGACAGTATGCATTAAAAAGTGTCAGTTTAACTGGTGCTGTACAGCGTGCAAACCTATGTGCCAACATATTACCTCGCACCGCCAATGCTCTGCGCTCTCTTTCAATGTCTAAGTCATCACTAAGGTTTTCAGTCACAATATGTCCTAAATATTTAAACTTTGTAACATAACTCAATGGAACTCCATTTAGTGCAGTAGGTGGTATACTCCTAGGTCCTTTCATTCTACCTTTAAACAACATACATTGACTTTTTACAGGATTGTATTTTAAACCATGATTTGCAGCATATTTTTCACATATTTTTAACAGTTGTCTCAGGCCACCCATCGAGGGGCTCAGCAGCACCATATCATCGGCATAACTAATGTTATTCACACATCTGCCATCTATATAGCAGCCTACATGTGTGCTGCTGAGCTCCTCACTGAGTTGATTTACATATAAGTTGAATAACCTTGGTGAGGTCAGCCCTCCAGCTATGACTAAATTACGTTACTAATTGTATTACGTTATTAACAATTATAATTGTTGTAACATGTGACCATATTTACAGTTGCACCGCGACTTAACGTTACGCGCTGCTACATTAGCGAATGTTGTTGAGTTAGCAATAATGCTTACATAAATAGTTTGTAATTAGGCATAACCGCTCTCTTTATACGATATACACTTGTGTTGAGATACAATACACGATGTGAAGTCTACATCTGGTTTTACTTCAAGTCCTCAACCAACATCAACCCAGCTACATACCTCATTGTATTGTACTACATGTCCACGTACAATGAACATGATAATAATAATAATACAACCACACTCGGCGTAGTGGAAGCCTGTTCCCAGCAGTAGGGCGTAGTGGAAGCCTGTTCCCAGCAGTAGGGCGTAGTGGAAGCCTGTTCCCAGTAGTAGGACGTATTATATATAAGCGGATGATACATGATGATACAAATACACAAGGCAGTAGAGCAAGAAAACATATTATATAAAAGATGACCTTATTGCTAATAAGCAATATTAGCCCTTATCCCTTTATTATTCATTGACAGAGGCAAATGATTTCCTCGAAAAGGCCCCTTAAAGGCCCTCAAGGCGGAGGCGGTAAGAACAGTTTGTGACGTTCTTTTTAAGTTTCATCAGATGTCCTTTGTTGAGTTATTTGCCGTGTTTATATTTTAATACAACTAGGACCAGCAAGCTGACGGCCCATCTAGTAGTAGGCCTGTAGACAACTGCTATAACAAGGGAAAAATCACTCAGCATTGCAAGTGCGATATCATCCTGATGTCTAAGATGAAATGGCTTCCATGATCAAATCAAATCAAATCAAATCAAATCAAAAATATTTATCTATCCTTCACAAAATAAGGCACTGCCTGCTTAACAATAGTTGTAATCCAATTTTGTGAGAGACTGGTGACTGATATAGGTTTCGTAAGAGAAATCTGTGCTACAGGTCGTCAGGTCCCCACCCTTAAGACACAAGCAGTATCACTTATGACAGAAATTTCTTCAATAACGAATATAAAATGTATTACTGGGCATGGACGGCATTTCATCTTAGGCCTCAGGATATATCAAGTGATGAGTGAAAAATCACAGGATAATATCAAGTGATTTTTCTTTGTTATTGCAGGTGTCTATAGGCGGCGGTAACCGCTTACCATCAGGTGGGCCGTCAGCTTGTTTGTCATTTAGTTGTATGAAAAAAATTACAAAGGCTATTTTGAGAGCTTGAAATTGTGTGTGTGCGTTTTTGACTGCGTGCCAGTGAGTGCATTTGAGTTAACCTAAATAAAAATCTGTTCTGTTTTGGGAGTTTAGTTTTAGTACTAATAAAGTAGCTATTATATTAAGGTACGGATTAGTTTCTCTGGTGGTCTAAGGTCTTTAAATAAGATCAGTAATTACACTTGTTACTTTTCCTTCCAATTAAAACCGTTTCACAGCCGAAATATTGGAAAGGTGGTACGTACCCAACGACCCTACATACGGGCCTAGGATCTAGTAGAAATGCAAAGCGCTCTGTTTACAACGCTTTGGTACCTACTTAGGTTTATTTGTCCGTGGAGCTCCGTGACCGTTCCAATTACCGGTGTGGCGGTCAGCCAGACCGCACCCAGGAGGTAATAAATTGCTACTTTATTATTCATTTGAGGGATTCCAAGTCAGTGCTAAAATTGAGGTATTGCATAAGTTTGAATATGGTGCTTTTTTCACAAATTATGGAAAATATACGCTACTGTTACTTAGGAAAACAATTCAAACTTAAAATACTTATTAGAATATTGTTGAAGTTGTACTGTTTAGAAAATTTATAATAATTTAAAAAGCTGACATCGATTTAAACAACTATTATTATTATAACTATGAATAAAAACATACATAAGTATTACGTAATTAGTGTTAATTATGTCAGTTTGCCCGTACATTTTTTAGTAATATAGCAACGTGTAATTACTGGGCATGGACGGCATTTTATCTCAGGCCTCAGGATGACAACGCACCTGCAATATCAAGTGATTTTTCCTTGTTATTGCAGGTGTGTATAGGCGGCGGTAACCGCTGACCATCAGGTGGGCCGTCAGTTTACAAAACACATATTTATAACTATCAGAAAAATATATTATACATCAACGTCATAGTCTCTGTTTGTCTGTTATGTTTGAATTTACACCGGTTCCAAAAAATTAACTACCGAGAAGATTCCGGCAACAAACTCGTATAGTCACTCTTTTCAATTATTAAATTACAATGCTTGTAGTTAAAAAATTAAGTTGATATTGAACACCAATTGGGATGTTGCCTAAGTTTGAATTTGACGCTATTTTTTAAATATTCGGAAAATATACGCTACTGTTACCCATAAAAACAATTCAAACTTCAAATATATGGAGTATTGTTGAAGTTGTACTGTTTTGAAAATTAAAAAAAAATGTCATATTTTTTTTCAAAATTTATCAAAAATGATTATGATATTAGATTGCTGACATTAATTAAAACAACTATTATTACGACAACTATTAATAAAAACATACATAATACATAGTTATTATCAATTTCGTCAGAATGCCCATACATTTCTTAGTAATATAATATGGGAACATGTGACGCCACCTGTTCCGTAGATTTTCTATAAAGCGTTTTTGGGCGATGCGCCGCAACACATCAAACATACCACTATATATGTGAAACTACTGATCTGAGACATACTATTTCTTTTGCAATATTTCTTTACGAGTTATAAACTTCTTATTTATGAAATAAAAAAAAGTTGAACGTCGTTGAAATTTTGTAAACGTCGTAATAACAGAGAAAAAGAAGAAGATGCAAGCGATAAAAATACGGACCTGGTATCCATAGTCCGCGTTTCACGTCATTGGCTAAATTGGCTCATTGGTTAAATAAGTGCGTAAGAGCTACTATAACAGCATGGCATCAGGCGGGCCTTATGCTCGCCGAAATAATGACCTGTAATCACAGCTCAAGCCATGTGATACTAATGCGTAATCCAATAAAGGCATTAATCAGCGCCCTTTGTTAATAAGTTCACTATAACCTTGTTTGTTAGCTGCGTTAATTGGCTTTACGGAGAGCCGATCATCGATGTGTAAATTACTAGCGGTCAGTGCAGCATAAATTAACCTCTGTAATAAATGTCATTACTAGGTGGCAGGCCCGTATTTTGGGTCGTAATTAGGGTATATATCACCGCCGTCTTATTCCGGCCGTGAAAGTAAGACGTGTTTAAAGAGATAGGTAGCTGTGCAGTCTTACAGGGTGTAGAAAGTTATTTCAGCTAAGGCCTTAGGACGACAAAGTACAGTCTACAGCACATCAAGCGTAAAATTCCTAATAAGACCTAAATACCGCTCTTATGCAGCTCGTAATAGAGACGGGTTTCGTGGTGCAACTGTTGTGCTGTCATCTGTACCTGCAATACCGAGCCACTGTTTCCTTGTTATTAAGTGTCTATGGCTGCTGGTAGCCACTTACCACCAAGTAGGCCGTCAGCTGGGTTGTCTTCTAGTCGAATAAAAAACTAAGGCCTACGTTAGAAAAATAGTCTGTTTGCTTCTAGCGAAACGAAAACGTATGGATCACAAGCCGCAAGTAATTTCACATTAGATTAGCTTCCAATAAGGTGCAGACTTAGGGAGGGGGGCGAGGGGAAGCAAGGGGAGGCAGTTATTAATACAACTTCTTCGACAACTACTTAATTGGTTTGCTCTCCTTAACTGATACTACCATAACAAAATGGTAAGCGGTAGGTCTGCTTTACTAAAGCTGTTGGTGTACTCTTCACCTTCATCAGGAGACTCTGGTGACTGAGGCTATAGTATAGTCTTTGTTTTCTTCTATCTTATTCTCATATCTGAGCCTTCCCTGCTTCTACTCTTCCTGTGTCCCGAATATAGCCGCTATAACTCTCACTGTATCTTTAGGCTAAAAGATTTTATAGTCTTCTAAGATGAGTGTGTGTGTTTTGTGAATTGCAAGTGTTGTCACAGCTATAAGTCCTGGCCGATTTAACTTTAATTGTAATTTCTCAGTGTAAACTCGTCATATCAGTGCCCCGCCGAGTATATAATATGATCTGTCTATTAGGATGGTTATAATCTCCGAGACAGGCGTCTGACGTCAATAATTACCTCGAAATCTGAACTGCCTGATAATAATTGCGTTCTCTGAAGTGTACGAGACACCTTACACTATGCGAGCTTTACAATGTTCCGACACGATACAGTCGTCGTCTCGACGTTAAGAAGTCTATGTCAACGGACCAATTTCTGCTGCTTACACTCATTCAATTAAGTTTATGCACAGTATCATTCTCTTTTTTCACTATAATCAGGAAAAGGTACTCAAATCTTTGAGGAGCTAAGAGTAGTGGTTCGACTACGAGAACAAATAAACTTTCGCCATGGTCGATCCCGGGATTGGTCAATCCCACCAAGGTTGCGACAGGCCAAGGTTTCCCATGGTCTGTCACCACCGTTTCGGTTATACAGGCCGAATCATGGAATAGTGCACTGCTACTTGCTTGGAACTCTTTTACAGCACACCTCCCTAAGGGAAAGATGATAATTTGATATAATTAGTCAAAAGGACCAAGGCATACAACGCATAACGTGTAGGGACGCACGCCAACCAAGATGCCGCAGCAAACGTCACCGTTGTAAGTGCGGTTAAGCTGTTGGTTTTAATTGCAACCACCTTACCCACTAATCCGCATTGGGCCAACGTCGTTATGGCCCAAATTCCTCATTTGTTTCTCCCAGCAGTGCGACGCATTGAAGGCTGGTGATGATGATGATGACTCAAATCGTTTAACTGTCAAATAGATTAACATCTCAAACCACACATTATAGACACATTTGAGTAGCCATAAACTTTGACCGCGTCTGTGGGTTAGTAGTTGAGACCACCGAACTCAGATCTAGAGGTCCAGGGTTCGATTCCCATGGGGGCAGAAATTTTCTGTTCAGTTTGGTTGGTGTTAAAGCTTTTCTAAGTCCACCAGGCTAGCTACCACCATCTTACCTTAGTCTGCCGCCATAGCAACAATGTTAACGGCATTGTTGTGTTCCGGCAGTTAGAGGTAAGATAGCCAGTTCCTCTGTGGTTGAGGAATCCAAGTTTAGCTCGCTTCCATTGTCAGCCTTATCTTCACTTACCATCAGGTGAGATGAAGGTCAAGAGTTACCCCCTTAAGATAAAAAAAATCTCTTAGAGGTCTTACAGTTATGTTTAGAAATCATTAAAGACGGTGCTTTGTTCGTTTGTTTGAACACTTTATGCGACTAGATAGTTTTGACAGCTAGCCTCTGCTATCTTCGCTTCTAATCGAAACTGATTTCAATAATTCTTTGTTACAATGTGAACTTTACCGGATTGATTCAATTATCTGATAAAGGTCTTGGGAGACAGAGAACGGAACTTCTGCATGTGACTTATGTGATTCAACTAGCGAATCTGGCTTAAACCTTGTTTGTTACTAAAAAATTGATATGAAAAATCAAATATTGCAAAAATCAATCATTATTTAGCTAGATTATTTCCAGCAACAACAGAAAGTGTAGCGGTGCCTCAAATAATTAGCTTGAATGATAAGTTCTTTATGTTTTGCCTTTTTAGTGTTTTGAAAACGGTTGAAACATTGTTTTCACTTTAGTTTTTGTACGTCATCGTTTTGTTAGTTTTCGAAGTTATGTATAGTTTTATATCTACCTACATACATGACGGAGTACCTAAATTCCTTAATAAAATATCAGGTGTCAGTGTAATATGCAAAAATGTCGTCGTGTGTAAAGACCCTTTGGGAACGAGACAGTTCTTTTGCTTCAATGATTAAGGATGCAATGGGTCTGAATAAAAGCAAAGTTATTTTAGGACGTAGGATTAGTATCGTCCGTAATTAGTATTCTCGAGAGGATTACTTATATACGCTTAAAAATGTTTCTGATGTAGCTATTTTAACAGCCGAAGACCCGGAGCCATAGTAAAAATGTAAAAATTATGGAGGTACTCATTTGTTCTCAACCTGGGTGTTTTTAAATGAACCCAGTTTTTTTGAGGCAGTGGAGTAAAGATAAGTGTCCTTAAACTTCATCATGTATTAAATTTATGTAACGAGTTCATTGCTCCTTATCCCATCTTATGTTATCATGGGACCGTGACTACGCCATGATGCTCTTCAACCCTTCGGGATCTTTTGTGCATCCCCTGCCTTCATTCCTCTCCTGTCCCGAATTTAGCTGTCATAAGCTTCACTAGAGGAGCTCGGTGGCGTATTGGTTTGAGTGATCTAGTTTTGATACGAAAAACAAAGCAACTTTCTCCATGGTCGATCTTGGATGGGTCAATTAAATTTTGTTATCATGAGCTCCTCCGTGTTTCGGAAGGCACGTTAAGCCGTTGGTCCCGGTTGTTCCTGCAACCACTTTAACCCACCAACTCGCATTGGGCCAGCGTGGTGGTGTTATGGCCCAACCTCCTGTTTGGTGTTCCTGTTGTTTTGTGTGTTTCTCCCATGTAGGAAGGCCTGTGCCCAGCAGTGGGACGTATATAGGCTGGTGATGATGATGTGATGATGAAGCTTCACTATATCATTGGGGTGAAAGAACTTATAGACTTTTGGCCTTGGATATGCCACTTCCAGAAGGCTCATCCTGATCCTAACCAGGGCATCGCATTGACACAATAGATGTTCCATTGTTTCCTGGCCCTTTACCACATGCCCAACAAAGTTGCTCCTTAGGGATATTAGCTTGTTTTGTGCGTCATAATCAAAATGACGGATCGACAGATAGGTTATATTGTATATGTATCTCCTTACAAGTGAAATGTAAATTTCGTATGGAAGTAAAGAACGTTAAGCTTAAAAGTAGCTACTTTAGTATTGAAGTTGTCTTATTTTTTAAAAGCGTCCTAGTTTTAAAAGACTTAGGGCCTAAGCTTTCGGGACGGTATTGTTTGTTGAGTACTTGATATCCTTTCAGTGGTTTATTAATTTATTTGATGATCATTCGTTAAGGCATTCGTCCCACCTGTTGGTAAGCGGTTACCGTAACCTACGTGGACGATTGCAATAAGATATCATGCGCGTGACGAAACATGTAAAGACTTTCCACGCCCTTTCTGAATTACTCCATACAGAAAGATCCATGTTTAAGAAAACCTCTGCAGGAAGATCATTCAGGGTAATTATGCTACCACTTTGGTTCAAACGCGTGATGATGAATCCTCGCTGGTGGCGAGCGTTGTGATAGCAGAAGGAGGCTATGGAGGAGATTATATTCCCCAGAACACATCCCGTTAAACTGTAGAACACTCTAAGGAGGCAAACTCTCTTCTCTTGACGATGGGCATACGGCGACTTGTAAAATCATTTAATTTATGACTAGGTATGGTATAAAATGCATGGAGTATGCATAAGTTTATAATTCAGAAAAAAAAAATACAACTATCGCAAATCCGTTAATTGTTAAAAAAGTATTTTGGCACGAAATCGACAAATCAATAAAAACATATATGATTTGTTCTATTTTTTTTAATAACTTTGTCTCCAAAACTTGATGGTAGCATGTTTTCTTGTCTATTCTCTTTTGTAGCTGTAAATACTTCGTTCGAAAGATCTTCAACAGAAACAAAATTGATGGTTTCGGTGTTTGATTTACATTCATTTTAACACTTAGTTTTTAACCTTTTCCTCTTACGAGCCCGCCGGCTTCATCTCAACAATAAAATCTATTGCATCATGTTTGTTTGTACTTTACTTACAAATTATTAATAGTATCTATATTTCTTACCAGTATCGACTTCTACTGATTTTTCACTTCAAGCAATTTCACGCAATTTATATGGATATCATCCGTGTGCGAAATTGATTTGAAACCTTTCATATTGTTTTCCAATAAATATCATCTTTCGATGGTCACAATGTATCGTATTAGTAGCTAGTGCTGTGATACAAAACCACTTTGTGGGAATAATGAGCCGCGCCAGTGAGTTATGGTGGTGACGCGGAACCTAGATGTGTTCTGGATTTCCACAATAACTTAGGGTTGGCAACTGCGCAACCTTCATCATGCCGAGGCTCGATAGCAATAACAAATTATTTATTATTAGATAACACGTACTTACGATTATCGTTACACATGAAAATAATTAGAAAAAATATTTAAACAAAAAATCAAAAAATAAAACTGACTCCAAAAAACTGAAAAGGATAAAATAATTAAATTTTAGTAGGTACTCATCCCCTAGGAACATATTTTTGGAGTCAGTGCTTCACTATCTATGAAGTATTCACTATCTATCTATGTTTCCTGGAAACAACTTAGCACCAACTCCAAAAATATGTTCCTAGGGGATGAGTGCCTACTTACTAAAATTTAATTATTTTATCCTTTTCAGTTTTTTGGAGTCGGTTTTATTTTTTGTTAAAATTTTTTTTTCACAATTTTTTAGTGATAACTTTTGAAGGTAAAAGCTAGATGGGTGACCGTGAGCTTATATTGTTTTCTACTATCGTATCATTTCACTAAAAATGCATAGGAAAGCAAATATCCGCAACTTCGCATATGTAGACGACTTAGTTTTTCCAGTTTTTTTGATTTAAAAACCAAACTACCCAATGGATTTCCAAACATTTTTTATGGAACCAAATGGGAACTATTCCGCATCTAACAAAAAAGAATCATCAATATCGGTTCAACAAACATAAAAAAAAACATACAGACGAATTGATAACCTCCTTCTTTTTTTGAAGTCGGTTAAAAAGAAGGTATGTAAATCCTAAATTGCTAATGCTATAAGAAAATGCTGAAGCAGGGTGTTAGAAAGGTTGACGTCACAAAACCTTAAAAGATGAACCATGAGCAATAAAGAGATGACTTCGAGAAAAATGTCATATTTGATAGAAATTTCTCTTTAATTTTGTCTAGAAAAGTTTTTTTTGGTGCATTACCAAATTCTGTAGTGCTTTGTCCAGGGTTGCAAGCAGTATTCGAAGCGATCCGTCCGGTGTTGGAGGAGCGGGTTGGGCGCCAGCACGGCAGCCTCACCTACCGCACGGTACAGATACTGACCGGACGCGGTTGCTTCGGTCACTATCTGTACCGTGTCGCCCGTCGGGAGGAGACACCGCGGTGTCACCACTGCGACTCCCCCGACGACACCGCCGAGCACACTCTATTGAAGTGCCCGGCCTGGCGACTTGAGCGGCGCGAGTTGCATGCGGCGATCGGCAGAGGTCTCCTCTCATTGTCAACTATGGTACAAGCCATGGTTGACAGTGAGAGGGTATGGCAGGCTGTCGCCTCCTTCTGCGAGAGTATTCTCACGCAAAAGGAGGCATCGGAGAGGGAACGGGAGGAAGATTCTCTAACCGGCCCTCTCCGGTGTAGACGGGTTGGCGCGAGAAGGCGGGCGGCGATCGCCCGTCTGCCCTAGGTGCGGCCGCGCGCGTCGGGCGGCTTCCACGCGCGCAATACAAAGGCCGCCACGTCTGAGATTGCTCATGACAACTCTGAGCAATCTCCATCGGCGCGAAACCGGGCCGAAAGGTCTGGTCGCCTGGGGGTGGTCTGGTGAATTTGCTTTACAGACCCCAGACCACTTCCGCAAAAGGCACGGAAGTTATCCAGGAGTTTAAGCGGGTATTGCCAGGGTCAATTTAGACGCTGGGTGAGCCCCGCACACGCCCGCCACTCTGCCAGTGGCGGGTAGGTCCGTCAATGGATTTCTCCTGGTTAAAAAAAGGGTTGCAAGCAGTATGCCGTAAGTTGGAGTCATGTTAGGTGTTCAGTGCAATTTGTCATGTCATATGACACCTTCGCCACTAATCCTCGTCATTACCAGTTCCACTTGTAACTGGGTGCTTACCATTCCGTGCTGATAGGCCATCATGCCCCCTGCTCTTCAAAAGCTAATCCGTAAACAAGCTTTGTTCTGTCTACTTTTTGCTGCCTTAACCCGTCAAGCATCAGATTCCAGACTTAATTGATTTAATATTTGTCATAGCCCTCGGGCGGGATAATGCCTCTTGAAGGATTAAAAAACACAATATCTTCTTTACAAAATGTCATGCGAGTAAGCAGCAGCGGGCAGTCCACATCTAGTTTTTCGGCATTGACCGATAAAACTCATTTGCTAATCAAATGAGTTTTATCGCTCAATGCCGAAAAACTAACTGTGACGAAAAACCAGAAATTTGATGTTTGACGTACAAGATTTTTTAAGTTGACAATATCACGCAAATATGTGACATTATCATAGAAGTTACATTATCACAGTCTCCACCTCAACATCACGCACAAATAAATTTAGTGCCTCGTTTCTTTGTCGTACTTCCAGAACTTGGAATCCTTTGCCGGAACAACATGTGTTCTCTCCTTCCTATACCATGGATTCCTTTAAAAGAGGCGTGAAAAAGCTCCTTTTGGGCCTAGAAGGTGAAGCGACTAGAGCAGTGTCAAGCTACACTAGCTGTCTTCGCATACGCTTCACATCAGGTAGTGTTGAGTCATCTGTCGCACTTTTTATGAAATAAATAAGAAATACTTAAGCAATAGAATTACCTGTTTGCGGTTGTTCCTATGTCGAGACTTCTGCCTTAGGTCGTCTGTCTTTTAAATTCTGTTAACTAAAATAATTTGGGAGAACTGTGACAGCCATGATGATGTAACTAGGAGACCCCGGATGAACGGCAGCCATACATAACCGTTGACCCAGATAAAGAACAAACACCATTGCAATAGAAATTTTAAACTTAGAACACAAGGACTGTAGTTTTCATTGAGAATTTCGCCGACGGTTCATATTCAAAGCTACAATGTTTCTGATTACATATTCTACTATATAACATGAAATTCTTTATTCGCTTCATTTATTTATTTAGAGACTGTAACAGTAAGCAAACCCAGTAGAACGTTGAAGTAATTACTAATATTATAAATAGAATGAAGAACAGTTTAAAGGATCTAGATAAAATTTGTTACAGATATAAATTACAGTCTGAAAAAAATTAAAATGTACCATTCCCAAAGGCACATGAAGATATAATAGTCAAATATTAAAGCATGGGTCACCTTACAAAAAACACTATTTCCATATGCATATACATTTTCGTAAAATCATACTGCTTCTAGTAAAAACAGAATTGGTTTAAGCCAAAAACTACCCGAGATATTTGAATTAGAAATTGCAGTATTCTTGTCTCTTTCTAAAACAACTCTTTATATGAAATATGTATGGCGGGTGTGTACTGTGACGTCAAATTTTATACCGGATCTCCTTGTCTAGCGCAACTTTACGTGGTTGTAAGTATGTAGAATTTATTTCAAACAAATTCATCCATATTCCCCATTGTGCACGGCATTACTAAAAATAGTATACGAGATATTATACTTCAATCTTTAGGAAAGATCAATAGAAGCGCTAAATTTCTTTTTTAAATCAATTTGTTTTTTAATTTGATTACCCAGATGTATTCCAAAGAATCTCAACTTCAGAAGTTTTCTTAAGAATAAGTGAAAGTTCTTGAATCTGTCTTGACTTATTAACGAGGCCGTCATCAACATAATATTATTAGAAAAATGTTTTGAATAAAAACTCGTTCAGATCAAAAAGTTCTCAATGATCTATTAAACATTTTAGCGTCGTCTTCTGTTTTCGTTTGTCGTTTTCTGCGTCATTTAAGTTCGAAACTGGGTCTCAGACGAAAGTTATCAACATATGAAGCAAGACTGCAGTACTTTGGACTGAATACTTTGGAGTCTAGACGTTCCATTCAAGATCTTTGCATACTGTATAAAATCATTAATAATCGGTGGGATGCCGTGGATTTGTTGGGCCATCTGTCATTTAAAACTAGCGGTAGTCATAGAAAACGTAAGCTGTTCTCCCTGCCCTTTTGCAATAACAACGTCACATATAATCTATTGATACTATTAGTTCTTGGTGTAAGACCAACTTTATGTCTCTAAATATTAAGAAATGTCAAGTCATAACATATACAAAAAATAAAAATCCTTTATATTATAACTATTGCTTGGATAGGGTTCGCCTCGGCCGCGTAAGTGTAGTGCGTGATCTGGGTGTATATATTGATTCGTCTTTGTCATTTAGACAGCATTATGAATATATTGTTAGCAAGGGTCACAAGATGTTAGGATTCGTTATACGAGTTGCTAAGCCATTCAAAAATGAGCGATCATGGATTGTACTTTACAGTTCGCTGGTTCGCAGTATCTTGGAGTATTGCTCATCTATTTGGTTTCCTATTTACCAGACGCATAGCGATCGTATTGAAGCAGTGCAACGTAGGTTTTTAAGAGTTCTTAGTTATAAGCTAGGTTTGAAACGTGAACTCATAGATTATGAAGGTAGACTGGAGAGATTTGGGCTTCTGACACTTGATCGGAGAAGAAAGATTAGTGACTTAGTCACCCTTCACAAAATAGTCAACGGGATATTTGATGCTTCAATTCTTGACCAAATTAAATTTAGAGTGCCGCAACGTTCTGTTCGCCGCCAGCAGTTGTTTGAGATGCAGTCCTCGACCAACAATGTCTCAAAAAACAATCCCATTAATAGAATGTGTAAATTATATAATGAAATATGTTGTGACAGTGATATATTTTATGATAGCCTCCCGTCTTTCAAAAGGATGTTGATTAAAAAAACCTATAGATTAGTTATTCTTCTATAAATTTGTTTAAATCGTCTTTACGCTCAATGTCTGTCAAAACGATGTGTACAGTAGTCATAGGAATTCAGATTTAACCATGGTATTTAAAACGAAAAAAAAAAATGTGTATGAGTGATCTGTTTTCTGTATCTGTACCTATAAAATAAATAAATAAATATAATAGTCCACTTTTTCGAATGTGTAGGTCATATGATAGTAATATCGATGGTTTGGATATATTCTCTCAGAGTTCATACTCTTTTTTTAAAGCAATAAAACAGCTGTATGCTACACCTTCTGTTTGATGCTAAAATACATAAAAGTTCATATAATATTTAACTATCTGATTATTGATTATTATTTTTTCGTTTCTTCTTCTTTTTTATGTCAACGCTGTGTACAGCATTCATTGGAATGTAATTTAAATATGTTTAACCATTTTATATTATTTGTTATAAGAATGTATTGAATTGTATTCTGTAGTTGTACCTTTATGTAAATAAATAAACATTTTATAAATTTTCCGAGCCGACACCGAGCGACGGTGGCGTAGTGGATTGAGTACTCTCGTTTTGATTACGGAAAAAGTAACTTTCGCCATCGGCGATCATGCTCCGTGTTTTGAAAGGTTAAGCAACGGCTTAGCAGGACCAACAGGTCTTGGTTGTTACTGCAACCGCTTTAATTCACCAACCCATATTATTCCCGACTGTTTGTGTTTTTTTATACAACTAGATGACTAACAAGCTGACGGCCTACCTGGTGGCAAGCGGTTATCGCCGCCTATAGGCACCTGCAATAACAAGGAAAAATCAATTGATGTTGCAGGTGTGGTGCAGGTGTTTTATCCTGAAGCCGGAGATGAAATGCCGTCCATGCCCAGTTATTATACTGGCTACTTTTCCCTTCAATCCGAAACACAGCGAACTGTTTCACAGCTGAAATAAGAAAGGCGTTGGAACCTACCTAAACGACCCTACATACGGGCCACCCACCTAGTTAAAATAATATGGCCCAAACTCCTAATGTATTTCCCTCATGTATGTAGGTATGAAAAAAATGTATGTCTGTGATTCAAATATATTTGTGAGTAAAAGTAGAAAAAAAACAAAAATAAGGAAACAATGCGTTGAAGTTATGCTGCCTACTAAACCAGAAATTATGTTGGTATACATACTTTTTATACAACTAGATGGCATACAAGCTGACGGCCCACCTGGCGGTAAACGGTAACCGCCGCCTATAGATACCTGCAATAACAAGGAAAAATGCCTGTGCCCAGCAGTGGGACGTTTATAGGCTCGTGGTGATGAAGGACTTAGAATATTATGTATTACTATGGTGTATTTAAGCAACGAGTGCCCTCAGTGGACATTACCCCACTTTCCCCTAAGAAATAAGTCCTAGTTTTACATAAAGTGTGTAATGTAAAAATAATAGACATATTCAGAATTCTGTGACACGTAGCTTACAACGGCAATAAAATTTCAATTTGTCGAAGCTCCATGTAACAGAGAGAAGATTGAAGTCCGCCCGCGGTCGAACTCTGATTGTGTTTGCAGACGCCATGGATGCGTCATAGTGATGTCGAAGTTCATTATTGAGACCTAGAAAAGACTCAGTGATTATTTTAAAAGTATATAGTGTCATGTAGAATCAGAAACGATAATATCTGTAAGAGAACCAAAGTCATTGACATAGCTCATAGGACTAGTAAGTTGAAGTGGCAGTGGGCAGGGCACATAGCACGCAGAGCAGACGGCCGGTGGGGCGTTAAAGCTCTATAATGGTGACCACGTACAGAAAAGCGTAGGACGGCCCCCCACTAGATGGACAGACGACCTGGTTTGGATCGCGGGAAGCCGTTGGATGCAGGCTGCTCAGAACCATGCCATTTGAAAATAGACGGTGGAGGCTTTTGTTCAGCAGTGGACATCATAGACTGGTATGACGATGAGACTAGAGAACAATTTGAAAATGTCAAAAAAATACTGCATCAGTTTTAAACTAGGTGTAACTTTACTTTTACGCGTTTTTTTAATTGTCTTATGCTCTCTGTGAGTCTTAATTGCAATCAATCAAACAGCGGGGCTTAAAATATAAAATATCATGAATATAGTCCTACATTATGATTAAGAGAAAGTGCTCTTTCAACTATAAAATAGCTACGCTAAACTACAAGAAAAACTTGGCTCTCATACTGAACCTGGAGGCCCCTGAAGTCTGTTTTGATGACAAGTACCTACATGGTATAAGTATTATTATCGTCACTTTAATAAATAACTTTCATTTCATTTAAATAAAAACGCAAAGACCATCATCCAAAAATGCATGAGTAAGGTAGCCATCTGGATCTCCACAGGTACACAACTTACTTTAGCAAAGAACTTATCAAAAAATGTTTCGTTGTTATGTTAGAAAACTTCTGAATAAACAGGACTAATGAAGACTTTTGTCAACGAAGGCAGATGGCAGTGCTGGTCACTCTAAACACGACTTGCTAAACCATAAATTTGAAATAGTGAAAAAAAAAATCAGCTGTCGTCATACAAATTGTATTATCTACATCACCTGGTTCTTTAAAACAGGTGTTTTTTTTGCGATTCAAGATTTGTTTTTTAGCGAGTCTTTCTTAATGTTGCTTTCAGGAGCATCGGATGAAAATAATTGTATAGAAATGCCAATCTATCGATATGTAGGTATGATAAAGTCATAGACGATGCCCCAACACTAGTGGTTGCTTACACACCGAACGTACGCGCTCTCGCAATGCAGTGGTAATCCAACGCGTGTACAAACATTTCCTCGCTTAAATTGATACATATGTATACTATATTAGATTTATTTTGACGCACACCCGTATGCAGGGTCGTCTAGGTAGATATCGCCTTTCCTATTTCGGCCACAAAGTTCGCTGTGCCAGTGAGATTACTGGGCATGTAAGGCATTTCATATTTCTTAGACCTCAGGATGACCTGGGGGTGGTTGGTAAGATTTCTTTGGCAGAGCCCAGGGTACTACCGGGCAGTGGAGTTACCGGGGAGTTTTAGTGGGTAATTCCAGTGCTAAGCGCTGGGCGACGACCCCCCCGCACGCCAGTCCCTTAGTCAGGCCTCAAGCTGGCAATACACCTGAGTACCGAGTAGTTTTTATCCTTGTTGTAAAACGGGCAGATAGTAAACTAAACGTTGGTTGGTAGCCGGTTGTCAATGGAATAACACGATGAAAAGGTGTAGGATTTAAGGGTTTATATACAGACATAGTTCTGGGTACTTATGTAAACAGGTGTAAAACATAATACCGCGATGTAAAGGTACTTGGCGACATCTAGTAATACAATTTGGAAATAACGAGTTGCTAATACGGTTAATGACATTAATTTACTTATATAAAGAGCAGTACTGGCTCAAACACTTGTTATTGCTGGTATCTATAAGCGACTGTAGCCACTTACCAACCAGGTGCACTGTCAGCTTTAATTTTTTTATAATGTTTTTCCGCAGTAAGAGAGCACAGCTCGTCGAGGTAGCGTTGAGAAGACAACATGATTAAATATGTACCATAAGTTAAAAGGCATATTGCATAGACTGCATCAGAAATCAATAATAGAGAGCTTTATTACCATCCGTACGAAGGTTATACCGAATTTGAATTTCCACATTCCGAGTATTTTACAAATAAATTTACTTTACTACAAATGACCGTGGCTGAATCGTCCGCTTTGTGCCGCTGATAAATGGGTAGATTTATAGCAGTTATCTGATATCGGATATAATTAGTTGCTGTAGATATATTGTTTTCTGGGTTTGGAATGTCCACTATATTTTGTTGCGTAATTGGGATTTATGAAACGAATTCTTCTGTAGAAAATTACTCCAAGCCGCAATTATGTTTCTCTCATGTACATTTATGGATTTAAAAATATGTTTTATAGTAGCAATAGGGTGTTGTAGGTACATATTTTTCAAACTTTGAGCGTCACATGTTTTTGGGCGTGACTGTAGGATGGCCTGCATCAGAAACAAACTGACATAGTGATTGCTTATCTATTACAAAAAACTGATTTCAAAACACTAATGATGAATAGTAGGTACATACTTATCTATCTAACATACAAGTATTTTTTAGTAGGTGTGTACGAGCAAACGCGCACGTTATCCACCAAGTCACAATAATCACATTAGCACAATATTTAACCTACTTAGAAACACGCAATTATATTTTACTTAATTGCTTAGTTCAGTTCGTTCGCGTACATCAAGCCATTCAGTGGCACGTTCTCATTTTAACATTAAACCCATTCTAGTATAGTCAGTGTCTTCTATCCAATCCAACAATCTTATAATTTCATCTCCTATTTTCTCATCGGCTATCCGTACATGGTGTTTCACATTTATACCAAGTAAAATATTACAATTTAGTAACATCATTAGCTAAATAATGAGTGAGGCTAAAAAATAAAGAACCAAATAATCTAAGTTGTAAACAAACCAAAAAAGAACAAACAAACACATAAAACACGATATAAATATATTTCATTTCAAACCAAAGATCTAGACCTACTTTCAAAATTCACACATTACCTTATGTTAGATCTTTAACATAGATCCTTAAAGTTATGGTTTGTGGTAACGGGGCGTAGCACCAACTAGATACAACTTCGATAAAGAGTTATTACGACGACGAATCCAAAGGGGTAGAGGGGGACATCAGTTTTTGAGAAATCGCATAGAATAGAATACAATTTTACTGTATAACTGTGTATAAAAGGTCTTAAACAACAGTTTTATCCATTTCGGACATACAATATTTACTTAATCTTAATCTTAAATAAACTTAATAAGGTATCTAAAATAGTCTTTAATTCTAAGTTTCATCATTATAAAATTCACTTAAACTGAAATATGCTTTTGAAATCAGCCATGTTTTTAATTTAATTGGGAACTGTTTTCCTTCTAGTTATTTAATACTCACAGGCAAATGATTAAATATTTTTATTGCACTGAAGTAGGTACTCTTATGGTACATTGCGTTATTACATTGTGGTACATAGAAATCAAATTGATATTTTGAGCGGACATTAGGTTAGCAAATTTTTTGTATAAGATCTTCTTGTCCGAAATTTCTCATTGCCGAGAATGAATCGGAAGATTTCTCAACGGACCCTTATATTTACTTTAATGTGACGTCATACGCCCTGATTGCTGTCCGATGTTAGGTGACTTATTTATTTAAGACGACTTATATCCTGAATAAAGGCCCAATTACAAGATACAAGCGTTATATTGGTTGATCGGTGCTATTTGTCATTTTCACTTTTCCACAATAGAAAATAAAGTACCTATGCATAAAGAAGTCTTAGCTTTACGAACAAAAGATAATTAATATTCCTAACTACCTGAACATTATTAGCAATAAATTACAGCGACAGATAACGTTGTCCCGCCAGGCAAGCAAAGGGACCATTCTCTGATACTAAGTACTCTTGCGGGACACACCATTAGGCTGGAATAATGGCTTGAAAACCGGACACAATGGAGACAGACCCGTGTTTGAATTGGAAGATAGGGTCCTGAACCATCCATATATATTTACCTAGGTCTATTGAGGATTTAATAAACGTGTCTTTAAGGCGAGTCCGGAATTATGTAACTTATTACATAAATTCTGTTGTATAACACGTTGACACAGTGGCGGCGTAAAGGGGGGGCGGAGGGGGCGGTCCGCCCCGGGTGCCAAGCACCAAGGGGTGACAGCGACAACTAATACCCTACACTAAAATAATGAAACCGTTAAAACCTGTTAAATCCCCCAAATAATGAATCTAAACAATACAACGCCCCAAGTGCCCGGCGATACCGGAGGTTGCGCCGGCGGTGTCGGACGTCGACGAGGCGCCGGGACCAGGGGTGCAAAGAATCTCCGGGTGGCGAAGACATCCCGTCATACGAACTTGGCCCTAGCAACTTATAACACACGCACACTGCGGACCGAGGAGGAGCTGCAGGAACTAGAGGAGGAATTGAGCAGGATTCGCTGGAGTGTAGTAGGACTTTCTGAAGTCCGACGAGAGGGCGAAGATGTGTCCCAAGGTGGTGTCGGGTTTATTGTCTACAAGTCTCTCGTGAACAACGTTGTACAAATCGGAAGTGTGTCGAATAGAGTGGCGACCATATACTCAGAATCACCAAACGGTATTCGTTGAAGGTCATACAGGTATACGCCCCGACCTCGACTCACCCCGACAAAGAAGTAGAAGTAATGTATGAGGATATCTCTCGGGCAATATATACTTCCAAAACTCACTACACTGTCGTCATGGGAGACTTCAACGCAAGACTGGGCAAACGTGGCGATGATGAGTTGACAGTGGGGCAATTTGGAGCTGGAATCCGGAACTATAGAGGTCAAATGCTAGCCGATTATATGGAGAGAGAGGGACTCTTTATGATGAACTCATTCTTCAAAAACGGCCGCATCGAGAATGGACCTGGAAAAGTCCGGATGGCGCAACAAAAAATGAGATCGACTTCATCATGTTGACTAAGATTCGGGTAGTCAATGATGTCTCAGTGATCAATTCGTTTAACACGCGAAGTGATCATCGAATGGTAATGGTGGGGAATGGATTTTATTCTAGTTACATTTAGTGTTATTCAGCCTAAAACGTTGGTAACATCACCAGAAGATCTTCGTGAAATGGTTCCAAATCTGTTGAAAATTTACGACGAATTTTCAGCAGAGGACATCGTGTTGGAGATTTTAAGATTGTGGCGACATTTGGAAGCCGCCAACATTTCTGCCCAAGAAGCGGTTTTATGGACTATATTGGAGCTTCTCACATTCATTCATAAAATGGGGATATTCTGAGTCTGTTCCAAGTTTAGCGCTATGTTTTAGATTTTTTTTTTAACAATTTGTGTTTCGGTGGTTTCATATGAAAGAAGCTTTTCGAAGTTAAAATTAATAAAATCTTACTTGAGGTCCACACTCCACAGTGAGCCAAGCGCGAATAACCAATCTTTCGATTTTATCAATTGAAAAAGACAGGGAAGTCAATTTTGATAATGTGATTGAATATTTTAGTAAAATAAAGTCTCGTAAGCATTTTTAGTATTTGGTGTTTTATTTTAAGTAGGTAAGTAGGGGTGCTCAATAAAAAAACCGCCCGGGGTGCCAATGTATCCTACGCCGCCACTGCGTTGACATAATACTCAAACAATCTGTTTGGTATATATCCTACCACGAATTATTTCATATAAATGTCATGAAATTATCAAATGAATTCGATGTTTTTGAAAGTTGCAAACCATTGATATGGACTATAGCTCATGTTTTGATTTCTGATTAATTAATACGACAATAAATTTAAAATATGTGCCATCGATTTCCAAATGGATCGGTTCTACGCAGCCGGCATCTAAAGGCTCCCTGCGACACTGATCAGGTCGTCTATCCATCTAGTGGGAAATACTTTGCGCTTTTTTTGTCCGAATACGTGAGCATGCTAGTTGATGCTCGCAATGCTAGTTTTTTTTTGGACTGACTATAGCTGTCGGCTGCAGATGGCCTTTACAGCGTAACCGAGGTTTTTTTAAGGAGGCGAGAACCTTGGTGAGTCCTCAAGCCTTAAGGAGCGAATTCGCCTCTGGAGGATTTCAATCGACAGGCATCACCTCCGGGGGAGGTGTCCACTCCTTCCCCGGAGCTTCAGCTTGCTCGCTCATCCTATGAGCTATAATAATAATAATAATAATATCCTTTATTTGCATAAAAACTGGTACTTATATGACACAGATGTCACAGTAATTTATAAGTTTCACATGTTTTACCACTGTTAGGCATGCAAAAAAACAATTCATAACTACATTTATTATTTCTTATTAATTAGTGCAATTGTCAATTTGATGCCATTATTACATTCATTTCGTTTTTAATTTAGTAAATATATAATATAGGTCAATGTCATCAATCATCAATCATTTCTGATTCTCTCTCGTAGAGAGTTGTTCGGCTGTGTCCGAGAAACTCGCAGTTATGATTAGCTGCGTAGGGCGGTCGTGAAAATAAGATGAAATGCCTTCCATGCTTAGTTACACTGGCTACCTTTCCCTTTAATCCGAAATACAGCGAACTGTTTCACGACAGAAATAAGAAAGGCGGTGGTACCTACTCAGGCGACCCTACATACGGGCCTACCACCTAGTAAATTATTGGTGGTTGCGTAGGGCGGGCGGGAAGAATGTATTGGAACTGGGGGTATACTATGATCTCCTCTTTCCATTCAGTTTAAATCCTGGTTATGTTTTGATACAGTATGAACTCTGTGACTCTCATAATAGAGTTCACTGTAGATCAATTCTACTGTTTATTTTCTAAACGGATCGGCAGTGGTTCGGTATCGTTATTATTACAGTTGTAATATTCAACTAGCTTTGCTTATAAAGCCGGAATGCTAACGAAACGCTTTCGGTTGGTTCTACTTTGACTGGATAATCGTTAACAATGTTGCAAGAAACCAATAGTGAGTTGACAAAAGAAGTATCGATGCGTTTCGGCTGCCACAAATGTCAAATATTTTGCAGAATACAAACCAATGATTGAACCGAACGGTTATCGTTACGTGTTTATTAGTAGAATACCAAACTGATGCGTCTCGGCTACGTTTCGATTGCGCTGAGTTAGCAGAATACAAAAACGTGACTAAAGCGTTTATGATTCAAAATATAATAGCAGAATTGAAGGATGTGTATAATACGTAACAAACCCCAAATAAACGGAAGTAACAGCGCATAAATATGCGCTATTAACCTTCCAGAATTTGTATATTGCTCTATTTGAAGAATACTGCTATTTAAAATTGAAAAGTGTTGCTTTGACAGACTGAAAAAATAAAGGCATTACGCAACGTATTTGCTATATTTTGTCATGTAATCAAAATGAGCAGGTATCGACGCTGGCAACACTAGCTGCTCATATCATAAAATACTTCGTTGCTAGATTGATCCATGTTATAACAGGTGTTTATGGGCTAAAGTAACCGGTCACCATCAAGAGAGCCATAACCTCATGGTAAGCAAAAGACTTAATATTTATCCCATGTGTTCCCTCCTTCCTATAACATGGGTTCCTTCAAAAGAGGCGTGACATGGCACCTTATAGGCCGGCAAGGTGGAGGCGGCTAGAACAGTGGGTTTAAGCTGCGCTTAGTAGCTGTCTTCGCATATGACCTCTTCACATCAGGTGGTGTTGAGTCGTTTGCTGTGCTTTGTATAAAAAAAAACGTTTTCATCCCACTATCTCGGAAAGAGTATTTTTGCTCTTCGATATCTGAGTACAAAAGCCGTTATATCCGCTAGAGGATAAAGTAAAATTGAATTTGGAGCATCGTGTACACTAAGTTTGTGAATTCAAAACATCATTAAACCTATTTACTTATACGTCCACGGTGCCGAATTTGTCATACAACCTTTTTTGATTTATTAAAAACTCAGACTCGGAACCTTCTTGGTGTACTTTTTTTAGACCGATTTAATCATTTCCTCGCTGAGGTGACATAAAAAGTTACGTGTTGCACTCGAGTGCAAACATTTTTCACCTCGTGCTCTTTTGATTCCCTCGCTAACGCTCAGGATTCCAATTTTAGAATCCTTCGCTTGCTCGGTCATCAAAATTGAGCACGCGGTTAAAAAGCAACTTTGCATTGTTGTATAACAAATAACTATTAAAAAGCTCTTAAGATTCTTTATTTGGTCTAGATAAGCGATGCGAGTGTTGGGATGTAATTATTATTTTTCCTTTGGAACTTAAGGTGAAGACGAATATTTTTTTTAACAAAAATAAGTACTTAATTATTAAGTAGGTACTTATCTCCTTGAAAGATATCTTTTGAAGTCCGTACTTTACTTTTAATGTTACTGGAAACAGTTAATCACCAACTCCATACCTTTTATTGGGATAAGGACCTATCTACTTATTTTTTTTCTTTAAGTGTTTTAAAGTTGGTTTAATTTTGGAAATTCCTCTTTTCACTCTGGGATTGACCATTGTAAAAGATACTTTGTTTACTTAATCAATACTAAAGCTCTTCAGCCACCGCTCACCACCGGCTGGTGGTGATATATGATGAGATGGCATATTTTTTGTCACCCTCGTTGAATAGAAAAGGTATTTTTGAAAGACACGAGTCCAAACTACGCACAATTTTATGGCGCTGAGCCAATACAGTGAAGTCACAACGTGAAATACTCGCGACTGCTCCGATACTTCTATCCAGATCTCTTTGTGCTGTATTGCCGCAGATTTATGGGTCCATTATGAATAAATGCATGAATGAATAGAAAAAAGTTTATTCCTTTTACGCTATGCTAGTGGCCGCTGACGAATCCGCACGCGTCCGCGTCCCATTGTACATACGACGACAAGCATTGTTTTAAATATTATCATAAATGCGAAAGTATTTTCTCTCTGTCTATCTGCTGCCATTTCACTCTCAAATCGCTCAATTGATTTGAATGAAAGAAAGTATGAACATAGTTTGAGACACTGGGAAGGACAAACGATATTTTTTTTTATGCAAAGCTCAGCAAATGACTCAACACCACCTGATGTGAAGCAATAAGAAGAGTCCATATGCGAAGACAGCCAGTGCAGCTTGAAGCAACACTGTTCTAGCCGCCTCCACCTTGCCCAACCATAAGGTGCGTTTTCACGCCTCTTTTAAAGGAACCCATGTTATAAGAAGGAAAGAACACATGCTGGCAAATATTCCAAGTTTTGGAAGTACCACAAAGAAACGAGTTACTAAACTTCTGTGTGCATATCTTAAGGTGGAGACAGTAAATTGATGACTCCGAAGACCGGCACGCGTGCTCCTGAGCAGAATGGGGGAAGGTGGGGTAAGGTCGAAAAGCTGCTCAGAACACTCTCCATGATAAAGCCGATAGAAGGCGCTTAGTGATGCAATGTGTTTTAGAGTGGGCCAAGCCATAGGTGGTCACTAATAGCTAATTATAATGTTAAAATATGTTTTTATTACTGCATTATACGCAATCAATGTAAAGCATTCTCAACCAAAATTTCAGCCACAAATTTCGCTTTTTTTTGAAGAATTGACAAAACCCGCGGCATTGTTGGCTTATAGAAGTGACCCGTCATCACTAACGACCGAAGGAAAGACGAGACAAAGAGAGGGACAAAGAAACCGCCGACGCCCCGGCCTTAGGACAAAAGCCTGACGACACATAACACGATTAGCGGCTCTAGGCAGAGATGCTACAAGGGTTCATATTTTAGAGATGCGTTGCTAATTTTTTTACGGGTGTCAAACAAGCGTACAGCAGTAATCCTGATAAATAAATAGATAATAAATAAATATAAGCCTTGTGTTATGGATACTGGATAACGGAGAAATGATGATAATAATATGTATATAAATATTACAAAATTACTAAATAAACATATAAACATCCATGACTCGCGAACAAATGCTCGTACTCATCGTACAAACATTTGCTTCCACCAGGTTTCGAGTCCGGGACCCCCGGCCGAGTTGCCTGTATAGCAAGTGCACAGAGCACTCTGCCAGCCGGTCGTCAGGTCGTCTTGATCGTAAGCTGCGTACTCTATAGACGCTCGTAGCACCTTGGGCACTACTCACGCGTTGTCACCGTAGCCTATAGACGCTCGTAGCACCTTGAACACTACTCACGCGTTGTCACCGTAGCCTATAGACGCTCGTAGCACCTTGGACACTACTCACGCGTTGTCACTGTAGCCTATAGACGCTCGTAGCACCTTGGACACTACTCACGCGTTGTCACCCTAGCCTATAGACGCTCGTAGCACCTTCAGCACTACTCACGCATTGTCACCGTAACCTATAGATGCTCGTAGCACTTTGGACACTACTCACGCGCTATTACCGTAGCCTATAGACGCTCGTAGCACTTTATGCACTACTCACGCGTTGTTGCCGTAGCATCGTAGCACTTGGGCACTGCTTATTTATAACATAAACCATAATAAGCAAGGAAATGCGCAGTGATACCACAGGGATTCATATCTTCGAGTTCCGTAACCAATTATTGTTTATGACAAGGGACGCTCGTAGCACCTTTTAGGCACTACTGAAGAAGCGTTGGCTGCCGTACAAAATTTATGAGCAAGCTTATAATATAACATTGGCTACTCCCAACATAGCGATTACGTAATGAGCATTTATAGTGATAGCAACATTGACTTTTTAAACCTAATGTCACATGTATCGTTTGTTAACTCTGCCCTCCATTCAGTTTTATTATTATACAAGTTGGTGTCGACAAAACGACAATAAATTAAAACATGGGCTATATTAGTTGATAGAAATGTTTTGCAACTTTGAAATTGTAACTTTAAAAATTTTCAAAAAAGGTTATAAAATTATCAACTTAATGAGATGTTGAAGTTGGGACGAGAATATGCCGCGAAGCTTCACGAACGCTGCCCAGCCGAGTTGTTTCCGTAGATTGACCTCTTTTTGGAAGTTGCACTTACGAAGGTGGACTATTCGCTTCAGGTGAATATATTCTTCAACAACTTCCAGTGTACAGCTTACAACCTTAATAGGAGTGCTTTTAGCTATTGTGTGTGCCAGAAATTTCTGGTCGCTTGTTCCAGTAAAACATGAAACGGTGTTCGCAGTATTAGACGGAACCTCAGCGAGTTTAGATATTATAGCTGTTTAAGAAACCCTATTGTAATCCTCAAAGTTTGCTCTTTATGTCTAAGCGAAATATTCTAAATCGAAGTAAACTTTAATTAGCTACATTTATTTTTGCGTGCGGAACATTCAGGGAAACATGTCATAACATATAACATTTTGTAAGATCTAAGTATTATAATGCATGTATAAGGCAAATAAATGAAAATTAAATTGGACGGCAGTTTCGAGCTACGTATTTTATTCACCATTATTTGATTTGCCCGTGTGATTGTAAAAAAACAAATTACAATTTATTGTGGTAAGACATCTCTGTTTTACAATATGAAGGATGGGAGGACAACAAATAGTTTGACGTTTAGAAAGTTGTACTGAATTTTCACTTTGTTATTTTTTACAACTAGAGACAAGCAAGCTGACGGTCCACCTGGTGGTAAGTGGTTACCGTCGCCCATAGACAACTACACTGAAAAAAATACCTGGTATTGCAGGTGCGGCAACATCGTCATCATCAACAGGCATAAGATGGAATGCCTTCCGTGCCCAGTACATTAGTATTACATATAAAGAGAACTAGGTGTACCTACCTATATTTAAAAATAGTTTTTATGAATTTTTATGAAACATCTTGAATTTAAGTCATTTCATCATACTAGAATTTGCTATAATTTCTATAATCAGTTCGTTTTCATTAGGATTATAATCGATTAGCTGAACGTTTTGTTAAAATAAGTTACAATTTATAACAGCATGCTTTATAGTTTTCGACGTAGTAAACGGCGTCGAAAATATTTAGCACAGATGATTAAGCCTCTTTAAACAATCTATCTTCGCAAGTCACTTCGAATTCAACTGTCAAATAGAGCAAAAAATGTATGAAAATTTGCTCTATTTGACAGTTGAATTCGAAGTGACTTGCGAAGTGAGGTGCGAGTTTTGTTACAGAATCGACAGGCAGCTCATTAAGACTATTCTTATGAGCCCAAACACGCTTTATCTGCTGTCAGTTTCTGAAGAATTGAGCATCCGGCAAACTTTTGGATGGTATAGGATCAGCTCAAGGTTAGTATGTCATGGGAATATGACCAAAGTGAACTGATCTTCATAAATTTACGACAGCTTTCATATAAATAAGTACTTGTCTAAATCGGTCCATTCATTTAGGAGCTACGATGCCACAGACAGACACACAGGTTATAACTTATAACACCCCTATTTTCTTCGATGGCTAAAAATAACACTCTTCAACCGTCGTGGCTTTCTATCTAAAAATATAAACCTATCAAGGAGGATACGAACTTGGAGTGCTGTGTACAAAGTGTTGTGGCAAGGAGAAACACTCGAACGCGAGGGCTTCTGAATCGATGACGAAGCCTCTCCAGACGAGAGGCTGGCAAGTTGATTATTTTAATTATTAGAAGGCCAGAGCCAGAATGGCGTAAACAGAAACTTTATGGATTCTACAGCCAATTTATTCTGTTACTGACTTGAAAGACTCGAAAATGTGATTTTAAACAGACTTCAAAAACGAGGAGGTTCTCAATTCGGTTGGTATGTTTTTTTTCTATGTATGTATACCGATTACGCCGAGATTTATGATTCGATTTACGTGATTTTTTTTTTGTTCGACGTGAAATAGTTGCTATTTGGTCCCGTAAAATTTTTTTCAAAATCAGTTATGTAGTTTGGTTTTTAAATCAAAAAACTGAAATGATAAAATCATCTACGGATCATCTAGCGGATTTTTGCTTTCCTATGACTTTTTAGTGAAACGATACGGCAGTAGGGAACAATGGAAGCTGACGGTCACCCATCTAGCTTTGAACTTAGAAAGTTATTACTAATAAATTGTGAAAAAAATTAACAAATATTAAAACCGACTTCAAAAAACTGAAAAGGAAAAAGTAATTCAATTTATGTAGGTACTCATCACCTAGAAACATATTTTTTGGAGTTGGTGCTAAGTTGTTTCCAGAAATGTAGCACCGGTCCAAATAATATGTTTCTAGGTTATGAGTACCTACTTAAATTTAATAATTGTTTCCTTTTCAGGTTTTTGAAGTCGGTTTTAATATTTGTTTAATTTTTTTAAGATTTTGAACTCTTTTCCAATATAAGAAAAAGGGGTTTTATAATCTACCCCACAAGCTATAGGTTTATGAGATATTAAACTACAAATATTAAGTAAGGGCCTTTTCATTCTCATTTCTCTTTGGTAGGACTGCTGGAAGAGATTTCATTTGAAAATAAGCAGACATTTGTTCAATTTTTCCTCAAATTCCTCTTTTCCATTATTTAGTTGTTCTGTACATTAATTGTTAAGTAAATAAATAAACAAGGTTTCTTTAATCAGATACCGTGTGTAATCCTCTTAATTTTTCATTAGATATTAAAAAAAATGTTTCCCTGTAGCACAAATCACTGATGGCATCATTTAGAATTTTGAAATTTTTGCTTATTTTGTTTCAATATGTCATCATTTTCAGAATAGTAAACCTTTGCGTTCGTGGAGGTTGTCTTACCATATTTTTTTTTGTTTCAGATTATCCAAGCTTCACATCTTTGTGCGGTAAGAATTTTATGATACTAAAAAGCCCGACTAAGCGACAGACTAAAGTAACTCCAGCTTACAGATCGTAGCTAAGTAACACTGCAGTGTAGTGTTGCTGCGGTAAGTAAGGTCGCCAGAGATCACTGAGAAAGCGTTGTGTTGGCATCAGAGGAACTCGTTTCCCATAATTCTGTTAGCATAATGATTTTTAGTGCACAGCTCGTGATTGGTGTTACGAGTTCTAAAGTGCTACGAGCGTCTATAGTCTACGGCTAAAATGCGTGAATAGCGCCCAAGGTGCTACGAGCGTCTATAGGCTATGGCAACAACGCGTGACTAGTGCTCAAGGTGCTACGAGCGTCAATAGGCTACGGCTACAACGCGTGAGTAGCGATCAAAGTGCTACGAGCGTCTATAGGCTACGGTAACAACGCGTGAGTAGCGCCCAAGGTGCTACGAGCGTCAATAGGCTACGGCTACAACGCGTGAGTAGCGATCAAAGTGTTACGAGCGTCTATAGGCTACGGTTACAGCGCGTGAGTAGCGCCTAAGGTGCTACGAGCGTCAATAGGCTACGGCTACAACGCGTGAGTAGCGATCAAAGTGCTACGAGCGTCTATTGGCTACGGTGACAACGCGTGAGTAGTGCCCAAGGTGCTACGAGAGTCTATAAGCTACGGAAACAACGCATGAGTAGTGCTCTAGGCGCTACGAGCGTCTATACTATAGGCTACAATATCCGCTTAAAATCGGGCGGGCCGTAAGATTGTTTGCCACCCATGTCGTAATAAAAAAAATAACACACCTACAATGTTAAGTGATATTTATCTATAGGTGATGCTTACCTCTTGCCATCTCAAGCTCGGAGGGTACCTGGTGGTGCAGTGGTTTTGCCGTCAGGTTTAGTAAACAGAGCAACGTTTGCCCTGGTCGACCCCGGATGGGTCACTCAACAATTGTAATCTCGAGCTCCTCCGTATTTCGTCGTGCACATTAAGCCGGTGGTGCTGGTTGTTATTGCAACCGCTTTACCCCACATTGGGCTAGCGTGATGGTGTTAAGGCCTAAAATACTCCGTTTCTCCCATGTAACAAGCCCTGTGTCCATTTGGTACGTCGTAGAGTTTGGTACAGAGTGACATGATACTAAGTGTTCAGCTTCTTCTGTGGTTGATTGTACGTTTATTGTGGGACGTTTATAGACAGGTGATGTACCATCATGATGACGATGACTGGTGATGATGATGTCAGGTGAACCATCATTCTTGCTTGAAAAACTTGTGTTTCATTAATCTTGGGTTAATACCGGAAAATCATCTGAATTATCCCCTAATGTATATCGGTCATATTTTTCATATAGCGTTGAAAAGAGACAAAGACAGCGATGATTTATAACTAGTGCTGATCTATTGTCTGTGGTCTATAACATGATTAATTGCACACAACTAAGCTACGAATCAATCATCGTCTTCATACCTTTGTGCACACTTAGCAACTTTAGTTGCGGCATCTGGCAACTTTTGAAAAGTTTAACCGAAGACTGATATTTGAAAAAGGAGGGAGGAGGCATCTACTTACAATTGATAGCACATTAATCGTACCAGTTTGACATTGAGATCACCCTTATTACGTTTGTAATAGAGGCGGCTTTCGTAGTGCAAATGTTACACTTGATGTGTTGTCGTCTGTACAGTCATATCTACATAAATCTATGGCTTCTTTAAGGGCCTCCAATCATCCAACAATTTAACTTACTCTGACCATAAATACTGTTACAATTAAAAATAAACAAAATATTACATTTGAATTTGGAATCTGTCATTTTTATAATTGATTGTTCATTGGGTTCGGCGATAAATTAATGGACATTATGAATTGACAATTTGAACTGACATTTTTAATTGACATTTTAACTCAATAGTGACATATATTCAAATTTCTCTGTATATTTGACTAAACAAATATTATATTATTATATTGACATGTTGTAGTAGATTATTTCAATTATTGTTTTTATTCTTATTAATTTTTAAGACTTAAAATTTAATTAATATATGAAATTTAGAATGAATATTGCAGTACCCTAATAGGGTTCATGTTTGACACTATTCACTTTTACCATCATTGTATACAACATGAGAGCAATAAATGATTGAATTGAATTGAATTGAATTGAGTTTTCTGATTTTGGCGCCAATACATTGTACAATATTTTGCGATATTAAAATGGAGTGGGGTGGTAAAGAGAACCGAATCGCTGTGATTGCATTACACAAAGTAGGTGTGAAGCCAAATGCAATTTTTAAAACTCTCCATAAGCTTGGTATTGAGTGGCGGCCGGGTACCGGGAGACGCAGCGTTGGTAGGCCCCCCAAAAGGTGGACCGACGATCAAGTGCGGGTCGCGGAAAGCCGATGGACGCGGGCAGCGCAGGACCGATCGGTTTGGAAATCTCTGGGGGACGCTTACGCCCAGCAGTGGGCGTCTCTCGGCCGATATAATGATTGTCTTATAGTAAAACATTTAATTGAACGCGAGTTAAAACCGGTCAAGTGGTTTTATTAAAAATATTTTTATTCTGTTTGATTTATTGAGTGTAATTCAGAATTAGAGGCCCCATTGAGAGTTTTGTCGTACGAAACACATTAACTACGTAAAGTGCTATGTAAACTTGTAAGTTGTTGTACAGCTACCAACGAAAGTAGTTCGTTAGTAGCCGTACAATAAAACAATTAACATGTCTACTGCGAAACAGTGTTGCCAGTGAAGTAATTAAGTAAAAGCTACAAGCTCCGTTTCAGGCATGTATAAGGGCAGTGTTACAAGCATCCGCCATGTTACGAGTTCTCGACCTACTTTTAATACGTTATTGTAAAGTGGAGTTTGGAATAAAGCCTCCAGAGCTACATCTATTATTATTGCAACTAATAATTAAGAATAGGTAAACAAAAAAAAAATTAAACAAAAATTAAAACCGACTTCAAAAAACTGAAAAGGATGAAATAATTAAATTTAAGTAGGTATTCATCCCCTAGAAACATATTTTTGAGTCGGTGCTTTACTTTCTATTGTTTTTAGAAACCACTTAGCACCAACTCCAAAAATAGGTTTTAGGGGATGAATACCTACTTAAATTTAATTATTTCATCCTTTTCAGTTTTTTGAAGTCGGTTTTAATTTTTGTTTAAAATTTTTTTTTTACAATTTTTAGTGATAACTTTCTACGGTCGAAGCTAGATGGGTGACCGTCAACTTATATTGTTTCCCACTATCGTATCGTTTCACTAAAAAGTCATTGAAAAAGCAAAAATTCGCAATTTCGCTTATGTAGACGATTTCATAATTTCAGTTTTTTTTAATTTAAAACCAAAGTACCCAACTGTTTTTGAAAAAATTTTTATTGGACCAAATGGCAGCTATTCCGCATCGAACAAAAAAAGAATCACGTAAATCGGATCAGTAATCTCGGCGTAATCGGTGTACATACATAGAAAAAAAAAAAAAAAAAAAACATACCGGCCGAATTGAGAACCTCCTCGTTTTTGAAGTCGGTTAAAAAACGTATCAAAGACAATAAGCAAGCCAGCAAGAATGTACCAGTTTAATATATTGCTATTAAAACGACTGGTACAACAAAATTTCGTGATAAAATCTATGGTATTATTACATACCCCTCTTCAAAGGGGATTTTCAAGTCCAACATTTTAATATCAACCGGGCAGTAAGTTACCGCGTGTCGCGGTAATGCCCCGACCAACAAGGTATAATGGGACGGTTAGGCCGGGCGCGATAGGATCTCGCGTGAGCGGACTCGCATGGGTCGGGTGACCATTTCTTTGATCAAAATAACGTTACACATTTTTCAGAAACTACAGTTCTTTGAATAAATATTGATAGAAAATTAATTCTTTGTTTCCTAAGTATTATTTAAATTAAAAAACACTTTCATAGTAACTAGGTGGTAGGCCCGTATGTAGGGTCGCCTGGGTAGGTACCACCGCCTTTCTTATTTCGCCGTGAAACAGTTCGCTGTATTTCGGATTGAAAGGAAAGGTAGCCAGTGTAATTACTGGGCATGGACGCCATTTAATCTTGAGCCTCAGGATGACAACGCACCTGCAATATCAAGTGATTTTTCCTTGTTATTGCAGGTGTCTATAGGCGGCGGTAACCGCTTATCATAAGGTGGGCCGTCAGCTTGTTTGTCATCTAGTAGTATTTTTTTTTTATACAACTAGATGACAAACAAGCTGGCCCACCTGATGGTAAGTGGTTACCGCCGTCTATAGATACCTGCAATAACAAGGAAAAATCACTTGATATTGCAGGTGCGTTGTCATCCTGAGGCCTAAGATGAAATGCCGTCATGCCCAGTAATTACACTGGCTACCTTTCCCTTCAATCCGAAACACAGCGAACTGTTTCACGGCTGAAATAAAAGTATATAAAAAACTGCTTTCTCTACTTCTAGTTATTATTTACTGACCAAACTTCTGGTTGTGTATAGTTTAAGTATAATAAATCTGTAATATTATTATGTATGTTTGTGAGTTTATAGGGTGGTGACAACAATCAACATTAAATTAAAAATAATGGGCTGCTTCAAAGAACTGTTTTGCAACTTTCAAATATATTTTGTTCATTTGATAATTTCATGACATTTGTATGAAATAAGTTATTATTGGCTGCTTTGTTTCATAGAAATTTCATGAAATTATCAAATGAATAAGATGTATTTGAAATGTTACATTACTATGTAACATACATAAAAATAATTATATTACTATTATATTAGTACTTTCAGTTAAAGCATTTGTAGCAGCGAGAAATATAGTTACTGACTGATATTATTGAGTAACATAGTTTTTGAATAAAGAAACCAAATCCTAAAAGACACCTTTCCAATTTCTCTCATTATTCGATAAAGCCCGCATGATATATTTGGGGTGACAAATAATACTTATTACCAGAGTCCTAAATTTATGACTTAATATATGGCCTCTCTAGCCTCAGCCCACATATTATTTCCCTTAAATCTTCGTAGCTAAGATTTCCCGCCACGCGACCGAGAACATTATTAAGTAAACGAAATCGATTAAGAATAGTAACCGACATAATATTTAAACCGACCTCAAAAAACGAGGAGAGTGATCGTAATTCGATAGTTTTTTTTGTGTGGTACGTGATATCCATAATTATTTTGTTGCTCGAAAGGATGAACTATCGGATTGGATCTATTTTAATTGCGAGTGATCTGATGATCCAGATATATATTTTTTAAACATGTGACGTCACCTGTTCCGTAGATTATCTATGGAGCGGTTATTGACGATGTGCCGCAACATATCAAACATACCACTATATCTGTGAAACTATTGGTTTTAGACATACTATTTCTTTTGCAATATTTCTTTATCAGTTATTTACTTCTAATTTATAAAATAAATAAAGTTATTAACTATTCTATTGTCGATTGTTCTTAAGTGGGAAATATTTCTGTGAACCACTTCTCAAATAAAAATAGCATCTCATTGCGCCACAGCTTGCAGGTTTGTACAGAGAACCAAAACCCTCAAGTAGTTTAAATGTGCTTACGACCGCCATATTCCAGTTAATGACGTCAACTTTGTGTGTATAAAATGGTCGCTGTGATAACACAAATGTCTTTATACTCGTGACGCAAACTTTAACTAAAGCGCTGCTCTCAATGATGTGTAACTTATATTGTTCTAACTACCACCAGCGCCACAGAAAATTCACAACAGTAGGGTAACTCTGCCCTGGGGCCTTACCACCATCTTTATAAAAGCGATTCATGTTCCGCTCGGTTCAGTATTGGTCCCTAAACTGCGTCGCTGTCAAAGTCGTAGATAGCGTCGTAGTACGAATTAACGATTCTACTCAGTTTAGGTCCTAAACTGGATCGCGATAAAAGATGGTGGTACGGGTGCCTTGGAGCGGCTTACATTCTGCCACTTAGTTTCACAGCCTTGATGTAAGTTTTACTTCAAGTGCGAAACACGGCGTGAAAAGGTTGCGATGTGGAAAATGCTGCACAACAATAACAATACAACAGAAAGAACGTAGTTAGTGAACGAGAGGATGCAAATTTAGTTACTAATATCAGGCAGAAACAGCATCTGTCAGATCTTTACCGGCAACTAACGCAGCGGTGGAACGCTGATCGAGCGGCAATATTCAAGAAGGCCGTATGGTCCGCGTAATGGAACGAGTTAGCGGGTACCGTAGCCTATAGACGCTATACCGTAGTCGCCGTAGATGGTCGTAGCACCTTAGGCCCTACTCCCGCGCCTTTACCGTAGCCGTAGCACCTTGGGAACTACTCCTGCGTTATCAAGATACTACTTATTGTTATTCTATGTACAGATGACAGCACATCGAGTTTAACTGTTGCACTGCGAAAGTTGCTTCTATAGCAATAGTAGGAAGGGCAGTCTCAAGGTCAAATTGCAATTTCAATTTTAATTTCTTTATTTAGTATTTGTTTCATTACGCAACTTAGACATGTCTTAATACAGTATAAATTCCATTAAAAATACTTATTATCTGTTCGTCCACTATTGTTATTAAGTTACAGAAATTTAATTATAATATAATTTTACATTGTATTGCGAATCAGAATTGAATTGTTCATATATTCAGCTATGCTATAAAATGGATTGCTTTCAAAGAACACTTTAGTATTTTGTCTAAATCTATTGTACGGCAAATAAGTTATGTGTATAGGTAGTTTGTTATACATGGTACATACAAACGCTTTTTATGCTGTCGACTGCACAATAGTTGTAACAAAATAATGGTAAGTGTCAACAGATTGCCGTTTATAGTAAGACTAGAGTTACTGTGTATAAATAATATTGTGATTATTGATAAAATTTAGTAAAAATTGGTGGGTGCAAAATAATGATTATTTATTCATTCATTTCAATAAACTATAACGTATAAAACATAGGCCCATATAATATACACCTTAGAGACTAAAATACATATAAATCATTAAACTATAATATTGTTCGACGCCATGTGACGTTTCTGCGAGGCGTTCGGTAGCCGTCCTCGAAAACGAGGAAATACGAAACCTTTCGGCCAAAACTCTTCCATTAAAAAGATCGATAGCTGTCCGGTCGGAATATTCACTACAAATGAATTAAAATAACCCTGTGGCGGCTCCACAACCGTTCGACTCTCGGTGTGAGGTTTGTCTTCACCAAAAATTAGATACTGTCTCTTTGTTTACTTTGACGAAGGTCGTTATTGACTCGACGAAGTATGGAAGCCTTTTGAACGTAACGCTTGGTTCGTGTTTATTTATTTACGTAGCTAAGAATACGTCGTCAATTAGGGAGAATTGTAGTAAGTACTTTGGCTTAAAAATATTTACCACCAAGCAGTATAATTTTGGAAAGTTTTTTTTTCAATGTGAGGAGTTTTGTTTGCTAATTAATTATTAATCATCATCATCATCGTCATAAGGGGCTCGATGGCGCAGTGGTTTTTGGGCGCTCTGGCTTCGATTACGGAAACACAGCAACTTTTGCGATTGTCGATAACAGGATGGGTCAACCAAAATTTGTTATATCGAGCACCTACGTGATTTGGAAGGCACGTCAAGCCGTCGGCCCCGGTTGTTACTGCAACCGCTTTAACCCACCAACTCGCATTGGGCCAGCGTGGTGGTATCATGGCCCAAACTCCTCAAGTGCTTCTCCCATGTAGGAAGTCCTGTGCCCAGCTGTGGAACGTATGTAGGCTAGTTATGTAGTCACTAAAACACAGAGGCGGTTCATATCTCTAATAGAGTAGTCTATTTCTGTAACAAAAACAAACAACTTCAAATTACTATTCGTTTACCTACCGAGGTTGTTTTGTCGGAGCAATCAATGTGGTGTATTCGATAAAATCACAAACACATAATTAAGTGCTTCTATTATTCCGACGACTTGGCTGTGAGTAGGGTCACCATATTCAATACCTAAATTTAAGGATAATGGCGGTCTTTTTTCAATTAAATTGGATTTTACTTATATTAGTCTTTCGCAAGAACTAATAATGTGTAATTGCAAAAGCAGTATCAAGCGGTTATATCAAAGTACGAAACTGATTGTATTAACTTCAGAAACTATCTGACTTAACGAGCGTTAATATTTATTAATTTATACTTAAATTGCACAAAATAAGGTACAATGTGGTGGATTTAATGCCATTAGGTATTCTCTTCCAGTCAACTGGAAAGTTTAGTCTAGAATGATTAAATAGGCATTGCAAAAAATCAAAATATACAATAACACGTGAATTCATAAAAAGAAACACAAATTCACAGCCTCACGGAAGCTCAGTGTCCAGAACAAAGTGCGTCGATTTATCATGCCTGACCAATTGTGCTTGCTGTACAAAACTCAGGTCCCGGTTTTGCGTGGAATATTGCTCGCACTTGTGGGATGGCTCCGCCAAATACCTCCTTGATGCCCTGGACACGAACAACCTTGAGCCTCTGCAATTGCGCCAAGACATTGCGTCGCTTAGCGCATTCTATCGTTTATATCACGGAGAGTACTCTGAAGAGCTTTTTATGCGGGCACATGTGTTCCTTCCTATAAAATGGGTTCCTTCAAACGAGGCCGTGAGTGTTCCGTGAAAAAGCACCTTTTGGGCCGGCAAGGTGAAGGCGGCTAGAGTAGTGTCTAAACTGCACTAGTTGTCTTCGCACATGGACTCTTTGTTTAGACTAACATAATGGTGCCATTAAAATAAAACGACAGACTTCGTGTTCTAGTTGAGAAATTTGTAATCGACTTAACTTGACGAGCCAAGATACAAGAATAATAAAAGTATAATACTACCTACAACATTTTACAAATAGCAGTCGGACATGACATTAGATTAAAATATTATAAGCAAAATCAAAAATATACTTTAGCATAGCATATTTAGCCCGTTACAAACCTTATAAATATAAGGTTTGTAACGGGCTAAATATGCTTGTATTTTTAAATATAGTTCTATAAATTTATATAACAAAAAATAGAATAAATTAAGTAAAGTTCAATGATGCTTCATAACCTTTTAGTTCGGCCAATTTGCACTAGATGGCGGAAAATTCACTTTACAAACTTGGTAGAACCTATTGGCCGCAACACTCTTCTTACCGCTTCACATTAGGTGGTGTTGAGTCATTTGTCGTGCTTTGTATAAAAAAATAGTAATGCAAATATGTCTTGTAAAAAAGTATAATCAAAGATAATTACATACCAAATGAATTTACAGAACGCTTTTTCAATCTGTGAATGAATATTTTTGTCATTTAAATTTTCACCGGGAAATTAAGCATGAACTAATTTTAAGATGTATTATAATTTATGTAAGCGAATCTATTATTATTTTATATTAGATTATTATTCTACAACTTGCTTTAATTTGTGTTCTCAAGTCAACATAGTGCGTAATTAAAGTGATGAACACCTGGTTCGGCGCTATTGTCCAACGTCAAGTGGTACGTTAAAAAAACAATATTTCACTTAGTATCATGACAGTCGAGACTCACCATTTGTAACCTATTGCGTAGTAATTATTTTGTAACAGTGTTGAAGTTCGCAAGTTTTAAATAAACTGAGTTTGTATTGTGTAGTTCGTATTTTGTTTTGACCACTCTGATCAGTTTACTTTTATCGTTTTGTTATTCCGCTATCAGAATGATTAGTTTATATATTTTATTACATAAATTCCGAAATTGACAGGAATATTCCTATCGTATGTTTACCCTATTCTGCTACCTGTATTTAATGGCCATTAAACTGGACTTTCCAAAATAACACGTAATGGAAGGTCTTCAAATTTTAAACAAATGAAAAAGGAAACAAATCCTACTAATATTATAAATACGGGCTGTTACAGAATTTCGAAATAACATTTAGAATTCTGGACTTGCGGGGGGTCGAAACGGTAGTATGTGACTCTAGTGTGTGTGTGTGTGTTATGTGATATAGCTGTAGTGTGTCGTATGATACGGGATAGCACACATTTTTAGGGTTGTCACAAGTAGTTGCGTCAGTGTTTTTATTAGTTTAATCGAAATATAAAAGTGGTCTGGAAGATGTCAAACATTCATAGGTAACTCTTGACAAGGAACACAACCGGCCCTTTAAATTTTAATTCGAACTTTTGTACACACTGTACATGACGGTAGCCGCAGTAGTTGTGGGACACCAGGTTGGCCGTCAGCTTGCTTCTCGTCTAGCTGCATAAAAAATCTGTAACTATAAATATATGGGAAAAAAAAATAGGTACATACTTTTACTAATCAGTAAATACGTCCAAATGGTACTACTACTAATTAATTATAATGAAAAATATTTTTAATTGTTGTTATTTTGTTAGTTTCTAACAAAACTAATCGAGCCAGCAATGTGCTACAGACATTCCCTACAGTCCAAATTGAGCTATTTGCGCCAATACCGCGCTAACAAATGAACCGAATTGAACGTATTCGTGCCAACGAAATTATTGTGACGTCATGAGTGACGTCATGAAAGCGGGCTAACGGACGAAAAAGAGGTAGTGCATTGTGTGCGCTAATGTCAAATTTGAGGTTATGACGTAGACTTTGTGAAAAATGTTGTAAATATTTTATTTTTGAATTGATAAAAACTTCTTAAAATACTTTTTTTTATTTTATAAAACTAGATGACAAACAAGCTGACGGCCCACCTGGTGGTAAGCGGTTACCGCCGCCTATAGACACCTGCAATAACAAGGAAAAGCACATGATATTGCAGGTGCGTTGTCATCCTGAGGCCTAAGATGAAATGCCGTCCATGCCCAGTAATTACACTGGCTACCTTTCCCTTCAATCCGAAACACAGCGAACTGTTTCACGGCTGTAATAAGAAAGGCGGTGGTACCTACCCAGGCGACCCTACATATGGGTCTACCACCTAGTAGACCAAAATAGAATAGAAGACCTAATTTGCTACAAATACTTAAATGTACAATCTTAGAAAGTTTTTTTTTAGTGTCAGTGACCTCACCGTATTCAAATTCGGCCCAAGGCGTTTGCACTGTTTGTAAGTATGCATTGTTTGTGTATTTCGGCCCGAAAGGATTGTGTCCAGTCGCTATAATTGACAGTGACATTTAGTGACAATAATACATGTTAGAATCTATCAAGATGCCCGGTACCAAGATAACTTACGACCATCAAGGGGCAATATCGCAATGTGAAAATTCATTGATAAAAATTTTGTAATAATAAAGCTATATTTTTCTTTTTTATGGGGTCCATGTGTCTGAATCCGAAGCAATAGCGGGCATCATACGGCCGGCTTTATCTGTGGTCCGAATTATTTGTATTTACGACCTTGTTTACTTCTTGCTCGGACAGTCATCTATATTAAAATCTTTTCTATCATTGCTATTTGTTAGGCCTTTGTAGCGCTGCTGTCAGGCCTTGACGGGTTTTATATACAGGGTGGTGAAGACAACACGACTTAAAATTAAAACATAGGCAATATTAGTTCACAGATAATTTCATAACATTTCTATGAAAGAATGCAAAACATTTATTATGAACTAATACAGCCCTTGTTTTATTTTAATGTCGTATCGACGACACCATCCTGTAGTATACCTCCTAGTGTCCACTTGCGACTCCACGGTCGTGGATGTCGGTTATCGCTCCCAAAATTATTATTGGTCTTTCCCAGGATTTTGAACTATCTCAATGCCAAATTTCGTCTCAATCGGCAAACAGTTTAAGCGTAAAAAGGTATCAGACAGACAGATTGACTTTATTGTTTTGTGTATGTCACTCTATTACTCTGTCTTATATGATGATATATCTAAGATAGCCAGGTAACCATAGTGCATTAGGTAGCCAGTGTAATTACTGGGCATAGAAGGCATTTCATCTCAGGCCTCAGGAAAACAGCTTATCTGATACCAAGAGATTTTTCCTTGTTATTGCAGGTGTCTACAGGCGACATGATATCCGCTTGACACCAGATGGGCTATTTGAATTATCATCACCAGCCTATATACGTCCCACTATTAGGCACAGGCCTTCCTACATGGGAGAAACACATGAGGAGTTTGGTCCATAACACCACCACGCTGGCCAATGCGGGTTGGTGGGTTAAAGCGGTTGCAGGAACAACCAGGACCAACGGCTTAACGTGCACGACGAAGCACGGAGAAGTGCGAAATAACAAACTTTGATTGACCCATCCCAGGACCGACCATGGCGAAAGTTGCTTTGTTTTTCGTATCGAAACCAGAGCGCTAAAACCAATACGCCACCGAGCTCCTCGGCTATTTGAAGAAAAAAACAAAACAAAGAGGCTCGGTCACGTTATATTCCTAAAAACCCTTATTATTATCAGCCGAAGATTCATAATAAAAGTTAAGTCGTACGAGCAAAAATACTAGCCCACTAAAGTGATGTATGGCTCCAGATTTAATTTCGTATAAGTATGAGTAGATCTTCCCCATACCACAAGTGGCGGGACGCTGCAGTAATATTATGGACTGAAGGCGTACTTTGGGCTACAGCTTACATGTATTTACGATCTTGTTTACAGTACGAAAGGAAGTTGCGGTACAAGCGATGGGAAACAGCGGCTTTTTTTGAAATATCTAGTGTACAAATTAATCATACTAAGGTTGAGTTGACGAGCGGTGCGTCCTGATATAAGCAACACCATGCTAAAAAGGGGACTCCAGCCACAGTTGTAATTATGTAACCTGATTAAAGAAACAATCTTAATAATCATTATTATTTTCACTCACACCTATTCTCTTGCCCAAAGTAAGCATAGTAAGTATAGTAGCAAGTATAGATAATAATACTATGTCATTATTTAAATATATAAAAATATACTATACTATATAAATGTACCACATCATGACTCGTGAACAAATGCTCGCACTCATCATACGTACATCTGCCACCGGGATTCGAACCCGGAACCCTGACTAAGTAGTCTTTAGAGTAAGAGGTACCGACTACTTGACCATGGGGCGGGATTCAAACCCGCGTAATAAAATTGTCTAAATATTGTAAAGGTAGATGTAGATACGTACGATAAGATTTTCTATAAGAATTTTAGTTTTCCGAAATCTTTGTGCCCTTTTTGAAAATTTGTGGAAACGAAAATCAAAATCTAGGTACACATTTTAAATACTCAATTAACGTGTGGCTGAAGCTATCTAAGCTGCAAAACGATACAGCAGGATTGATTGCACGTCACTGGCTTCTGCTGTGGGAGGAACGCTGGCTTCCACCTTTTTTTGATCACAGTTCTAATCCAATCTAAAATACTTAGATCCTTAATTTGCTTAAAAGTATTGAAAGCAAAACATCTTGTGATAGTTAAAGGCAAACGTTTTTCAGGTGCTTACGTAAAAATGTAATTGATTAACAATTTAACGAAGTTTCAAATACCAGCTTATGAAATAAAACTGGTGCTTAAAACTTTGTCATACCGTTCTCGAGCGATTGAAATTTTAGCACAAAAGCAGTAGTTAGTTCAATGATCTTCTAACCCACCCACCATCTAAAGTTGCAAGCTCGACTCCTATAGCTTGGACCAAACAGACATTCGGAAAGATTCACTTCAGTCTAGGCAAAGACTGGCGCCAGTGGTTTACAGAAAAGTCGACAATTACTTCGCACGTGAAGATATTAAGAATTGAAGGGCGTATTGAAAGCGTCAAAGGTTTTTTTTACACGAAAAGAGTGAAGGTAAGTGGCTACCGTAGCCTATAGACGCTCGTAGCACATTGGGCACTAAGCACACGTTGTATCCGTAGCTAAAGCTCGTAGCACCTTGGACACTACTCATGCGTTGTCACCGTAGCCTATAGACGCTCGTAACACCTTGGACACTACTCATGCGTTGTCATCGTAGCCTATAGACGCTCGTAGCACATTGGGCACTACGCACACGCTGTGTCCGTAGCTGACGCTCGTAGCACCTTGGACACTACTCATGCATTGTCACCGTAGCCTTTAGACGCTAGTAGCAACTTAGCCACTACTCACACGTTGTGTCCGTAGCTGACGCTCGTAGCACCTTGGACACTACTCACACGTTGTCACCGTAGCCTATAGACGCTCGTAGCACATTGGGCACTACGCTCGACTCCTATAGCTTGGACCAAACAGACATTCGGAAAGATTCACTTCAGTCTAGGCAAAGACTGGCGCCAGTGGTTTACAGAAAAGTCGACAATTACTTCGCACGTGAAGATATTAAGAATTGAAGGGCGTATTGAAAGCGTCAAAGGTTTTTTTTACATGAAAAGAGTGAAGGTAAGTGGCTACCGTAGCCTATAGACGCTCGTAGCACATTGGGCACTAAGCACACGTTGTATCCGTAGCTAAAGCTCGTAGCACCTTGGACACTACTCATGCGTTGTCACCGTAGCCTATAGACGCTCGTAACACCTTGGACACTACTCATGCGTTGTCATCGTAGCCTATAGACGCTCGTAGCACATTGGGCACTACGCACACGCTGTGTCCGTAGCTGACGCTCGTAGCACCTTGGACACTACTCATGCATTGTCACCGTAGCCTTTAGACGCTAGTAGCAACTTAGCCACTACTCACACGTTGTGTCCGTAGCTGACGCTCGTAGCACCTTGGACACTACTCACACGTTGTCACCGTAGCCTATAGACGCTCGTAGCACATTGGGCACTACGCACACGTTATGTCCGTAGCAGAAGCTCGTAGCACCTTGGACACTACTCACACGTTGTCACTGTAGCCTATAGACGCTCGTAGCACCTTGGACTCTACTCATGCGTTGTCACCGTAGCATGTAGACGCTCGTAGCACATTGGGCACTACGCACACATTGTGTCCGTAGCTGCCGCTCGTAGCACCTTGGACACTACTCATGCATTGTCACCGTAGCCTATAGACGCTCGTAGCACATAGGGCACTACGCACACGTTTTGTCTGTAGCTGACGCTCGTAGCACCTCGGACACTATTGATGCGTTGTCACCGTAGCCTATAGACGCTCGTAGCACATAGGCACTACGCACACGTTTTGTCTGTAGCTGACGCTCGTAGCACCTCGGACACTATTGATGCGTTGTCACCGTAGCCTATAGACGCTCGTAGCACATAGGCACTACGCACACGTTTTGTCTGTAGCTGACGCTCGTAGCACCTCGGACACTATTGATGCGTTGTCACCGTAGCCTATAGACGCTCGTAGCACATAGGCACTACGCACACGTTTTGTCTGTAGCTGACGCTCGTAGCACCTCGGACACTATTGATGCGTTGTCACCGTAGCCTATAGACGCTCGTAGCACATAATAATAATAATAATAAATATTTATTCATAAAACAGGGCCAAAAATAATACAATCACGTTTCTTACAATAATTAAAATACAATAAAAACTTAGTTGCCTAAACTAGGTTAAAAACCTGTATCTTAGGCGAATTCAGCACTTATTTACATATTACTAAAAGGTCCTATTACAATAAAATAATTACTCTTAAAATACTGATAACCTAAAAAGAACAATTGAAAAAATAAAATAGTATTAAAATTCAAATACTGTTATAATATTATTAGACTTATCTTAGACTTAACAAAATTAATGATTATACCTATATACGTCTAACAAGTAACTCCTCCGTCTGTTCGTAGGTGAGATTTTGCAAGTACTCATATAATACTTTTTTACAGCTATAATAGTTTAACTTATAAATATTAAGAATTCTATTTACTCTGTTATAAAGGAAAGGACCCAAAAAATTAAAGAATCTGTTTGTAAATATAAATTTGGAGTCAGAATTCAAGGTGCAGACTATATCTCTTCGTCTTTTATTATTCAAATCGTTATCAATAGGAAGCATCTTGTGCATTTTTAGTAGTGTGTGCAGTAGGAATATCTGACGGACAGTTAATACGCAACAGGATTCATATAGCAGGCTTGTGGGATAGAGGAAAGGTCTGAAATGGGCTACTTTTAAAACAGCTCTCTGAGCCCGTTCGAGAGGAAGGATGTTGGTTTTTAGTGCTCCACCCCATGAAGTGATGCAGTACTGGATTACAGACTGACATAGCGCCAAATAAATTTCTTTGATTAATTTTGAATGTGCAAAAGATCGTAGTTTTTTAAAAACAAATATTAGTTTACGGACCCTATTCACTAAATTTTCAATGTGCACCTTAAAGGATAATGTGTCATCAATCGTAATCCCAAGATATTTAATGTTGTTAGTATTATGGATAGTCGGACAAGAATTACACATGTTGATTGATGGGTTATGGCATTGGTGGGCATATAAGTAAGAGTTAGAAATATTCAGGATAGGATTAGTCATTGCGAAATGGATATATTTAGTTTTGTCAGCATTTAGTGTTAGTACATTTAAGTGAAGCCAATTGTTTACGGTATTAAAGCCTTGCTGTGCATTTTTATACAATTGCGAATTGGTTTTGGCCGAGAATAATAGTGCCGTATCATCAGCGTACGATACTATCTTGCCGTGGCTTATATTTAGATTACATAAATCATTTATATACACCAAGAAAAGCGTTGGACCAAGGATACTTCCTTGTGGGATGCCGAAATCAGAATTTTTCTGATCATCACTCGTAATATCATCTATTTTAACGCATTGACATCGCTCGGTCAAGTAATCTGCGAATAGACTCAATTGATTACCTCTTATACCTAAAGTTTCTAATTTGATTAAAAGCACAGGAATAGATATCGTGTCGAAAGCTTTGGCCAAGTCAAGGAAAATTCCTAAAGTCTGGTTCCCTTTACCGAGTTCTTGAGTAACATAATTAGTCAGATCATGTACCGCATCTGCCGTGGACAACTTGGGTCTAAAACCAAACTGAGATGGTGATAGGAAATTATGTTTTTCAAGGTAATTAATTAATCTATTATTGATAATTTTCTCCAAGATTTTTGCTATTGACGGAAGTAAAGATATAGGCCTGTAGTTAGTTACGAGATCTTTCCTCCCTGACTTAAAAATAGGTATTACTACAGCTTTTTTAAGACATTTAGGAAAGATTCCCTCAGAAAGGCATATTCGAAAAATATATGTAAGTGGTGGAATCAAGATATGCTTAAAGAGTTTAAGGATTTTATTGTTTATGCTATCCCAACCAGCTGCGCAGTCATCCTTCAGACCTGAGATTAATCGAGCTATTTCCTGTTCATCGGTATCTAGCAAAACAAAAGATGTGCTAGCGCTGTTACGTTTCTGGCTGCCTGCATCAGGCTGGAAATGCGTTTGTTTCGTTAGTCGTTCTGAAAGGTTTTTCCCTACGTTGACAAAAAAGTTATTTACGTTGTTAGCTGACAAAAGTGGTAAAAAGTTAGAAAGCAGTAAGCTCGAATTGGATTCATGCTGATTGGCGGTGTAAGTGACTTTTTTAATGTGTTTCCACAATTGCTTGCTATTTTTACCTGCTTTTTGCAACTCATTTTTATCGTATTCATTTTTCAATTTCTTTAAAAGGTTGTTGCAGAAATTCCTATATCTTTTGTAGGAAGATACAAGAATAAGATTATTTGGAAATCTCTTTACATTCTGGTGAAGTTTGTCTCTGTGTCTCATACACCGAATAAGGCCGGGAGTGATCCAAGGTTTAATATTATGATATTTCTTATTTACTGTGACTAATGTTGAATTTTTAAGAATCGCATTTTGTACATTATTTATTAAATACGATAAAGACCAATTAGCGTCAGCAGTTTCGTAAACTGGGCTAAAGTCAAGATTGCATAAATCATATTCGAGCTTGTTTATATTTAATTTAGGTTTAATACAGTTACGGTTAAGCTTAGGTAGCGATAAATTTAAGGTTAGTAAGACAGCGTGGTGGTCAGTGAGCGATGAGTTGATGACGAGTGTAATACAAGGAAAGCTAGATCTTATCATCATATGATCGAGACAGGAACCACTTTGATGTGTAGGCAAAGTGTGACCGGGCAGAAGGCCATGATATGAGCACAGGTTTTGGTATTCATGTGATCCCGCATCATGCAAATTGGGTCTAATATTTATATTTAAGTCGCCTGTTAGGATTATATTTTTAAAAGAGGATAGTGATTCATAAATCTCGTTCAAAGAGTTATGAAAGGAGGTCAAGTTTTTAGACGAAGGGGATCTATACATTGCAATAATTGCTATGTTAGTGCCGATCTTGACAATTAAACAATTGCAGTGTTGAATATTTGGATATTCGATTGTAAACTGTAAGGGTTCCTTGGTATAAATCACCACACCATCATTTTGTCTGTAGTTGTTAGTGCTGTGATATTGATTGTAACCAGGTAAGGATGGGAGATGATCGCTTCGGCCTGATATCCAGCACTCGGTTAGCACTATTATATCACAGTCATGTTGAAGTCTATGTAAAAAAATTTGAAAGCTATCCATATTCTTAAAAATACTACGAATATTTTGAGTAAGTATAGTTAGCGAATTTAGGAAAATTGAGAGATATTTTCTGCAATCTTCAACTTCACATGATTTGGACTCAGATACACTAATACTGTCGATTTCAGAAATGACATTTTTGTCCATAGTATTACTTAAAGATCTAAAAAATACACTAGTGTGGCGCTCCTAGGCGCCTTCATAATTGATTGAGTTAATGTACCTGTACTCGGCAGCTTTCTTAGCTGGGCATTCTGGGTCTCCTGTCTTGTGATCGCTGGGTTTTTTATAGCGTAGACAGGTAGCGCATTTAGGTGGCCCTGCTTTTTGTGTGCACTCTTGAATGGAATGACCGTCTATCCCGCAATGTCCACACGTAGAGACCTCTGACCTGCATGACTTGGCCGCGTGACCATATAGATGGCAATTGTAACATCTGGTTACAAGTGTAAAATCCCTTACCGGGCAAGAGGTCCAGTTAATAAATAATCTGTCCTGAGTAATACAGGCCTTTCGTATTTCGGCTGGCACTTCTAAAATGTAATTACAGCTCTCTGCGTTCTTCTTACCAGATTTGTGGCTAAGTTTAATGGTGCTCAAAAAGGTGTTGCAGGACAGGGATGGAAGTTTATCAGCTAAGTTTTGTTCGAATATGCTCTTGTATACGTCGGACTCAGACATTGATGAGGGAACTCCTATAACTATAATGCGAGGTTTGCGCTTTCGAGTTTCATCTATGGTAAGGCCCGTGGCAGCGAGCTGGACAGATTGTTTTACTTTTTCCACATCGTCCTTGGTCTCTGTGCTGATGATGACTCCCCCATTTTTAGTTTTACGAACTCCTCGAACTTTTAACTTCATTTCCATATATATATAGAATATATATATATATATATAGACATAGGCACTACGCACACGTTTTGTCTGTAGCTGACGCTCGTAGCACCTCGGACACTATTGATGCGTTGTCACCGTAGCCTATAGACGCTCGTAGCACATAGGCACTACGCACACGTTTTGTCTGTAGCTGACGCTCGTAGCACCTCGGACACTATTGATGCGTTGTCACCGTAGCCTATAGACGCTCGTAGCACATAGGCACTACGCACACAATGTGTCCGTAGCTGACGCTCGTAGTAATTTCGACACTACTCATCCGTTAATCCATTATGACCTTAGCCTATTTAGACACTTGTAGCACATTGGGCACTACGCACACGTTGTGTCCGTAGCTGACGGTCGTAGCACCTTGGACACTACTCATGCGTTGTCACCGTAGCCTTTAGACGCTTGTAGCAACTTAGCCACTACTCACGCGTCGTTACCGTAGCCTATAGACGCTTGTAGCACTTTGGGCAATGCGCACGCGTTGTTTCCGTAACTGACGCCCGTAGCACCTTGGACACTACTCAGTACTCATTTACCTTATCTTAAAGACGCTCGTAGTATTCTAGGCACTACCTACGCGTTGGTACCATAGCTGCAGACGCTCGCAGCACCTCGGGTACAACTCACGCACTTTAGATGCTGTAGAGTGGTGTCGGGTGCTTTAAGGTTTTATTATTTTATTTTTATTTAATTCAAATTGATACTGTTACTTCAAAATCAAAACTCTTTTTCTTGTCGCTATATTGAAGATTTTCTCCCTCAACGTGCATTGTACCAAATTGAGTCAACCGCAAACGAACTTACCGCGCAAACAAAGGCTCTACACTAAACGAAGTTGGCACGAAGGTTTCATGTTGACACTTCACACGAAAGCAATTCAATAAAGAGTTTTGTTAGTTCAAAGATGCAATAAGAAGCTCGGTGGCGTAGTGGTTCGAGCGCTCTGGTTTCAATTACAAAAACAAAGCAACTTTCGCCATGGCCGATCCCGGGATGGGTCAATCAAAAATTTGTGATCTCTCACTCCTCTACGATTCGGAAGGTACGTCTAGTCATCGGTTTCGGTTGTGACAGCCTGGTAGTGTTATGGCCCGAAACTCCTCATGTGTTACTCCCATGTAGGAAAGCCTGTGCTCAGTATTAGGACGTTAATGATGGTGAAAGGGCCATTGGAGATAGGATAGTATTGATGAGAAGTAATCTTTGACTGAAGCGGTAAGCTGTAGTTGAAATAGCGAAAACATAATTCATTCATGTCAAGCAGTTGTTATCTTCTTTCCTTGCGATGAGAATTCATATCTTTGTACCGCCTTAAATTGATGGCAGGTACCAGAAGAGAACAATTCACGGCTCACCTGGTGGTGAGTGGCTTCTGTCGCCTATAAACATCTTTAATAATAAGGTCACAATCACTTTATATTGCACATGCGTTGTCATCCTTTACCGCCTCTGTGGTCTAGTGATTGAGACCACCTGCCTCAGATCGAGAGGTCCGGGGTTTAACTCCCGTAGCGGCAGAAATTTTCTGTTTGTTTTGGTTGGTGGTAGGGCTTTTTTTAGTCCGCCTGGCTAGATACCACAATCTTACCTAAGTCTGCCACCTTAACAAGAGTGTTAACAGCATTGCTGTGTTCCGGCCGTTAGAGGTGACATAGCCAGTTCCTCTGTGGTTGAGGAATCAGGGTGTAACTCGCTTCCATCGTTGGCCTTATCTTCACTTACCATTAGGAGAGATGAAGGCCAAGAGTTACCCCATTCATTAGGGTTAAAAAAAAATCTACCACCTATTAGTGAGGATGTGTGGCAAAACCATCCTTTAACAGGTGAAAGCCAAAGTTTGGGATTGTAGTAATAAAATTAGGTATCTCATTCACTGCTCTAGTTCATTACTGAAGGATATGAAAAACCGTCGGCATTTTATTCGAAGAATTCTTTAATACCCCAAGTGGTTGCCAGTGTCGAGGGGAATGTCACGGTCGCTCCAGGAATGTGACCTGGATCCTTTAGGGACATCGCGTGACATAGGACACTATTGCGTCTTAAAAAAAATTAACTAGTTACGGAAAATTCTGAAAAAAATAGAATGTTACCTGCCTTTGTTATACAATTGTGGCTGTAGTCGTTTCTCAGGCTGTAATCAATCTCCATGACAAATTTCATCTAATTCGGATCAGCGATGTAGGAGCGAACACTTAGCATACAGATAGAGTACTGTCACATTTTTTTAAACTAGCCTTCGCCCCTAGCTTCACTCGCGTGGATGTTGGTTGCTGCTTCATAAAGTGTTCTATGTTCTTTCCAGGGTCTCAAACTATCTCTATACCAAAAATCATCTATATCGGTTCAGTGGTTAAGGCGTGAAAGCGTAACGAACAAATAGACAGTCAAACTCACTTTCGCATTTATGATATTAGTATTCACTATCTTCCGCGACCTTGTCTGCGTTATCCCATTGGAACGTATTACCGGGAGGATAATTTTTCTATGTTTTAATCCAGATAAAAACTGCTTCCTACATCACATGCTTCTGCTTCTGCTGCATACATCACATGTATGCGGATGATGTTCAAATATACAAAACTTTTAAGCCTAATGAGTCAGTCACGGCCATTGAAGGGATTAATGATGATTTGGAACGAATTGTGCAATGGTCAGAAGCAAATGGTCTTATTCTAAATGCGACGAAAACGAAATTCCTTGTTTTGGGGACGAAGGCACAAATAAACAAAATAAACTCTTATCGCGTTAATGTTAGTATTAGAAATAGTCATATAGAGCAAGTGGCAGAGGCACGCAATTTAGGTATCCTGATGGACGGCAAATTGAGGTTCGAGAGTCATGTACTAGAGATAGTAAAGCAATGCCACTATAGACTGAGGGTTTTATACAAAATTCGTCAATATTTGAGTGTAGACCTGCGTATTTATTTATGTGAATCCTTAATACTATCTAAGTTGAATTACGCTGATACAGTTATTGGTAATTGTCTGTTAGAACGTAGTGGAAAGCTTATTCAGCGTGTACAAAATTCTTGCGCTAGATTCTGCTTCACAGTGCCGCGAAGAGCACACATTACTCCCTTTTTAAATAAGAGCGGTTTATTAAACATGAAGTCGAGGCGTGCGTTACATTTTGCATGTTTGCTCTTTGGTATTATTAAGTATCGCAACCCATCTTATCTATTTGAGAAGCTGATCTTTGCTGAACGTAAGTCCCGGGTTTCTGACCGCCTGTTGTTCCGCACTCACCGATCTGCAGCATTTCGCGGTAGTTTTTGCTACTCTGCAACGAAGTGTTGGAATAACATACCTCCGCCTTTTAGAAAATCCGCAAATGTTCAAAGTTTTAAGGTAAAATATAAAAGGCATCTTTTGAACTTGCAACAAGGTTTAGTAGCACGGTAAATATACTATAGAGTTCAGTACCTCACTAAAGAAACTTTTTTTTTTTTTACAAGCTTAATTTTATTTTAATTTAGAGTATTTTTGTGTTACGTTTAGTGTAAGTGTTTACGCGGAGCCATCCACCCTATCATAACCGATTGTGGCATCCGCAGAATACCAGCGTCGTGGCAGCTCCTGTCGCGGCATTAAGCTGAGCGGGGGCCTTTTTGGCGCAATAGTCTTGTATAGATTTTAAGTATTTTAAGTTTTATTGTATAATTGTGCCAAATAAACTTTTTTCTATTCTATTCTATTCTTCCACAAAGTGATGTCCCACACAATTATGGGTTGGCTGGAAGAGATCTCTTATAGAGATAAGTCCACCCTTGCTAACTTACTTTTTAAGTAATTGTTATTTGTAATTTTAAAGTGCAATAAAGTGTATATAATAAAAAGCTGTCTGTGTGCCAAAGGAGATGGCAAAGTTTTAGCCTAGCTTATAAGCACCATTTCAGATTGTAGACAATAATGTACTTAATAACTTGGTTTCCAATAAATAACACAAAACTCTTTTATTGCAAAAAAAAAAGAAATGAAATAAGTATTGTATGAAATGGCCACAATAGAATTCTCCTTATTTTCAACTGTGAATATTTTGGGTGCGCTTAAAGTGTTTTTGTTGTTTTTCTAAATTGTTTTACCCTGGCTATCAAGAAATAAATCGATGATATTCAACGTTCAGTCCACAAAACAAAAATTTTGAAGACACTGACATTTTTCAGGATTAGTCGAACAAGCTCGCTTAGGGTTAGCAAATTGAAGTGGCTAACACGCAGAACGGATGGCCGGTGGGGTGTTAAGGTTCTGAAGTGGCGACCGCGTACCGGAAAGCGCAAAGTAGGACGGCCTCCCACTAGATGGACAGACGATCTGGTCAGGGTCGCGTGGAGCCGTTGGATGCAGGCTGCGCAAAACCGTTTTATTTGGAGATCGATGGGGGAGGCCTTTGTTCAGCAGTAGACATCATAGGCTGATACGATGAGTCGAACAAGAATAAATAAAATACTAGATTTTGTAGATATCAGGATTTACTTGCGGATCGATACAAGATTTTAAGTAGAATGTATGAAAATCATTATTGTATTGGTTCCCTTCTTAATCGATTGGTAGCTACTTGATTTGTTGTACAAATGAAAGGAGGAATGTGAACGTTACGGCCATGGTCGTTAAAAATACGTTGCAGAGTCAACAGACATTTTATTTTCCTGAACGGCCTCTATGTGAAGTTTTTCAGCAAATTAAAATATTTCTAATAAGATGGATTCTTACAACAATAACGGTACGAAAACATGACGCTCATCAGCTGGCCCAAATCCCATAGAAACATTCTATTGATGAAGCATTCGCATCTAAAATGCTATCTCGGCCATTAGCTGTATGTCTAGTTATGTTTTTTCTTCAGTCAAAGACGCTTAGAATCCCTAGACACAGATGTTGATAGCAAAGTGAAGGTCCAATATATTTTACGACATCTAGAAATCCGAAATATAAACTTCGGGACAAAAACGCTGGCGGATCTTATCGTGGATTTAGACAGATCTAGCTGTAGACTTTTTGCCTAGACCTTTATTAGTTCTAGTTTATTGCTCAACATGATCTAAGCTATTGGATAGCCGAGGATAAAATCAAAAATCTTAATCAAATAGTAGATTATTAACCAAGGGGATAAAGCAGTGTCTTCTGTCGCGGGTGACGATTTAAATCGCGAGCGTAACGAAGGACTCGAGGTTTACTCCCGAGCGTAGCGAGGGTGTTAAAAACTTAAATCACGAGCGAAGCGAGGGATTTAAGACGAGTCCTGAGTGTAGCGAGGGATTTAAGTTCACCCAAGACTAAGACAGCTTTATCACCGAGGAAAATACTCTACTTTTCGTACCATTTGCGAAAAAATAAACACAATAATTATATGAGATAATCGTTTATTAAAAATAATGACAATTATAAGTAAAAGTTAACATTCCAAACATTGGTCCAATTATTGATAGAGAGAGTTACATTTTGTGCGTATTCCTTTTTCAAAAAGGTGTATAATGCTTTATATACAAACTCAATGGTGTAAACACAGATGTAGTTCAGTATAAATTTCGGTAAGTATTCCAAATTTAAATCACATTCTCCCCCTAGAGGATGAATGAAATTCAGTACAATTTTCTTTCTCTATTTTTAACAGATTAAAAACGACTATTGTTATGTTCGCTTTTTGTGGCATAGAATGTCACTTTTTTGAGCAAGTGGTACGAAAAATATATTTGTTCAAGTAGGGTCCTAAGAAGCTTTTTCGAATCGTCAAAAATCACAAATTATATACATAATCTATTTAAGAAATGGTCTCACAATGTCATATTTCTGTCTGTGTAGTTTTGTCTGAATTTTTACCGGTTCCAAAAGTTAAACCGAGTTTGTTACCGAGATAAATGTTCGTATAAAAGAAGGTTCAGTCTCTTTGTGTCTTTGCTACAAATAATAAATCCGTGCTTCGTCATGCACTTCAACCGGTCCTGGTTGTTACTGCAACTGCTTTAGCCCACCAACAAGCATTGGGCCAGCGTGGTGGTGTTCATGAAAACTTTTCATGTGTTTCTTCCATGTAAGAAAGCCTATGCCCAGCTGTGGGATGCGTATAGGCTGGTAATGATAGATTATAATCCTGAACAAAAGACAGGATACTTTAACGCAAACGAAATCGCAGACGGAAGCCAGTTTGTAATAAGTACACAAAGGTTTTAGTTGCAATGCTTCGCCCCTACTACTGTCAGTTCGAAATGTTACGTCTGATGCGTATTCGACTGTACCTCACAGCGAGCCCGGTAGTGCAAACGGTGCAATTTACTATGTAAATGTTGAACATTCGTCAGTGGAATGTATAAATTAGAGATTAAAAACGCCTATATTCATGGAGATCTTATCATAAGTGGCGTTGGGTGTAGCTTTACATTGGTTTATAGCCAATAGCACCAATAGTGCTAGTTACTATATGATTCATACAGCTAAGGGGCAATCGAGCATATGTCGCTTCAGTACCCCAAGCACAAACATTTTTAAATATGGAATTGCCATCGTAGCGAGTAGATACGTTGGCGTTCGTGTGGCTTTTGTTTCAGATTCAGCCAAACCACAGATGATAAGCAATCAGATGGCCCACCTGGTGGGAAAAATGAAAATGAAAATGAAAATATCTTTATTCAATTAGGCCCCCCAAGAAGCACTTTCGAATCGTCTAAAAACCCTTATGTCGAACACATAAAATAATATTAACTAACAATGTCGTAATGTTTGTCTTTCTGTCTTGTCTGGATCTACGTAAGCTAAGAATGTTATAATGTCAGTCTGTCTATCGGTCTGTCTGTCGATCTGTCTGTCGGTCCGTCTGTCAGCCTGACAGTCTGTGTCAGTCAGTCTGTCTGTCTATATGGCGGTCTGTCTGAATTTACACCGGCTCCAAAAGTTGAACTACTGAGAAGATTCCGGCAACAAACTCGTGTAGTCACTCTTTTCAATTATTAAGTTAAAATGTTTAGTTACATAGTAATAGTATTTAGCAGTGCAGTGTCACACAGAGTATAAAAACTAAGTATATAACCATACCAAAAAGTATCTAATGACAAGGGAAACATATAGGCATATCTAGGGCATTTGGTAACCTCTGACCTGAAGGACGATGCAGACGTAGAGAGGGAGCGAAGGGCGTTGTGTGTAAGAGCCAATATGATAGCCCGGTTTGCTCGTTGTTCTGGTGGTGTCAAAATTACTCTGTTTAGAGCATTTTGTACGTCACTCTACACGTGCAGCCTCTGTATAGCAGCGCAACGCCCTTCGTGTACAGTATAATAATGCGTTCAGGGTGCTGATGGGGCTGCCTCGGTATTGTAGCGCTTCGGCGATGTTTGCTGAGTGGCGCGTCGACTGTTTTTATACGACGCTACGAAAGCGGTGCTCGTCCCTAGTGCGCAGGGTCCGAGGCAGCCCCAACAAAATCCTGAATATGTTGTCGGATAGGTTTGACTGTCAGTACATGAATCATTGCTCTATGGTTCATGTGCTGACTAATGAACAAATTAATAAATATAAAATAAGGGAAAAGGTGTTTAAAGTACTACTTGCACCTTGTTAACATGTTTATCGACACAGGGTACATTTCTGAGGAGCTCAAAACGCAAGTTGTTAGACCTATCCTCAAGCCAGGCAAGGACTCTGAACAAGTTGACAGCAACCGACATATTGCCATATTGTTCTCATCGAAGTGGCAGAGCACCTTATTAAGAATAGGTTGGAATGGCTGGTAGAGAGTCATGGAATTATTCCAAATTTCCAGTAAGGCTTCCGTAAGGGCAGAAGTACTCTGGATAGCCTTGCAATTTTTAATACAGACGTGAGACTTTCTTTCTCCAGGAATGACTCAACTGCAGCATTCCTTGACATATCCCTTCTGCCTCCGCCTTTCTTATTTCAGCCGTGAAACAGTGTTTCGGATTGAAGGAAAAGGTAGCCAGTGTAATTACTGGGCATGGACGGCATTTCATCTTAGGCCTCAGGATGACAACGTACCTGCAATATCAAGTGATTTTTCCTTGTTATTGCAGGTGTCTATAAGCGGCGGTAACCGCTTACCATCAGGTGGGCCGTCAGCTTGTTTGTCGTCTATTAGTATAAAAATATACGACAGCGTCTGCTTGCGCTTTCTTAAGGAACAACTGTCTCAGTTGGATGTGCCAAGTAAGTTGATAAGGTTTGTATGTAACTTATTTTCAGGGCGTTATATCTCTTTGAGGGTTGATGGTGAAGTGGTAGCGTCAGAATCAGTTTATACTTCGACGACCGGCTGGCCGAGTGGTCTGTACCCCAGGCTACTCGGTCAAGAGGTCCCGGGTTCGAATCCCGGTAGGAACAAATGTTTGTATGATGAGTACGAGCATTTGTTTACGAGTCATGGATGTTTATTTGTTTATTAAGGATATTTCTAATATTTATATACATATTATTATCATTATTTCTCCGTTATCTAGTATCCATAACACAAGCCCTTAATGATGCTTACTTTGGGCTAGATAATAGGTGTGAGTGTATAAATATTATTATTATTATTATAAGGGCCTACCTCAAGGGTCGGTGCTAAGCCCTCTGCCGTTTAATTTGCATACCTTTGACCTTCATAGTTCTATTACTCCATTTTGTAGTATTTTACATTACAATACGCGGACGACCTGGTGCTTTACTCTTCGAATATAAATATTTAGGATGCTTCAGATTGTGTCTCAAAGAGCATTATCTCGGTGTTCGAATGTTTAATTCTAACTGCTTGACCTTATCTCCAGAAAAGACCCCGGTTGTTCTATTTACCAGAAAGTGCCTTAGACCTCGTTGTTGATTATAGTTGTTAATAATGAAATCAGTTTCTTAGGGGTAATTTTGGACTCCAGGCTTTCTTTTGTTTCTCATTTGGATTATTTATTTATTTATTTTATTTAATAGTTTATTGTACACAAGAAATACAAAAATAGGAAAACAAAAAATAATAAAGAGTACAAAAGGTGTGGCTTATTTCTATAAGAAATCTCTTCCAACCCACCTGTGATAGGAGACATGCTGAGAAACGTGGATGTCGCGTGTACCAATAAATAAATATGCCTAATATAAATAAAATACTTATACTAGATATAGGCCTATATACATATATAAATATATATAATTTATTTTATATATACAATTTATACTAATAAATAAATACCATATATCATGAACATAAATGTATAAGAAGAAGAAAGATAGGAAAAGATACTAGGAGAACAAAATCTTAAGTTAAGGATAGATAGTGCTCTTTTACTCTAGTTTTAAATAGTGGTAGTGAGCGAATATCGCGTACTGATGGTGGTAGTGCATTCCACAGTTTCACTGCATGAACAGTGAATGAGTCGAGGAAGAAATTAGTTCGGAAAGTATTTGATGGCAGTTTCAGAAGGGTACGGAGATGCGATCTGCAAATAACGTCGGGAGGATGAGCAAAATCAAAGCGCTCGCGAAGATATGAAGGGTATACTGGGTTATATAAAATATTGAAAAGGAGAAAAAGAATACGCGAATTTCTGCGAAGGCGGATTGGAAGCCATTTAAGTTGCTTACGAAACTGTGAGACATGATCATATTTACGTAACCCAAAGATGAAGCGTAGGCACAAATTTTGCAGTCGCTCGAGCTTATTAAGAAGTTCTTCCGTGAGGTCCAGGTAACACGCGTCGGCATAATCTAAAGTAGGGAGAATCAGTGTCTGGGCCAAGGAAATTCTGGTCTGGAGTGGCAAAAAGTATTGCATAGATCTTAAAGTGTGATAAGAACAATAAACTTTGCGACTCACTTCATTTACATGCTCCCTCCAGTCCAAGTTGCTGTTGAAAATGACTCCAAGATTTTTGGCAGTTTTACAGAAAGGAATTATTGCGCCATCCAAGGTCAAAGGAGACAAAGCGTTGACGTCCAGTTGCATAGTTGAGTGTCTACTACCTATTATTAAAGCTTTCGACTTAGCAGGATTGATATGAAGTCCAAAAGACTTGGCCCAGACACTTATATTCTCTAAGTCCTCGTTTAGGCTTTTAATAGCCTTATCAATTTCGGAAATAGGAAAGTGGGTGTACACCTGCAGGTCATCGGCATATAAATGGAAGTTGCTAGAAATTGTACACGAAACTGTGTTAATAAAGCAGGAAAATAGGAGAGGAGACAGTATACCACCCTGAGGAACCCCTGTTGCTAAATTGCACCAGCTGGAAAATTCGTCATTTAATCGGATGCATTGGGAACGATCACGAAGGTAGGAATCAAACCAGGCGACAGCATCAGGTAATATGTTAAGTGAACTGAGAATGCCAAGAAGAATATCGAAATCAACGCCGTTAAAGGCGTTACTGAAGTCCAGAAGCAAAAGACAGGTGAGAGATTTATTCTCCATGGCAAACCTTATGTCATCAGTTACTTTGATGAGAGCGCTAACTGTGCTGTGACCCGGTCGGAAACCGGATTGGAAAGGACTGAGTAAATTGTTGGAAGACAAATACTGGGAAAGTTGGCTATGGGATAAGTGCTCAAGAACTTTGGAAAGGAAAGGTAAAATAGAAATAGGTCGGAAATCCGACAGAACTTGAGGGTGGGTGATCTTGGGTAAAGGAATTATGTGAGCTTGTTTCCAAGCAGAAGGAAAACAGTTGCTAGTGAGTGAATAGTTAAAGATATGGGTAAGTATAGGGGAAAGTTCAGGAAGCAGTGGTAAGATCATTTTCGAGCATATTTTGTCATAGCCGCATGCAGTAGAAGAGATTGACAAAATCGATTTCCTCACGTTGTCAATGGAAACTGGGATGAAACGGAAAGGAGTACAGGAAGGCTTGGGAACATCCGACAAATGACGCAAGGTGTTCGCTTTGATGTTGGCCCCTAACAGACTGGACGAAGAAGCGAAATGTAGATTCAGAGATTCGGTATTAATATCAATGTTCTGATTATATGACTTGCCTATGCCGACAGATTTGAGGAACTTCCACACTTCCGAAGGCGACTTGCCGTTCAATGAATCATGGAAGTACTGTCTCTTGGCATCCCTACAAAGTCGGTTACAGCGGTTTCGCCACAATTTGAAACGCGTGAGATTTTTATCATTAGGGAAGCGTTTGAGGCGGTTCTTGGCTTTGTCTCTTTTCGCCATCATTTCCTTAATGTCAGGTGTAAGCCAAGGCGCAGGAAGATGTTTAACTCTAACGCGTTTCACCGGGGCATGCCTGTCGAACAAACTTAAGAGGCGAGAATTAAATTTGTGAATCTTATCATCCATCGCATTATCGTCAGTAACATCAGCCCAATCTATCAGGGAAGCATCATTCTTCAAAGCATCGAGATCCATGTTTTTAAAACTACGGTAAGCACGATACTGCGACTTTCTTCTAGAAGGACGTATTTTATAAGATAAGTAAATTAAATCATGATATGAGAAAATCGCAGTAAGCTGACCATGTGTAGCCACCTTATCTACAGAGGAGACAATTGAGAGGTCAAGAAGAGATGGAACGCAATGAGGGGAGAAGTGTGTAGGAGAGGAAGGAAGGATATGCAGGTTGAAAGATTTAACAGTGTCCTGAAGGAGTCGAGAACGAGAGTTGTTTTTTAGCAGGCACGTGTTAAAGTCACCCAGAAGGAGAATATCAGAGTATACCGGACACAGATCATTAAGTAGGTTATCTAGTGTAGAGAAGTAATTAACATTAAGGTTTGGGCTATATAATACCCCAAGCAGTACTTTCTTGTGGTTAATAATTACCTCTATAAACAAGTACTCTGCAGATTCACTGAAAAGGCTAGGCGAGGAGACAATGATTTTATAAGGAAAATCTGCACGCAAGTAGATAGCTACTCCACCACCACCCTTTCCAGTTCTGTCGTTCCGAATGAGAACAAAACCTGGGAGAGAGTAAGAAGTGGATAAAAGAGAAGGTTTTAAAAAAGATTCTGAAACGAGTATAGCATCAATACAGGTAGTGGAAAAAGATGCCAACATGTCAGCATGGTGCGAAGGTATACTCTGTGCATTAATATGCACCACATTAAAAAGGTTCGAAAAAGAAGAAAAAACGGACGACAACTGTTCATGCAGTGTCAAAGGATCCGGGGAAGAATCACCTGCACTTAGAAAGCTATCTGATGTAGAACTAGAAGAGCACGAGAAAAAACTATCATTTAAAATATTGTCGGTTATGTTCATTACAATATAAATACTATAATATATAATAAGATATATAAACTAAAAATTATAAGAGTATAATACTCTATACAATATAAAATTTCAATAACAATACGACGTTTACCTCGTCACCGAAACCAGCACCCACCACAAACAGTTTGAGAGAGAGAGAGAGAAAGAGAGAGAGAGAGAGAGAGAGAGTACAAATTATGGTGGCTTATTTCTATTTTTCTAATGTTGGACTAATTCTATCTAAGATTCACAAATAAAATACATAGTAAAATATATTTACGGCTGATTGAGACAACAAACTAGTTAGAATACAACAAAGAATACAGTATATATATGCAAATTACTAAACAAAAGTGAATAAATATAAATAATAAAAAAATAATTACAGCACAAAAACAAAAATTAAACAAATAATACACACACAAGAGTGGCTGTATGAGCAATAGCCCCTTGTCCTGTACTTCCAAAAAACTATTTACAAAGTGGCTTAAAATACTATTGACAGAAGCCATTGAGAAAAAAAAAAAAATTAAAAACCGAGTTTGACATTTACACATATGACACTCAAAATCAAAACTCATGACAGTCAGTGACTGTGAGTGATAAAAATAAACAAATTACTTCTAATACAATACAATAACAAACGGGTAGAAACAATAAAATATGAACCAGTGACATTATGTGGACGAAAATCGGATTCGGAATACAAAACATTGCGGGTAGACATTATACACTGAAGAAAACGAGAACATCTAGAATGCAAATACTATTTAGTTGCTTTAGATGCGACTTTCGTAACTATCTTCGACGATGCCTTCACTGTCCTCTTCCTGATCAACTTATCAGCTGGGGACCGTGTTTCACCAGCTCTCGTGGCTTCGTTGTCTGCAGGCGTGGAAGGATATTTCGATAGAAGCGGTTGCAGCTGAGACATCGATTCAACTTTGAGTCTTGTCTTGTTGGGGAGAATAATATATATACTGCCCTGCATAGTCCAGCACTTACTAATACCAAAGTGCTTTCGAGCAGCAAGAAAGGTACTATGCCTGGCTTTTGTCAGAAATTCGGACACCGTTATGCCAGAACCTTTAAGTGAGCTCTTATTGTCCCACGTCAAGCATCGATGTTCATAAGAACTAAATCTTACCAGCACAGGTCTAGTTTTAATAGGAGTCGCACCTCCAAGCCGGTGACAAACATGTAAATCAGACTGTGTTATGTCTGTTAATTTCAATTGGCTGGATAACACCTTGAGGACAACACTGGGCAACTGTTCATCTTTCGACTCAGGTATACCATGAAGCAGCAGCACCTTTCTACGCATGGCTGTCTCATGTCTATCAAAACCAAGAGATAGTAGTTCCAGTTGGCTTTTAATAGCCGACATGGCTTCCCAGACGAAATCCTTAAACTCGGAAAACTCACGTGACAATGTTGAGATGTCCGTTGAAATTGAAGGAGCAGTTTTACTATCCGCAGTGGCCTGTTGCAGCTTGGACTCGTATTCCTGCATCCGTGACTCAAACAGTTTGTGTAAAGCTTCCATATTATTTGTAATATTGGTGTCCATTTCAAAGTGTGATTTGTGGTGATATGAATACAATAGAATTACAGTGAAGATTATTGTAGTGGTGGGTGCAGGCGTGAGTTAAAAGGTAATTAGTGCATTAAAATTTTAATGTAAATTCCTTTATGTATTTTAATTTTTAAAATAACTGAGAGCAACAATGACAGATGTTTTCACTTCACGACTACCCACGACGAAAAAAAAAAAAAAAAAAAAAAGTTGATTATGTTGTTAATAAGTGTGAAAAAAAGCTGCTGCTAGCTATTAGCTGGAGTTTGGTGGGGTGCCCATTCTCTTTATTTAAAATTAGTATATAACGCTACTATCCGTAGTATCCTCGATTATGCATCCTTTCTCCTCGAGCCAGCATCCAAGAGGCTTTTGTCGAGGGTAGACAGAATTCAGTCTAGGGCACTAAGAATTATTTGTGGAGCTATGGGTTCATCTCCAACTAATGCCCTACAGACTGAATGTGTGAATCCTCCCCTTGACCTAAGGCGTCAATTCTTGGCAGACAAATTTTTATATCGGGTCTTATATTTAAATACTCACCCACTTCTCTCAAAATTGCAGCTCTTGTCTAGATATACTACCTCTGTTGCATTCTAGGCGCATAAAAAACTCCTTGTCTGGTTGTGAGCTTCCAGCGGCTGCAGCAATTGAAATATCCAGTGAGTAGGACAAATAAGATTCCTGTTTATGAATTCGGGTATGATGTTCTTATGCTTAGGCCAGTTATGTCTTTCACTAAATCTTGTGAAAAAAGATCCACTGACTCTGAAGCATTTTATGCACTTAAAGGATGAGTACTGGGCGAATTGGAACTTTGTATATTCTGATGCATTTAAAGAGAGCCCAAACGCCTTTTATTTTACAACTTGACCACCTTTTCGACCATCTAGCTTTTAGAAATAGACTGGGCAATGCTAATAAGTCAACGGGATTAACCTTAAATGGGACTCTGTCGTCACAGATGATAGCTTGTTTGGAGCTACATCCGCCCTCTCATTCCCGTATATACCACTATGACCAGGGATCCATGCGAGTACAACACATCCCTTTCGAAAAGGAGCAGCTGCTTACATTTCAAGATCAACTCATTTCTATGGCACGATTTGATTGGGTTACTCTCCGAAGACTTCAAGGCACTCAGACAGTCAGAAAAAAATACTGCCTTCTTAAGCTTAAGATGTTTCCGGAGGAAACTTGACTTTTTGTATTATGTTATAATTTTCATGATATACACCAACACCTACACATCCTTTGGGCTCTCTTTTGATGAATCAGAATATACTAAGTTCCAATCCGCCCAGAAAACATCCTTTTACCGCCCAGTACTCATATTTTTCAAAGTTTCCACATTTCCATAAAACCTCGCAAATGAAATTCAATGAAATCCACCGTACACGCAATATTCACAATTCTAACTTTTAACAGTTCTTAACCCTAGATAGCTAACCTCCGTCGTCGTATCGACGGGCAGCGCAAAGTATCACTGTATCTTTTTATCGATGCATCCGTGGCTCATCTAGTCAACCCAGTCGCCGGTGAGACCTTTTTCGTGGCGCACACACCGAACCGTTAAGTGATAAGGTTTTAGAGATACGTAGCCATTTCCCGTCGTTTCGACCGCAGTATGTGGTGAACATAAGGTTGTTTATTGTGGCACATGTTCTCAAGGAAAGTAGGTTATTTTATATTGTAATTATGTTCTATATTCTAATGTCCCTTGTTACGCCAAAAGACTGAGTATTATCCTGTTTTTTTTTGTTGATTTTGTATGAAAAAGTATTTATATGAGAAAATTTTCATTTTTAGAGGTCTAAGTACAGTTGCCGTAATTTTATAAGGTAATAAATAAAGTTGATTTATAAAATGTTTTTTTATTGGTTAGCCTTTCAATTAACTATAAACATCGAAAGGTCTATCAAGTATATGTCTTATGAAAAATAACTGTTTTTAATACTTGTCGTTTCGGCGGATGGTTAGCTTAAAAAGGGTCCACCGAAAGGTTAGCTATTTATGGTAAAATTACGCAATCACGCTAAAGAAAAAAAAATGATACCTTTACTTGTTTAAAATACGGGTGTATGTCCGCGTATTTCGACAAGCGAAACGTACCAACACGTACATAAAATAATTTTAGGTGATTTTTTTATACTCGCTGAATTTAGGCACCAGATCCAGCGCCTATGAAAAGAACAAAGGTCTCGACGTCGACCCAAGCCTAATCGGTCCAGTTGTACATTTTTAATCACTTTGCTTTGAATAAATGATCTATTTTAAAATATTATATTTAAATGGAGGCCATGTTAATTTTACATATACTGCCCAAATTCAAATTCGTTTATTTTTCAAATATACTTTGTATGTTATAAGACCCTCCTTTTCAGCATAACAATGCCTATGCACTATATAAATATGAATATATTGATACCTTACTTACTTATCATAATTTTTCAAAACTAAACATAGGTCTCAGGATAACAAAGCACCTGCAATGTTTATACCAGACGATTTTTTACTTGTTATTACAAGTGTCCATATATGCGACGTTAGCCATTAACATTAGGAGCTTTTCGACCTTACCCCACCTTTCCCCTTCCTGCTCAGGAGCACGCGTGCCGGTCTTCGGAGTCATCAACGCACTGTCTCCACCTCAACATCACGCACAAAGAAATTTAGTGCCTCGTTACTTTGTCGTACTTCCAGAACTTGGAACTCTTTGCCAGCACGTGTGTAGGGATCACATGTCACACTTCCTATAACATGGGGTCCTTCAACAGAGGCGTGAAAAAGCACCTTTTGGGCCGGCAAGGTGGAGGCGGCTAGTGCAATGTCTATTCTGCACTAGCTGTCTTCGCAAATGGACTCTCCTTACCGCTACATAAGGTGGTGTTGGGTCAATTGCCGTGCTTTTTATAAAAAATAATAACCTTCACACCCTTATCGTAAAAAAGGTCATCCATATAAGTCACTGCAAACGTTGCTGCACTTTTAGGATTACTACGTACACAACCGTTCTTCTACTGATTTAAGCTCTGCGAACTAAAACGATCGACCCGAACGATGAACTAAGTCAACACTAAATGAATCGGACCCAATCAAGTGTCTCAACTCATTACTAACTTTCTCACGTTCCGACAATATGTTAGCTGTCCTCTCTTGCTTTCAAAGAGTGAAAGAGACAGATGAATTAATCTTGTTGATTTGTTCTTCTATTTTACGACTGGAAGGATATGAGATTATTGCTTAGTATATTATTACATCTTCTGTAAATATGAAAGAGGTATAAAGAGTGGTGCCGTCAAAAGGAGACAACAAATTAAAATATGGACTATATTAGTTCATAGAAATGGTTTGCCACTTAAAACATCTTATTCATCTGATAATTTTATTACATTTGTATGAAATAATATAACATTAGCTGCATTATTTCATAGAAATGTCATGAAATCAACAAATGAATACGATATTTTTGAAAGTGGAAAATTTTGTGTCGTATTGACGGCACCACCCAGTATACTGAATAAAGATCAACTAAAAAACGATATTGTTGTTGACTGGCTAGTTAGCACACAGTGTTTTATATATTTTGTTTATGAATTTGTATAATTTGCTATGTTTTTACCCTCGACGAAAAAAGAGGGGTGCTATAAGTTTGATGTGTCTGTCTGTGTATCTGTGTGCCTGTCTGTGGCATCGTAGCTTCTAAAGGAATGGACCGATTGTGGTTCGTTTTTCTAAAGGTGACGTGATTAGGATGGTTTTTAGCCATAATTTATGAACATCAGTTCAGGCGTTTGATGACATCAGCTCATTTTCTACATGATAAAAGGGTTTTACTAACTTTTACAGATTCGACTTATTTGAAATTTGGTTTACTGTTACTTCGCTGGTTTTTTAAAGTTAGGATGAACTTTAAACTGATCGTGTACCATCAGTAGTCTGTGCGATGCTCAATTCTTCAGAAACTTACAACAGATATAGCGTGTTTAGGGTCATAAAAATAGCCTTAATGAGATGTTTAATGACGCCGGGGGTTACTTAAAATTTTCAAATTTTATATTATTCTACATTCTGCAGTTTTCTCTAAAAGTTTTGTTACAAACGTGAAACAATAACAGTGGTTTTAGCCTAAAGCTAACAGCTATTATTGAAAAAGTCGTTTAGCTATGAAGTATAAAGGATTATGTACTTTGTACTTGCATGTATGTACTTAAAAGTTTAATTTAATGCTGCCTAATTTCATGAATGTTTTGACTAGGTGGAAATGTAGCTACTTAATTTAATATTAACATTTGCACGTCTGCTGCTGACAGACTGAATAATGCTCTTAGGGATTATAATAGCTCATACCCTGTGATGTACTACTCATGAGTACTATTTATGTTGTTATTCATGCAAATAAACGATTGATTAACAGGTAACAATCCCCCCTTCTCAGAAGGATATGTACTATCTAAAGGAGATGTTTCAGGTTTATATGAAGTTCCGGCTATGAATATGTACAGTGGTTTTTAAGTTAGAGAAATGGAAATAAAACAACTATTTCCAATTTATATTCATTATTTTCTTGTTTTATTTTTATTTTCTGATGACAAGTGACAGTTTTATATTTATCAGTATAATAGCAACACGACCTACGGAGTTAGTCATACGGAGTCATTTGATAAGCTGTATAAGTTTCATTTTATTGAATACCTTTCTTGTATCCAGGAGATTACTTACAACATATTTATACGTCGGATCTGTTAGAATAACAATAGCTTCTCTTAACAACACCAATTCAAACGTTTAATTTCCTTTTGTTACAGATTAATCGCGAGCGGACTGGACGGGAATACTTTCAGTAAATTAAAAAGATAAAATACCCGTTGAAAATTCATCACAGCTTGAATTATTGTCAGGTTCTGTTAAAAGTGTATTCATGTTGGCGTCGTAAGCGTCTAATTGGGATTTATGTTGATAAAAACTGTAAATAAATGAATATTAGTAAACAAAGTGATTTCTGCAATGTGAATTGTAAAAGCTTTCCCGTGAAAAAATAACAGCGATATTGTGACAAAAGTTATATATGTGTTAAAATCATGCAGTGTAAAAACAGTGTAAAAAATGACTTGCTTAAAAAGTTAAGATAATTATGACATATTGCTGTGTATTGAAGAGTATAACATTAGTTAAAGCGTCAAGTGTAAAAACGGTTAAAGAGTGTAATTTTCGTTAAAATCTTACCAAAAGCTTCAAGTGTAAAAATGGTTGAAGAGTGTAATTTTCGTTAAGCGCGAGTGAGATGCAGTAAAGCAAGATGCAGACGAACGTGCAAATAGATGCAAAGGCGTTGCGGCATTCCCCTGACCATGGAAAGGGGAAGGGAGCGTACAGAGTCACTGCTGAGGTGAGTGGATAGATTCATCTTATATTATCATATCTTACGACTGCGAGTACCGTCAGAATCAAAAATATGTAAGCAATTTCGATCGCTATTGCACTGTCATATAAAAAAAGAATGCAAAGGGACTTACTATTTGTCATATATTTTCGCGAGCACTAAACATTCGAATTAAAACACTGAACCGGATTCTTAACGCGAACTTTAGGTCGCGTATAATTAGATGTTACATTATTATTATACCCCTGACGTTTCGGTTACTTTACAGCGATCGTGGTCACGGGAAGACTGAAGATGTCAATTGTCTTTGATCAGTTTATAAGTTAACTACCGTCACTTTGTGCTATATTTTTAGCGGTCCGATTTACGCATACGGAGCTCACTGCATTCATTTATGTCAGTTTATCGAACAAGCTGGTGGTACACTCCAAACATCTTCTTTATTGAAATAAGACCAGTAGTCTTCCCGTGACCAAAATTGCTGTTATATAATCTAAATGTCGAGTTAATCAATTCCGATAAAGTTCTAATGTGCGCGACCGCCTATGCACAACACGAGCAAAAAACGTGTACGGCGAGAGGACATCTTGTTAACTAGTTCCCCGCTACATAAACCAACTACCCTCAATGTTAAAAAATAACCTACTTATCAAGAAAAAATATTAAAACAAAACTAAAATCTTTCTTCCTCCAGTCTGATAATTGACTTACGGTATGCTGTACTGGTTTGGTTTCTGTACTACTGGTTATGATTTCTGTAGTAAGTGTAAGTAGGATTGTTTTGTTTTGTGTAGCTTGAAATTTTTATGATTATGAATCTCAAAAGGTATCGTTTTCTGATATGTTTACTGCCTGTTATGACAGCCTATTGTTGATTATTCACGGCATTGTAGACAAACCTCAGTGGTTTATTTCAATGCACATTAATTGTTAATCCTTCAATGTATTTTTATGTTGATAATAAACTAAAAAAAAAGGTACACTGTCGGCAAAAGTAGCTTAAGGATAACTCGTAAACGTTTTTTCTATCTGACAGTACTCTCCAGTCCCAGTGCGGATTCTTCCCTAAAACAAAAGCCAAGCCATAATTTTATAGTCTTCATAATATTTGAGCGATAAAAAAGATATGAAAAAACCCGCGGTAAAGTGATAAAATTTTATTTTCCTCAATAACGTGGTGAAATTTGCTGACGTCACTCTTGTTAGGGTTGTCACTTTCTGAATATATTTTATATACTGTTACGGAAACTGACCATCAGGCACGTAGCATGGAGTTTTTATATGTTTTGGTTTTGTTCGAAGATGACGTTTGGTTGTTGCTTTCTTATTTCATATGTTTAAAAAAACATTAGTACGTTTTCATATTTTTTTTAAGTTAAAGCCAACCAATTGACATTTTTATTTCGCTCCTTTACATTTAAAATTATGTTATTTAAGATAGACAGAAATTGTTTATTGCGAATCTTTACAAAAACAATACACAGAGAAAACAAAAACAATATGCCAATAGGTGGCCTCATTGCTAGAAGTGAACTCTATCAGACAATCATAATCCTGAAATTTACTGAAGTGAAGCATCAGCCGGCGGATTCTTCCACGTTTTTAAAATAGTTATAAATACTGTTTTAATCTTACGGCCTGGCCACGGGAACGGGCGACGGCGACGGCGACGGCGACGGCGGCGGCGGCGACTCGGCAACCACTGCGCGGTCACGACGACGCGCTGCGAGGCCGACATCGAGGCAGCGCGCAGTGGTTGCCGATTCGCGAGTCGCAGGACGCGCGTGCGGTGAGTTCGTGGCCAGGCCGTTAGGTTATATACGCACATGGTAAGCTGTCGGCTATTTTAAGGCCTACAATTTTCTAGTACATTGTGTTATGTGAAGTATTTCCTATTTTTTTTTGTCAAAGTGAGCAATGTAAGGAAAGAAGTGGCGAAACTACGACACGCTGAACCTTTATTATGACGCTCCCTTTTAACACAGCGAGAAGTACAAGTTAATGAAATAAAATATTTAATACATGTAATTTTCCTAAAACAAATATATAGGTAATCTTGTAACTCACACCACAGACTAACTCACTGGGGCCTGATTCCTGAAATAAAGTTTATAATTATAATTATGTTACCCCCTAAGTTAGAGTGAGGACCACCATAAAAATATTAAAGGGCTCTCAAGTTTTTTTATTGTGTTCTTCGATAGAAAACTAAAAAAGAAAAACTTTTTTTTAAATGGTACGAGTACTGAAGTGTCAACCCTATTACGTGCTGCCACTGCGAGTATGTGGGCTTGAGCGTAGGGCCGCCAGTTATTACAAGTTGTTACACCAACACTCTACACTTTACGGAACGGTTAATATTTGTTGACAATACATCTGTCGCAGTGCCCTTACAACTTAAACGATGTCGGTTATAAGTGGTCATATGACGATCCTTTCAATACGCCAAGTCGTTTAACGTTAAGTGAGTCTAATTAAATTAACTATCGGCCTAGGCATTTGACTGGATGCCGGCGTTTAATCAACGGGCTAGGCATCCAGTTAAGCGGCAAATTTAACCAGATGGCGATGACATATCTACAACTTAAAATAACTTTTGATTCCTTTCGATTAAAATAGCTTTTCGTAATCGACACCAAAGCACTTAAGCCATTACGCCGCCGAGCGCCGTTGACTAGAATGTGTTTCAGCTATTTAAAATATACAGTGATGGATCTAATTCGCCATTGGATCTGGCACTGGTCTGAATTTAAATTGATATATAAATAAACGGCCTTATTTCCATAGGATGAAGGTTTCGGTATACGTCCTTGGGGAATCGCGGGGATATTATACCTGCTTGATGAGCAAATATGTCGTTATCCTAATTCTAAATCATAGAGAAACATTGGATCACTCTGGATACGGGTTGGTCAGGAATTAGAAAAGATAGAGTAATGTAAATAATTTCTAAATGAAATCTTTGAAAGAGAGAGAGAGAGTAAGGAGCAATTCATGTCCCCTGAGGAGTTGATTATAATCAAAGAATAGATTTTTATAACCTCGTATGGGAAACGAACTTAGGACCTTCTGATGACTAGCGACCAGCGTAACGCCTGTGAAATAAAACACAACAGAAGCAACTAAAAATACATACTTTTACACATTGCACAACAAAAATATGTGTTGATGTACACGATTATTTGCCACCCATTTCGTAAAGAAAAGATAAGGAAACAAATGTAACATAATTAGAATAATACCCTCGTATATAGAAAAATATATATTATTATATTCGTGTGTCATTATGTCTGAGGAGCTCGCTCTCTAAACTGAGGAGCGGAGAGGTGGTGTAGTGGTGTGAGCGCTCTGGTTTCGATTACGAAAACAAAGCAACTTTCGCCATGGTCGGTCCCGGGATGGGTCAATCAAATTTATAATCTCGAGTTCCTCCGTGCTTCGAAAGGCACGTTAAGCCGTTTGTCCCGGTTGTTACCCACCAACCTGCATTGGGTCGGCGTGGTGGTGTAATGGCTCAAGCTCCTCGTGTAGGAAGGCCTGTGCCCAGCAGTGGGACGTATAGGCTGGTGATGATAATGATGATGATATAGAAATCTAAAGACATAATGAAACTTTAAACTGGTGTTCACAATCTTCTTTTTTGTTATCATGTATTTTTTTTCAACCTTAAGGGGGTAAGTCTTGGCCTTCATCTCACCTGATGGTAAGTGAAGATAAGGCCGACGATGGCAGCGAGCTACACCCGGAGTCCTCAACCACAGAGGAACTGGCTATCTGACCTCTAACTGCCGGAACACAACAATACTGTTAACATTATTGTTATGGCGGCAGACTTGGGTCAGATGGTGGTAGCTAGCCAGGCGGACAAAGAAAAGCCCTACCACTAACCAAACCAAGCAGAAAATTTCTGCCCCCACGGGAATCGAACCCCGGACCTCTAGATCTGAGGCAGGTGGTCTCAACCACTAGACCACAGAGGCGGTTGCGGTATATTCTCAGATGAGCACTAACCCTATTTAATTCAACTAAAAGCACTTTCAAAAGTCGACCTTGAATATAATATTCTTGTGTTTTAAGTCTTTTTTATGACGTACTTTATAGATCCCAAGAGAGACTTAAGGCTGATTGTTCTATTCGCGGAACAAATTATATCGTAGTATAAGCACTAAGCGTTTTAAGTCTTAGAGCTGAAGGTTGAGTATTATATTGAAACTTAGGCGTGTTGTCTTGGCGACTAAAGCTGCCTAAGTTCCCGACTAAGATTGTGTTGGTAGCCACATTATAGGCCTTTACACTGCTGACAAGTGGGAAAATTTTTTTTTCGTATTAACGCTATTAAATTGCTGCTTTTTATTCTCAGCCGTAATAGCCAAATAACTAAGAGATGAGTATGCGTACAGCATGGGGGTTCTTCAAAAAAGGAGCGCAAAGGTTTTACCATCAGATGGGCCGTATGATTGATTGCCAGCTTAGTGGTATATACAGGGTGGAAAAAAAACATGGTTGGAGGAAAAGTACCCTTAATATTGATGATGGTAAAATTTACTGAAAGGAAACGTTACTTTATTTTCAAGATTAAAACAGCATTTAAAGATTTCTGAAAAATCACCCGCGTTAGCCGGAACTCGAACCAGTGAAATGTGAATAAAAATCTTGTACTTTATGATACCAACCGAAAGAGTCATGCATAAGGATCAATTTCTTTCTAACAACATAGCATCTTAAAGAAAAACCAAGTTTTTTTTTATTGCTAACCATACTTACTGTCTAAAGAAATGTTTTATAGCAATAACAACCATTACTGGTCTACTGAGAGTCCCTTTTGTGTTCGCCAAACGAATAATCAAGTAAGATCGTTCAACTGTTGGTGCGGAATAATGAAAAACAAAGAAGACACCTTAAACCAAAAAATATCTAGAAAAACTGCAGCTGTCACGGAATAATTTAAACAATACGTTTTCCGAAAAAGAACTACGCAATATTATTTTCAACAAGACGGTGCTCCAGCTCATAATAGTTGAGTTTCCACTAACCAAATATTATTATTTTTAAAATTTGGGTAGGTACCAACGGGAACATTAGATGGTCGGCAAGATTTCTGGATCTAGCGCCGCTAGATTTTATTCTGTGGGGTCATGTAAAGAATTTGGTGTATAAAAGATACCACGGGTCAGAAGAGGAATTCAAAATATTATTTTAAATATTCACCATAACACCATGACTAACAAGATATAAAAGGCGACACGTAGCGAATTCAGTCGAAGAATACGTCTGTCCTAGTAGAAGAAACTGTAAGTGTGAGAACTGATTCTCTTTCCTGTGCCAAGGATGATGCCCATGCGAAGTGTAAAATAAGGAACGGTCAGTTACCCGCGCTGAGAGCCTTACGTTCCCGCTTCTTTTATTGAGCACGTTTCCTAGTAGGGTTGCCAATCGAAAAAAACCTTAACTTAAAAATGAAATAATACTCATAAGAGAATTTTTTCCCCTATTCGCATGTTGAACTGCGTCCAACCCGGTAGGCAACATCACCAGCACATTTACCTCCTATTGCTGGGCACAGGCCTTTATACATAGGAGAAACACGTGAGGAGTTTGGGCCATTGGTGGGTCAAAGTAGTTACAGATACAACCAGGTTAAAGGCTTGACGTGGCTTCCGAAGCACAAAGGTGTTCGAGATTACAAATTTCCACATTTTGCTTTTTGCAAAAGTCGAATAAAATATTTTTTTCATCCCCCCATTTCATCATTTTTTTTTTATCTCGGAAAGAGTATTTTTGCTCTTCGATATCTGAGTGCAAAAGCCGTTTTTATCCGCTAGAGGATAAAGTAAAATTGAATTTAGAACATCGTGTGCACTAAGTTTGTGAATTCAAAACATCATTAAACCTAGTAATTAAAATAGAATAAAACTAGAAAAAATTCAAGTCCTGAGGCAGGAAAGTGCAGGAAAGAGCAGTCGCCCGGATTGCGAAAGGTCGCGGGTTCGTTTCCTGCCTCAGGACTTGAAATTTTTCTAGTTTTATTCTATTTTAATTACTAAGTAATTTTTCAAACATTTATAATAATGTTAAAATCAAAAATTAAGAATCATTAAACCTCTTTACTTATACCTCCATGGTGCCGAATTTATCATACAACCTTTTTTAACTTGTTATTACTCAGACTCGGATCCTTCTTGGTGTACTTTTTGTTTAATTTGCTTTGCGCGCGCCATTTTTTTTTTCACGACTTAAATTTGTTAGCACCATAGCACAGTGGGACATCCATAGGTCATAAATCTTAAAAACCTGCTTTCTTGTTTTACATTTTATTCCTTGTCGTTACATTGGATAGTTGCGGTACCTTCTGAAACTATAAATAGGTCAGTAATTAGAGTGCGCCTTCATTATCTATTGTGCATTCAAAGAGAGCGCATCGCCAATCGTAAATACTGTTATCAGTGAGTCATTAAAAAGCGTGACGTCATTTGTTGTCATTGCGGGACCTGTGAGTGCTGTGTGAGTTTTTTCTGAAATGGATATCCAAGAACAGGGTATGTAATAATTAATATTTTTATTTTAATTGTATCTTAGTATATATTTTCTTTAGTATGTCATTGCTACGAGGCGACTTTTCTTGTATTATTATATTTTAATATTCAAAGTTTGAATAAACTTTTAAATATGTTCCCACTCGCTCCGACTATGGAGGTATATTGCACCATAATCTTTAGACTTTCTTATCTTAGGAAAATTAAAACTTGGCTGCCCTTATCTGCCCTTTTGGCGATGACAAGGGTGCTACGGTTGCCAGATTATCTCGTAGCATTTGCTACGAAATTAGTTTATTTAGTCTTAGTGCTTTGTGTAGGTTTTGTGACTGAATTTTAACCGTTTTTTTTTTGTTTTAGGTAATTTATATATATGCTCGTTTTCAAGAATGCATATTCTTGAAATATGGCTAACTGTCAATACCGATAATGACTCGGAAAAGTGTCGTCAAGTCCTACAAAGTTTGTTGACTACTCTGAACGATGCTGAGAACATTGATATTCATTATTTAGAGAAAATTGTTAATAATTTATGTAAAGCTATTGCTCGATTCTGGAAAAAATGTAATAGGGATAAAACCAAGCTTTTATATAAGAATTCCGATTGGTTTAATGTTATTGAAAAAATTCAACTTGTGAAAAATAATAAGCAATGTACTCCGTCTGAAACGTCGCCGTGTCATTCACGTGGTCGTCCTCGAAAACCTTTTACGCAATGTAGTAAAAGGACTAAACGTCGGAGAGTAGCTGATTTGTCAAAGTCTGATGATTCTACTGTGAGTGCATTGCTTGATGTTTCAGACTGTTCATTCGATTCGTGTATATCTAGAGTTAGCACTGATGATGTCTTGTCACTTGTGACTGATGCTCAGTTGACAAAACATCAGTATTTATTAATTAAAAACTTTGTTAATAGTAAGATTTCTCCTAATGTATTACCATGTTACCAACAAATTACTAAAGCGAAACAGAGATGTTACCCTTCTAATATAACTGTTTCCGAGTCTTCAGCTGAAGTTGAATTACAAAGTCTTTTTGATCACACAGCTTCTCGAATCCTTGAATCTCAAAAAGAGGTCTTAGATCAGATTCCTGATGATTTTTTGTCTAATATCTCTTTACTTGGGAAATGGGGATTCGATGGCAGCACTGGACATAGTGAATACAAACAATTTTTTTCAGATTCAACTTTAGAAGATAGTAGTTTGTTTGTAACATCTTATGTACCCCTTCAAATTATTGTAAAATTAGCTGAAGATAATTGTAAAATTTTATGGAAAAATCCTCGACCCTCTTCCACTAGGTACTGCCGTCCTATTCGATTTCAATTTTTGAAAGAAAGCACAGCAGTGTCTTTGCAAGAGGAAGCTTATTTTAAGGATAAAATTGAAAGTTTGCAACCTACTTTTATTCAGATCGACAATCGTGAATTGGTCGTTTCTCATAAGTTGCAGCTTTCAATGGTAGATGGTAAAATTTGTAGTGCTTTAAGTGAAACATCTACAAGTAGATGTTATATATGTAATGCTACCCCTAAAGAGATGAATAAAATAGACGAATGTTTACAAAAACCTGTAATAGAGAGTAGATACCAATTTGGATTATCACCACTACATTCTTGGATACGTTTCTTCGAATATTTTATTCATCTTTCATATAGATTAGACATAAAAAAATGGCAAGTTAGGCTAGATAGTGATAAACAATTGTTATCAAATAAAAAACAATATGTACAGTCCCAGTTTAGGGAACGATTAGGTTTAATAGTTGACAAGCCGCGTAGTGGTGGAAGCGGGACGTCTAACGACGGAAACACGGCCAGGAAGTTTTTTTTGGAATCAGCTGTATCTGCTGAAATTACAGGTTTGAATAAGGATCTCATAGATCGTTGTTGTGTAATATTACAAACGTTATCTTCTGGACATAAAATTAATGAATGCAAGTTTAAAGACTATGCATTACAAACAGCATACAGCCTGGTCGAGGAATATCCGTGGTATAGTCTTCCTGCTTCTGTCCACAAGGTGCTCGTACATGGATCAGATATTATAAGTTATGCATTGTTATCTATAGGAGAACTTTCCGAAGAAGCTGCTGAAGCGACAAATAAGTATATCAAAATTTATAGACGAAGTCACACTCGAAAAATGTCACGTGAAGTTACCAATCAAGATTTAATACAACGACTATTATTACATTCAGATCCTTATATTACAAGTCTTCGGAAACTTCCCCCTAAAAAGAAAAATACTCTGTCACAAAGTGTAATAGAATTGTTACATGTTTAATATTGTTAGAATAAGAATAATTTATTTGTATTTTGTTAGTTGTTTTGTTTTTTTTGTATTTAATTAATTTTAATTTATTTATTTCTATTATTTTATTATAATTAAATAATGTTATCAATGTTTTGACTCTTATTTTATTTAAAATATATGTTTTACATTCCAATTTTAAAGTGTTTGTTCATGATAAATTTAGGTAAAAGTATGTTATTGTTTATATTTGTTTTTTACTGAAGTAAACGTTTTTTATTCCGTAAATACATGTACTTCTTTCATTTTAATGTTCCTAAAACACTTTTACAACTATAAGTCACTAAAATAATACAATGTATTGATAGTAACAGGACTTTAACTATTTATGACCGCCCTTGTATGGAGCGTGTCCCTCCGTGCATAGGTGTAAAACAAAACTCTTGAAAACAAGTAAAAAACCTAAAATGAGTGATACTAGCTTCAAAGAAGTTTATTTGGCGCCAACTGAATTGACTGAAACTGTTAATAATGCGCAAATGTTTTTGTTTGCATTAAGTCATTTCCTCGTTGAGGTGGGATGAAAAGTTACGTGTTGCACTGGAGTGCAAAGATTTTTCACCTCGTGCTCTTTTGATTCACTCGCTGACGCTCAGGATTCAAATTTTTAAATCTTATTTCAATATTAGAATCCTTCGCGGTCATCAAAATTGAGCACGCGGGTAAAAAGCAACTTTGCACTCTTGTATAACAAATAACTATGCTTTAGTTTCGGAGATATCGCGTTGCGTAAAGGTAATAGCGTCTAGAAATAAACATTTCCTTTTACGAGAATATGTAAAATCCTAGATTTACTTATACCCGACATTTCAATTACTTAACTGCGATCGTGGTCAAGGGAAGACTGCAGAAGTCAGTTGACAACTCACTGACATCTTGTAAATTTATTTCAAATCTGTGGTGCTATCTATCTCAATTTCATACACACGAAAAAAATTCAGTCAAATTGTTAATTACTTTCATCTTTATGGAGTCGATAGAAATCACAGTACTATTTTGCCTGCGTTGGAATGGTGTTAATGTATACGTAAAAAAAAATCTTTTGTGCGTGAAGGCAGCCCTATGCTATCGGCAAGCAGCATTACACATTCCGAACAGAATTTGTTCGTAGTTCACTAACAATTACTGCACTGCGTGCCTATGTCATATATAGGCTGCTTGGAGCGTTTCAAAGTGCTCGGGTGCTCATTGCAGAGAGCAGACACCTGGATAAAAGGTCGCGGGTTCATTTCCCGCTCCGGGTCTTGTCTTTTTTGGTTTAGATATGTACAAAAAATACCCAGACCGTTATCATATACATTTGAATGCTTTTTATATCTATGTTCGTTATCATTATCATCATATCAACCGAAAGACGCCCACTGTTGGGCGTGCGTGTGTGTGTGTGTGTGTGTGAGGTCATGTACTGTTGTTACTGCTTAATATTCACAGACACTAGTTTTCAAGTTCTAAAATTCTATTAAGTCTTTTGGGCAAACTGGAATTACCGTGCTATTTTTGGTATTTAATTTTAAAATGGTTTGACTGTATTGTTTGATATTTTTTGTGGATAATAATTTATGACATTCATTGATAGAAAAATGCAGTAAAAAAATGTAAATAATAGAAAATACAGATGGTGTAAGGGAATCTCGAATATGAAGGCAGACGGCAGCGTGGGTGACCAAAAATACAACTTTTTTTAAATACAACTACATAAAAAACAAGTTGACGGCCCACCTGATGGTAAGTGGCAACCGCCGCCTATAGACATCTGCAATAACAAGGAAAAATTCACTTGATATTGCAGGTGCGTTGTCGTCCTGAGGCCTAAGATGAAATGCCGTCCATGCCTAGTAATTACACTGGATACCTTATTCTTCAATCCGAAACACAGCGAACTGTTTTACGGCTGAAATAAGAATAAATATAAAATAAAGAAATAAGAAAAATAGCGGTAAATACCGCTGCTTCATATTATATTATAATACAGGCGTTTGAATAAACAGCAGAATTTTTTTTCGCGATTGTTTTTCATACTAATATGACGTATAAATGAAAATGAAAATATTATATTTATTTAAATGAAGCACTTTCAAGTCGTCAAAAACTATCACAAAAATATACATAACTCACTACGTCATAGTGTCTCTCTGTCTTTCTGTCTATCTGTTATGTCTAAATTTACGTCCACTAACAATGTCATGTCTGTCTGTGTGTCTGTATACGATCGCCGGCACAGTCACCGGCCTTCGTTTTCGAGTGTCACTCTTACACCCTGTATCGTTTATATTCTTGCCTAACAAAGTCATTAATAATATTCTTGTACTGGAAATAGAACGCGCTAATTACGCACGAAAAAATATTACGTTTTTCCTTCTTACGAGGCAACTTCAGCGCTATTATACTATATTGTCAAGATTGTCGAAAGCACTTTAAGAGGCGCTGCAGCATATTGTGTCGTAACTTCCTTATCTTAAGGTCTTTTATGCCGTTTTTAAGTCACTTCTGTATATTTACGCCCTTGTATCAGTCTCCCGGGATTTTGTAAGATATAAAGAGATTCTCGTATTCCGTCGCAGAAATGTGTTGAGAATATAAACAAGTCTTAACAAGTCTTTGAAGGGTCCTGCCCAAGGAAAGAGTAAATGGTAGAGTAACATCTACTATTAGCCTACAGTGAGGTCCGGAGCTACCCTGCGTCCGCAATCACCACAATTTCCCTTTAGGTATGTACTGACAGTACATCAAGAGTAATAGTTGCTCTACGAAAGCAGCCTCTATTACAAAAGGAGTAAGGGCAGTCTCAAGGTTAAACTGATAGGCATAATGGCCTCCACCTTACAGCAGATCGCAGCCATATAACACTGCATTATATTGTTGTGATCCTGTGGCGAGTAAGGTCGCCAGAGTAAGTATTATGTTGGGAGCGGGGACTCGTTTTGTATGCTGCCTAAATTATAGGCAAAGATTACAACTCGAAAGTAGTGTCTGAGATGCTACGAGTGTCTATGGGCTACGGTAACAACGTCTGAGTAGTGTTCAAGGTGCTACGAGCGCCTATATGCTACGATAACAACGCGTGAGTAGTGCACAAGGTTCTACGAGCGTCTTTACGCTACGATAACAATGCGCGAGTAGTGCCCAAGGTGATACGAGCGTCTATAGGCTACAATAACAACGGGCGAGTAGTGCTCAAGGTGCTACGAGCGTCTATAGGCTACAATAACAACGGGCGAGTAGTGCTCAAGGTGCTACGAGCGTCTATAGGCTACAATAACAACGGGCGAGTAGTGCTCAAGGTGCTACGAGCGTCCACAGGCTACGGTAACAACTCGTAGCAGCTTGGACACTAAAATATAGAGAAAGCGTTATTATGGAACAAGTTCCCCTGCTCCTATCATAACGCTATCACAGAGATGGTGAATCACAACACCACTCAAAGCAGTGTTATTTAACTGTTATCTTCTGTAAGCTGGTGGTAGTATACCTCATTTTAGGATGAGAAAAGTATTACCATTATAACGATTGATTTTTCCAAAGAGAGAAATGTTCATAAATTATTATCGTGTATCACAGTGTACTTACCGATCAACTTTATCTTACAAATTAAATTAAAACTAATTATCTCTGTACAAACTCCATATTCTGTGAGGAAAATTTTGTTCAGTTCGTTACACGGTTATCAAATTAAATAAGTCGCTCTCAATGAATAATAAAACGAAATTCCGTTGGAAGAAGCAAAACCTTTTCTTATTACAAAAACATGATCCATCCTTCATCTCGTAATTTCCATTTGTTTAAGTTTGAATTTGAGCACTCTCACAACAGATTAACCCGAAAACAAACTTCGGCCGTATTTACTTCGCAGTACCACTTGTTGCCAACCCTGCCACGCCTACAAGCGTCGTCATGGTAACGTGACCTTGGAAAGGTCAGCAGTAACCGCCACTCCCCGCTGTGGAGGTCGGCGCTAGTGTAGTTACAGCTACACGAACCAAAAGCATTAGGACGGTTTCTGAGTACTTAGTGACGCTACTCTTCGATAGATGGCGTTCGAATGGAAGTAAATAATTTTGTAATATTTTGTTTATTATATTCCTTGCTTGTTTTTATTTCATGATAATAAGTTACTATGATAATTATGTTTTCAATACAAATAAGAAAATTAGTAAGTAATCAAGCAAGGTATTTATATGCCATGTATGTAGGTACTAATAAGACAAACATTATACAATATTTTATTAACCGACTTCAAAACCGAGGAGGTTCTCAATTCGGTTGGTATGTTTTTTTTATATGTATGTACACCGATTACGCCGAGATTTCTTATCCGATTTACGTGATGCTTTTTTGTTCGATGCGGAATAGCTGCAATTTAGTCCCATAATTTTTTTTTCAAAATCAGTTTTTTAGTTTGGTTTTAAATCAAAACAACTGAAATGAGTAAGTCATTTACGTATGCGAAATTGCGCATTTTTGATCTCCTATGACTTTTAAGTGAAACGATATGATAAGTAGTAGGAAACAATATAAGCTGACGGTCACCCATCTAGCTTTGATCATAGAAAGTCATCTGTAAAAATTGTGAAAAGAAAATTTAAAACAAAAATTACAAATAGACTTTAAAAACACTGAAAAGGAAAAAATAATTAAATTTAAGTACGTACTCATCACCTAGAAACATATTTTTTGGAGTTGGTGCTAAGTTGTTTCCAGAAATAATCGAATAAGAAGCACCAACTGAATATATGTAAGTACATATAAAATTTCATGAAAATCGGTCAAGTTCGAAGGAGTATGGTAACTAAATTTGTAACACGAGAACTCTTTATATTATTAGATGTACGAAATGAGTTATTTTATAACTTACCTCCTGGGATTAATTATTATGTCAGTCAGAGACGACCGCTATGTTGAAATTATACACGTTTTAATGTATGTAACACATTAAAATTACATTTATTAATTCCTCATATAGCAGACAGAGTGCCAGTTTGAGCACGTCACAAAAACGCAGATCCGGACATTCTTGTTGTCGCCTTAATTCGCGCTAAAACCGCAACGGCACTTACACCTTTGTGTACTAAGTCACTTGCCCTATTAAGTGCAGATGTACTTAGGCCATATACTTATTAGCTAGTTCTTTATATCGCTGACAATGTATTTTGCCAGATGGCAAACTGTCATGAGACTCTTGTTAAATAAAAGATAATTTAGGATTTTGAATTTTTATTTAGGGAAAACTAATGAACGGGGGGGAACACTTAGGGGAGGGCCAAGACCGAAGGCGAAGCGTCGAGGAGCCGGCGCGTGCACGACGGACGCCCTGGGTAGGCAACGCGTGAGTATTGCCCAAGGTGCTACGCGCATCTATAGGCTACAGTGATGCCGCGTGCGTGGGTGGCCACCCCCGCATGCATTGCACAGGTCGCCACGTCTGGGATTACCCAAGTAAATCTGGGTAGTCTTCATCGGCGCAAAAGCTGGCCGCAAGGCCGGGTTGCCTGCGGGTGGGTTGGTGAAATTGCTTCGGTAGAGCCCAGGCCACCCCCGCAAAAGGCAGTGGAGTTACCGGGTAGTTTTAGTTGGTATTCCCAGTGCTTTATAAGCACTGGGCGACCCCCACACACGCCCGTCACTTCTGTAATCGGATTTCTCACCGAAAAAAGGCTACAGTGATAACTCTTGAGTATTGCTCAAGATTTTACGTGCATCTAAAGCATACTAACAAATTTATATTGATTATGTTGTGGTGGTACATCGTCTAGATTTCATTCATGTCTATAATTTGTGTATATCAAATACATAAGTTGGCTTAGAGAGTACAGTAGCGAAGAGAGTATTGATTGTGCGAGTTAACAAGATTTAGTATTCGTAGCAAGTTTTTTTTTTTCTCGGTACATTAAGTCGTATTGGATCAGCTTCAGACACCTACCCATTCCACCGAGCTTACTTGGCGAGTATCGTAATACTTCTTGTGTTACTGAGGCCATTTAGTCGTATATAATTGATAAGCAGCCTTTTATGTGAATAGGCAATGTGTGTGCCTAGTAAGTGATTCGGATGGCGTGAGTTAAGGTGTTTAGAAGGTGCGCGAATTTCATATCGCCGGTAAGCCACCAATTCACTCTAGCGTTAGGGAAACCTACGCCGTTAACCGGCCCTGTCGTCAGGTTATAGGGCGGACAATGACCTTCTTTAATAAGCTGAGAAGCTTCAATTTCATCACATCCGAAGACATGGAATCATTATAGGTGCTTTTAGCTACCTCGCCCAGTACCATGGATTTATTGTATTGTTTGTATTATTGATATAGTTTTAGTTTGGCCAAACTAAGGTCGAAGGTCAATTGTCAAGACGGGACGTGTATTGCAGACGCTCAGAATTGCCGCAGCCCCGCCACAAACTATGTACCGATTGACCTGATGAGGTCAGGGATCGGCTTACAGTCGATATCGGCCGAACGCTCCCCCCGGAAGGTTGCGAAACGACTTAGTCGAGGCTAGTAAGCCCGCGTCCCTTGGAGCAGTTCTCCTGACTCTAATACAAAAGAAATTAAACATTAAACTCACAGCACTGGATACTCTCAACACTACAAGACCTGACCTAATTCTCCTATCAATCAAGTATACTCGCTATACAAACCACTACCCTAATTGAAGAGTTGCTCTGCATGGGTGCTCGGCTCGCCTTTCTGCTATTACTGTCTCGCTGCTTCGTACACTATAATCTCCATCAGACCTAGCTCTCCTCCTAGCTAAATCCTAACCCTAAGTTATACGGTTTACCATCTGGTATTTCTAATATAGTATTATGAGTGTGGATCGTAGCCCATTGTCCCGCTGCGTGTGAATAAGTTAAGCTAGCCAATCAAAATAATATCTAAGTTAGAAAATTCTATGTCCTGAGGCGGGGATCGAACCCGAGACCTTTCATAAACTGGACGACTGCTCTAACCATCTAAGCCAATCCTAGTTTAGACGCTCTTGTTTTTGCGTCAATGAGGTTAGCGTATAGAATTCTGCAATTCCCAAATTATCGAGTACTGTTTGATATAAATAAGCGAGTGTCTGTCCATCGGTATAAAGCCTATTGATTCTGACTGTAACATCTTATAAATTGGCTGTGCTATCCGCGGGTGGTCTTATGACATTCGCTTATCTATGCCATCAAGCTAGGGGTTTTATAACTATAAGAAGGAAACTCAATATTATGTTAATAAATATTAATTTATTTATGCAATATACGAAACTTGGATTATTTAGATCATTCACGATAGTGGATGACCGAATGTTCCATTCCTAGCCATTATGATCAAGAGAAAATAGAACATTCAAACTAAAAACTCTTGTCGGCTTGAACTTATAATCTAGCACATAACAAACAAAGAAACATGCACACACTCTTAACTACAAATTATGTAAAATTCTATTTTAACTTATTTAATCAGATACACAAAACGGAGTTACAACAAAGCATGTAGGTATACTTAAAAGTATTTAAAATTTCAGAGGTTTATGTAAATAAAATTGATTGTAAAATCGGGAGGTATTAATCACTGAATACATTCAATTGTGACCCTTTATCAACCTTATGCCTTATAATCTTCGATTTCGTAACAACAAGTTCAATGAATTGTGTTCACTGTATTATGATAAATCTATCTCGAAAAATATATAATTCACATAGGAAAAGTTAAGATTTTGCAAAACAATTCATTCGTTTACATAATTACAATGATAAAATGTTGAAGGTACGCTTGTAGGTTGTGATTTGTTTATGCACCTTAATGGGTTAGATTGTAGAATAAAATAGAATTGGACTTCTTCATTCATATAACACTGCTTTATAATGGAGGTAAAATAGTCTACAATTTATTTTACAGTTTATACCTTAAATTTAGTATGTACGCTAATGTTTCAGAATTTTACTTATTTACTTTCATAATTCTCCCATATTAATGAATTATACAACTAGAATCGTAAATCTCCATAATTATACAATCATCTATTAGGTGAAATGCACTTAGAAAACCAATAATAAATTAATACAAGTAGGTATCCAATCTAATGCTACTATGAATTATTGAATGTCATAACTAACATCATTGTCATCATCATCATGAACACATTACTATTTTACCTATCAACTACGGTACTTCTCTAGTCTTCACTAGGTTATATTATTGTAATGGACAACTGATTTATTGAGTTGAATTTTTATCATTGTCTGGATTAACTCCGGGCATGCAATTTCAATTATATTAGGATGAATTTAGTGGAATATGTATCGAAATTTGTACGTTACCAAATGTAGCCCTGGAACCTTCTGAATCACTGAATTTAGTCTTATTGTTGGTTAGTTACCAACTATGTAGATTATGTCAACACTGACTCTAGAAGACTTGTCTAGCTAACCCTATGGTCAACTCTAGACTGAATGCCCATCCTACCACCAAGTTTCTGACATGGCCTTTGGTACATCCCCTTTTCCCCACTTTTTGACCCACCCAATTTCTCTGATTGGTTCGTTAGACAACACCCACCCCGAAGTTCGCGGAACCAATTCTGCATAACATGTGGTCTTAAGATAATTTTTTACTCCTCATAACTGAGTTCTTAATTGCTCAATAGAACGAGGGTTCTTTTGTATCTAATTTGTAAAGATTGTAATTTTAACCTTTTTTTGCCGTCTGTTAAGATCAATTTTATGTCTCCTTGTCTTTATATTGGTTCCTCATATTACAATTTACGACTCACCCCGGGCCGCTTAAGACAAATGTATTTTGGCCATTTGTTTATTTTACGAGCTAAGCTCAGTAGGATATTTAATTTTTGTTCAATAGTGTTCCTTTATATTTATTTTTTTCCCAGCCTTCGCTTTCTAAATTCCTAGATTTAATGTTTGGCTCCATCTGGCGTGCAATTAGTTGTGCTTTTGGGTCGTATTTCCGAAAATTGTTTTTGGTTATTTTTATTTGTTATATTTATTAAGTTTAATATGAATAGCCTACCACCTCACACTCCCCCAAATAGATTTTGAAACATCCTTAGACCCTATTTTCACCCTACCCCACAATCAACCATGTTTGAAAATATATTTCACTTCTCTATCTTATAAACCTCGACTAAATTTGGATGCTGCTCTACAAAAAAAATTCTCACACTCATCTACTATATCTCACGAAACCCCAAACTTTCGCACAGCAGTCCTTGTTAGCTTGTTAGCTAGGACGCAATAAAATTCTGGCCCTTCCCATTGTTTGTGATCCATTCTTTGCTAATTTTTTTTTTTTTTTTTGACTTAGGTGTTTATTGGTCAGTCAATATGTTGAAACATCTTTTATTTGTTTAGATAATAGCGGAAAAGGTGTATCGCGTTATAATTTCCTTTTATTTTATTGGTTTGCATATCGATCAATGTATAAACGTTGTCATAAGGAACTGCCCCGATCCGAAATGGCCCCTCGAATAACCGCATGAATTTTTTCGTTAACTTTTTATCCGCGTCTGATCTTGCTAAAACCCTAAGCTTTACTAAGTCTCCTATTTCGAAATGAATTAGTTTATGGATTTTATTATAATAGTTTTCCCTACTAGCAGCCGCTTTATCCATATTCACCCGAGCCTGTTGTCGCATATGTTGTAACGTTTCCACCAAACGTTCGTTTCTATTTTGTCCTTGCCTAGTAAAATAGGTAGATAATATGGTTTTACTTCCCCATACTAATTCGATTGGAGTATAACCCGTCGTCGTATGTGTCACCTTATTATAGCAATCCTCAATATTCGGTAATAAATCTACCCAGGAACGATGGGATTTGTCGCAATAAGTCCGGAATAACCGCCCGAGCTCCTTGTTCACTCTTTCCGTTGAGTTTGGCCGCGGGTTTCTCACTGATGTATGTGTTAATTCTATACCTAATTGCCTAACTCCCAATTCAAAAACCTTAGATATAAAATTTGCACCTCTATCAGAACATAGAGACCTAATTTTTATCTTTTCGTGAAACTTCTTTACGCAAGTTAGTGTGGCTTTCCCAACAGCCCTACGCAAAGGATACAAATTTATTAACTTACTGAAAGCGTCCTGTATAACGAAAATATATTTATACCCGTACTTTCCTGCGGGTAAAGGACCGTAAATGTCGCAAAAAGCTTTTTCTCCAACGTCACGAGCCAATACTGTCTTGATGGGCCCCGTATGCGTCTCTAACGCATGTTTAGACTTTTGGCATGCATCGCAAGCTCGCACTATCCGCCCTATCTCGCGTAACATGTCCGCAAAATAATATTGTCGTTTCATCAAATCGTTACTTTTATACCGACCAAAATGTCCTAACTCCTCGTGTATATTAATGATCAGATCCGCCTGGAGTTCCTTTGGAACATATAACCTAAGTGTCCCTGTGTGTATATCCTTTCTATAAAGTATTCCTCCCTCAAGACAGTAGTATTGTGATTCAGAGGTTCCTATTGATTCTGTACGTTTGATTATTTTGCAAGTGACCGGGTCGCGTCTCTGATAATTACCTATGCTCTTCCCAATACATGTGAAAACAGTCTCTTTTGTTCGTTACTTAACTTCATTTCATTTAAAAAACCCTTTCTACTGTCATTACTGTTTGTTTTATCGTTTGACATTGGGCATTCTACTGCATGAGCGTTTTGTCTTAACATCAAGCCGATGACCGTGGCATTCGTCTCTCCCCCTAATCGTTCGACCTCGCAATCTGAATTTAATCTGATACTGGATTTTACCCCCAAGTGTTCGATCGTTAACGTCCGTTCTTTACCACAATTTACGACTCCCTTCACACGCTCTAACCAATCATAACCTAATATTAAAGATCTGGGTAACTTCCGCATAATTAACACAGGTGCCTCAACTAAAGTGCTACCTAATTTGAACTCTATTAACACTAACCGATTTGTACTCTCACTACGTGATCCAAACGCTCCTTGTACCCGTACAGTTGGGATAACGACCTCGGATAATTCTCCACACTCTCTCCGTATAGAATCATACAATTCTCTCGTGATCCCGCTGATCTGACTTCCGGTGTCAATAAGCGCGTTCATATACTTCCCATACAACCACACACATACTTCAGGTAATTTAGGTAACGAATAATCATCTCCCATCTCACCCGTCTCGTCTAACTCATGAAAAATAGTGTACACCTCTCTGCCTCTATTCTTACAAGACTCACATATAGCTAGACTCTCGTCGCACTCTACGTTTTAATCGTTTTAAGAACGTAATGGGGTTAGTCAAAGGTTTTCCGTCAAAGATAGGTTTGTTCACGGTGGGCTGAATGACGAATATATTTCTCGTATCTAGCGAAGTCGCAGACGTGGGACTGACGGTTTCACGCGATTGACCTCCAATATCACTACTACTCTCTCCCCCAGCCATCTCGCGTGGTAGTACGTTCTGTGACCCATTTCGTTCGTCTTTATTAGTTGAACTAAGCTTTTGTAATTTGTTATGAAATTCATTCATCCGCTGCAATAACAATTCTAATGTCGCGTTCCCTACACCTTCGGTCCGCTCCTCTGATCTCTCGGCGTTACTACCTTTATCATTCGATCTACCTCGTCTCTCTACGCGTCTACCTCTACGTTCCGACATTTTATTAAATATACCGGTCGTCAATTTCGCGGCTACTATTAGTACGGTCACTATTATACTATACTAATTCGTCAAAGTACGCGCGACTGAAGAAAAATTAATTTAACTACCGAATTAGTGATCTCTAAAACGTCTGTTGTCGTATTTCCTCGCGTTCCACCCTGTAATCTGAAATTTCATATTTCATAAGTTACACAATCAAACATTAGCACATAAATTATGTGAAGTCATCTCCTTCTGGTGATATCTAGCTAAACACATAGGTATATAACCATGCACAATTTGTCCGTCCGTGGCATCTCTGAAAGCAAACTTTTAGTACTCGATAATGTGTTCCTACGTTGTGTATTTTTTTTTTAATATATAAATATATATAGGTTCTAATCCATTCGCGTCGTTGCTCCGAACACGTAGCTGGATCCTCTGGTCACGGCAACATTTCTGTGGTGGTACATCGTCTAGATTTCATTCATGTCTATAATTTGTGTATATCAAATACATAAGTTGGCTTAGAGAGTACAGTAGCGAAGAGAGTATTGATTGTGCGAGTTAACAAGATTTAGTATTCGTAGCAAGTTTTTTTTTTTCTCGGTACATTAAGTCGTATTGGATCAGCTTCAGACACCTACCCATTCCACCGAGCTTACTTGGCGAGTATCGTAATACTTCTTGTGTTACTGAGGCCATTTAGTCGTATATAATTGATAAGCAGCCTTTTATGTGAATAGGCAATGTGTGTGCCTAGTAAGTGATTCGGATGGCGTGAGTTAAGGTGTTTAGAAGGTGCGCGAATTTCATATCGCCGGTAAGCCACCAATTCACTCTAGCGTTAGGGAAACCTACGCCGTTAACCGGCCCTGTCGTCAGGTTATAGGGCGGACAATGACCTTCTTTAATAAGCTGAGAAGCTTCAATTTCATCACATCCGAAGACATGGAATCATTATAGGTGCTTTTAGCTACCTCGCCCAGTACCATGGATTTATTGTATTGTTTGTATTATTGATATAGTTTTAGTTTGGCCAAACTAAGGTCGAAGGTCAATTGTCAAGACGGGACGTGTATTGCAGACGCTCAGAATTGCCGCAGCCCCGCCACAAACTATGTACCGATTGACCTGATGAGGTCAGGGATCGGCTTACAGTCGATATCGGCCGAACGCTCCCCCCGGAAGGTTGCGAAACGACTTAGTCGAGGCTAGTAAGCCCGCGTCCCTTGGAGCAGTTCTCCTGACTCTAATACAAAAGAAATTAAACATTAAACTCACAGCACTGGATACTCTCAACACTACAAGACCTGACCTAATTCTCCTATCAATCAAGTATACTCGCTATACAAACCACTACCCTAATTGAAGAGTTGCTCTGCATGGGTGCTCGGCTCGCCTTTCTGCTATTACTGTCTCGCTGCTTCGTACACTATAATCTCCATCAGACCTAGCTCTCCTCCTAGCTAAATCCTAACCCTAAGTTATACGGTTTACCATCTGGTATTTCTAATATAGTATTATGAGTGTGGATCGTAGCCCATTGTCCCGCTGCGTGTGAATAAGTTAAGCTAGCCAATCAAAATAATATCTAAGTTAGAAAATTCTATGTCCTGAGGCGGGGATCGAACCCGAGACCTTTCATAAACTGGACGACTGCTCTAACCATCTAAGCCAATCCTAGTTTAGACGCTCTTGTTTTTGCGTCAATGAGGTTAGCGTATAGAATTCTGCAATTCCCAAATTATCGAGTACTGTTTGATATAAATAAGCGAGTGTCTGTCCATCGGTATAAAGCCTATTGATTCTGACTGTAACATCTTATAAATTGGCTGTGCTATCCGCGGGTGGTCTTATGACATTCGCTTATCTATGCCATCAAGCTAGGGGTTTTATAACTATAAGAAGGAAACTCAATATTATGTTAATAAATATTAATTTATTTATGCAATATACGAAACTTGGATTATTTAGATCATTCACGATAGTGGATGACCGAATGTTCCATTCCTAGCCATTATGATCAAGAGAAAATAGAACATTCAAACTAAAAACTCTTGTCGGCTTGAACTTATAATCTAGCACATAACAAACAAAGAAACATGCACACACTCTTAACTACAAATTATGTAAAATTCTATTTTAACTTATTTAATCAGATACACAAAACGGAGTTACAACAAAGCATGTAGGTATACTTAAAAGTATTTAAAATTTCAGAGGTTTATGTAAATAAAATTGATTGTAAAATCGGGAGGTATTAATCACTGAATACATTCAATTGTGACCCTTTATCAACCTTATGCCTTATAATCTTCGATTTCGTAACAACAAGTTCAATGAATTGTGTTCACTGTATTATGATAAATCTATCTCGAAAAATATATAATTCACATAGGAAAAGTTAAGATTTTGCAAAACAATTCATTCGTTTACATAATTACAATGATAAAATGTTGAAGGTACGCTTGTAGGTTGTGATTTGTTTATGCACCTTAATGGGTTAGATTGTAGAATAAAATAGGATTGGACTTCTTCATTCATATAACACTGCTTTATAATGGAGGTAAAATAGTCTACAATTTATTTTACAGTTTATACCTTAAATTTAGTATGTACGCTAATGTTTCAGAATTTTACTTATTTACTTTCATAATTCTCCCATATTAATGAATTATACAACTAGAATCGTAAATCTCCATAATTATACAATCATCTATTAGGTGAAATGCACTTAGAAAACCAATAATAAATTAATACAAGTAGGTATCCAATCTAATGCTACTATGAATTATTGAATGTCATAACTAACATCATTGTCATCATCATCATGAACACATTACTATTTTACCTATCAACTACGGTACTTCTCTAGTCTTCACTAGGTTATATTATTGTAATGGACAACTGATTTATTGAGTTGAATTTTTATCATTGTCTGGATTAACTCCGGGCATGCAATTTCAATTATATTAGGATGAATTTAGTGGAATATGTATCGAAATTTGTACGTTACCAAATGTAGCCCTGGAACCTTCTGAATCACTGAATTTAGTCTTATTGTTGGTTAGTTACCAACTATGTAGATTATGTCAACACTGACTCTAGAAGACTTGTCTAGCTAACCCTATGGTCAACTCTAGACTGAATGCCCATCCTACCACCAAGTTTCTGACATGGCCTTTGGTACATCCCCTTTTCCCCACTTTTTGACCCACCCAATTTCTCTGATTGGTTCGTTAGACAACACCCACCCCGAAGTTCGCGGAACCAATTCTGCATAACATGTGGTCTTAAGATAATTTTTTACTCCTCATAACTGAGTTCTTAATTGCTCAATAGAACGAGGGTTCTTTTGTATCTAATTTGTAAAGATTGTAATTTTAACCTTTTTTTGCCGTCTGTTAAGATCAATTTTATGTCTCCTTGTCTTTATATTGGTTCCTCATATTACAATTTACGACTCACCCCGGGCCGCTTAAGACAAATGTATTTTGGCCATTTGTTTATTTTACGAGCTAATTAATAGCGAGGATATTTAATTTTTGTTCAATAGTGTTCCTTTATATTTATTTTTTTCCCAGCCTTCGCTTTCTAAATTCCTAGATTTAATGTTTGGCTCCATCTGGCGTGCAATTAGTTGTGCTTTTGGGTCGTATTTCCGAAAATTGTTTTTGGTTATTTTTATTTGTTATATTTATTAAGTTTAATATGAATAGCCTACCACCTCAATGTGTCTGCAATAAAATTTATTATTATTATTAAAGACTACGATAACAACGCGTGAATAGTACATAAGGTGCTACGATTATCTAATAGGCTACGTCAGTAACGCGTGAGAAGTGCCCATGGTGCTACGAGCGTCTAACGCGTGAGTAGTGCTCAAGATGCTACGATCATCTATAGGCTACGGTAATGACGCGTGAGTAGTACGCAAGGTGCTACGAGGGTCTATAGGCTACGGTAACAACGCGTGAGTAGTACGCAAGGTGCTACGAGCGTCTAACGCGTGAGTAGTGCTCAAGATGCTACGAGTATCTATATGCTACGGTGACAACGCCTGAGTAGTGCCCGAGGTGCTACAAGCGTCTATATGCTACGGTGATAACGCGTGAGTAGTGCCCGAGGTGCTACGAACGTCTATATGCAACGGTGACAACACGTAAGTAGTTCGTGGTAGTGCCCAAGGTTTTACAAGCGCTTAGGCTACGGTAACAACGCGTGAGTAGTGTCCAAGGTGCTACGATCATTTATAGGCTGCAGTCACGGATAACGATCAGGGGGCCCCCCTGATCGCCTGTACACATGTTTGACACCCTTGTCGTGTATGAAATTACTTCTATCATTATCCGTTTGGACACATAGCAAGTGACATGCCGTCATAAATATAAATTATCCAATTAAATGTAAGGACTACTAAAAAACGAAACGCACATCAAGTTAAACAGTTGCACTACGAAAGCCGCCTCTATTACTAACGCAATAAGAGCGGTGTCAACGTTTGACGTTGTTTTATATGTTGTCGACTGTACATATACTTTTATTTATTTGGTTATTTGATTTTATCAAATATATCGAATCTTTTATCGTAATGAGATCGCGTCCGTTTGATGCTGGATTCAATATTCAGATGTCACAAGTGATTAATTGGTGAATCATTTACGTCAGTGATCGTGATGTATAAAGGAAGATCGTGAAACGTTGTCCGTAAAAACCTGTCTCGTTAGTGGTTACTTATGATTTTAGTTTCTAGTGTCTCCTTCATACCAATGTAATGTGAGGTATGAAAAAGATATATTGTGGACTCTCCGCCAATAGTTTGAAGTAAAGCCTTAATTTGGGCACTTTCCATAATTTACTACTTACTAATTTACTTTTTTTTTTTACTTGGTGGTAGGCCCGTATGTAGGGTCGTCTGGGTAGGTACCACCGCCTTTCTTATTTCAGCCGTGAAACAGTTCGCTGTGTTTCGGATTGAAGGGAAAGATAGCCAGTGTAATTACTGGGCATGGACGGCATTTCATCTTAGGCCCCAGGATGACAACGCACCTGCATTATCAAGTGATTTTTCCTTGTTATTGCAGGTGTCTATAGGCGGCGGTAACCACTTACCATCAGGTGGGCCGTCAGCTTGTTTGGCATCTAGTTGTATAAAAAAAAAAAAAAATAATAATAAGGATTTTCCCAACCTCAAGGGTCTTAATATCATTTGGGTCGATAATGTGTCTCCCCAGATGAAGTTTTCGTTTGTGGATAAAAGGTCCACAGTTGCAAAGTTGCAAAGGAGGTGAATTGGGGGTTCACGCTCCTGTGCACAGAATCTGCAAACATCCGAATCACTTAGTTTTAGGTTGAATAAGTGTTTATTCAGTTTGCAGTGGCCTATCAGAGCTTTAACCGTGGCACTGGTGTTACTTCTGCTGAGCTATATCAGCTCTTCAGTTTGTGTAGAATGCACTTTACTTCGTCTTTTGATATGCGCACGGCCATGGAGTAGAATGCACTGGCGGGCTCGGTGTTCTCTACTTACAGCTTGAGTTCCATCAAAGCAGGATTAAATCGGCGCCTTCAGGGTAAGCTCTCTACATTTTCGACCCCTTATTTACTCTCTTTCGTTTCAGAACAAGACTGTGATCAAGAGCAAATCAATTTTAATAATAATATAAAAATAATAATAATAATATTTTAATTACTACATAGTATAAAACAAAGTCGCTATATAGAGTAATTCTTAAGGAAGGTTTATATGTATAATACTTGCATAATATAGTAGAGAAACACTGATAATATTTACATAAGCATTGCAGCCGTGCAAAGCCGGGGCGGGTCGCTAGTAATAATATAAGTTAGAGATATTATTATTATTGTTACTTTGTAATAGGTTGTTAGAAATAAGTTTACAATTGAGATTTGAGTTCCCTCTATTAATAATAATAATAATTATACACTCACACCTATTATCTAGCCCAAAGTAAGCATCATTAAGAGTTTGTATTATGGATACTAGATAACGGATAAATAATGATAATAATATGTATATAAATATTAGAAATATACTAAATAAACATAAAAACATCCATGACTCGTGAACAAATGCTCGTACTCATCATACAAACATTTGCTCCTACCGGGATTTGAGCCCGGGACCTCCCGACCAAGTAGCCTGTATAGCAAGAGGCACAGACCACTCGGCCAACAGGCCGTCTTAAGTTTCTAATCATATCAGCTCTGTAAGTGTATTTAGTTTTTCTACGATTTCTGAATCAATAATGGTAGGTACCTACTTAGAGTACATAAATAAAACAACTTCATTTATGGTAAAACAAATGACATTCACTAGTTGTACTTTTGGGTATATTAGCCGTATTAATCAATAAAAATACGAGTATACGACGAAAATCGTTGTGTATAAAGCGACCTTTCTTCCCCATAAATCCCCGTTACTACCAAAAGTAATTTCCCGCCATTAAATGCTTAATTACCTTTTGTCTGTGATGTGATTGCTGCTTTACATAATGTCTTTGTGTTTCTACGTCTCATTTCTTCGTTATATTAAATAAATACTGTTTTAATGTTCCGTTCGTAATCATTTAATGATTAATGGATCCATTGATTTCCTCCATTGTAAAGCTTTTTATTACTAGCGATAAATTTGACAAACTGTAACATTTACGACTGTTTTATATGCTTACTAACTTCTTCATTACAGAATACAATTGTTAAAGGGTTGACTTTGTACTGTATGGTAGGCATGTCGATTTGAAATCGATAATTCGAAAAATCGATTATTTAGAGTAATATAATCGATTTTTCAGATGGATTTTGAACCCTACATCTATTCAATGAATCGATCCATAAACTCCCAGTTCGGGAGTCCCGAATCGGACTGATCAATTCAAGAATTAGCGATAATGGCCCTAATTCTGGAGAACACATGCTAAGTTTAAATTTAAGTTCAGTGCATCTGTTTTTAACCGACTTCAAAAACGAGGTGGTTCTCAATTTGGCCGGTATATTTTTTTTTCTATGTATTACGTACACCGATTACCCCGAGATTAATGATCCGATTTACGTGATTCTTTTTTTTTCGATGCGGAATAGCTGCCATTTGTTCCCATAAATTTTTTTTCAAAATCAGTTCGGTAGTTTGGTTTTTATAAATAAAAAAAACCTGAAATTAGTAAGTCGTCTACATATTATTTTCCTTTGTGTGTACACCGATTACGCCGACATTACTGATCCGGTTTACGAGATTCTTTTTTTGTTCGATGCGGAATAGCTGCCATTTGGTCCCATAAATTTTTTTTCAAAATCAGTTGGGAAGTTTGGTTTTAAATAAAAAGAAACTGAAATTATTAAGTCGTCTACGTATACGACATTGCGAATTTTTGCTTTCCTATGACTTTTTAGTTAAACGATATAGTGGGAAACAATATAAGTTGACGGTCACCCATCTAGCTTCGACCTTAGAAAGTTATCACTAAAAATTGTTAAAAAAATTTTAAACAAAAATTAAAACCGACTTCAAAAAAATGAAAAGGATAAAATAATTAAATTTAAGTAGGTACTCAAACCCTAGTATCATATTTTTGGAGTTGGTGCTAAGTGGTTTCCAAAAACAATAGAAAGTGAAGCACTAACTCCAAAAAATATGTTACTAGGGGATGAGTACCTACTTAAATTTAATTATTTTATCCTTTTCAGTTTTTTGAAGTCGGTTTTAATTTTTGTTTAAAAATTTTTCTCAATATGAATACAAAAAGGATGGCTGTAATATTATTTGACATTTAGAAACATGCGTTCAATTTTCGACCCTATTAAACGTGATAAAATGCAGGGTTTAGGAGGCACCTCCGTACATGCCGTCTAAAATTACACTTGGATTCTAGAATCCAAGTGTAATTTTGTAAGTTGTAATTTAGACGGCATGTCGTAGTGTCGTCGTGTTATAGTTCTAGAACTACAGAGGAACTGGCTACCTCCAAGTGCTGGAACACGACAATTCCGTTAATATATATTCTCTTTATGCATCATCAGCCTATATACGTCCCACTGCTGGGCACAGGCCTTCCTACATGGGAGAAACACATGAGGAGATTGGGCCATAACACCACTACGCTGGCCCAATGAGGGTTTGTGGGTTAAAGCGGTTGCAGTAACAACCGGGACCAACAGCTTAACGTGCCTTCCGAAGCACGGAGGAGCTCGAGATTATAAATTTGATTGACCCATCCCGGAACCAACCATGGCGAAAGTTGCTTTGTTTTCGTGATCGAAACCAGAGCGCTCAAACCACTACGCCACCGAGCTCCTCATTGCACTTGAGTGAAATAATCACAGTAAGTTACATATAGGAAGTTTGCAAGTGTGAACTTATCTCTAAAAGAGATCTCTTCCAGCCAACCCATGGATCAGTGAGATAGTGTTAATGTTATTGTTATGGCGACAGACTTAGGTTAGATGGTGGTAGCAAGTCAAGAAACATTATCATAATGAGTTTAATATTAACTGCTCTAATGTTTGAATAGTGAATATCTGTATAATTGTTGCTTTTTATTTTGATATAGGTACCTACCTTTTATTTTTAAGTGCGTTTGATTTCTGTAAAAAAAATAACAAGATCTTTCTAGAAATACGTTTCGTTCCCCTCCTTTTCCAGTTTTGTTCAGTCACAATTTTTTCAGTGACTCGCAACAAAAAGGCGAGACAGTCCCGTTCCCTCGAGGCAGGATTAATGAATCAACAACGCTTAGCTGTTCTCTTTAATTGCTTAAATCAACAGTGTTACGGTTTTTAAAATGCTTTTCCTGTTATTTCTTGGAAGTTAAAGTGTTCTTTTTTATGTGGCAGTGAAGTAATAAGTAATAAGTTGATTAAATGCCGGGATCCAATTGAATGCCTAGCCCGATAGTTAATTGAACTAGACTTACTTGACGTTTACCGACTTTGCGTTTTGAATGGACCGTCTTGTACTGAAAAGTTTTGGTTTGATTGGTAGGTTCAAGGTTATTTTTTTATGACCACTTATGACCGACATCGTTTTGGTTCTAAGTGGTCATAAAAAATATCCCTGAACCTACCAATCACTCAAACAGTCACACAAAAGCTTTTCGATTTAAACGAGGTGCATAGGCGTCCAATTGAATGGCTCATTTAAACCAGACGACTGACATGATGTTCAACCATCTAGTACAACTAGTCAAGTCATTGGACGTCGCGTTCAATGACTTGACTAGTTGTACTTCAACCGTTTGTTTGGATGCCAGCGTTCAATTAACGGGCTAGGCGTCCTGTTAAGCGGTTACTTTAGCCAGACGGCCGCGACATATTCATATTCATCTCACCTGATGATAAGGCCGAAGAAGGAAGCCAGCTACACCCAGCTAGGAATCGATGGAACATCTTTTGTGTCAATGCGATGCCCTGGCTAGAATTAAAATGGCTCTTCTGGAAGTGGCATATCCAAAGCCAGAAGACTATAGACTCTTTCACCCCAGGCGTAAGATGGTGGTGGCTAGCCAGGCGGACTTAGTCCTAACACCAACCAAACCGAGCAGGAACCCCCCACGGGAATTGAACCCTAGACTACATGTGAAGTATTTGGTCTCAATGACAAAACCACAGTAACGGTTAATATATTATTAATATTTCTCCTTCATCTAGTATCCATAACATAACAGAAGCTCTTAAAGTCATTGTTTCTTTGGGCTAGATAAGCTAGATAAGTATCAGGTGTAAGTTTATGAATATTATAATAAATATTTTTCAACCGCCTTCGTGGACTAGTTAAGACCACCTATCTCAGGCATAGGAATTAATTCTAGCAGAAGTTTTCTACTGGGCTTAGTGACGCTTTTTCTAAGTACTGGCTAGCTACCACTATCTTACCTAACTGTTCCGAACGTTGGAGGCAAGAGAGCCGGTTATTCTGTGGTTGAGGAATCCAGGTGTAGCTTGCTTCTACCTTCGGTCTTATCATCACTCACCATCAGTTTAGATGAGGGAAAAGAGCTACCGCAAATACAATGACGTCACACCACCTGATGTAAAGCGGTAAGGAGGCCATAAGCGAAGACAGCTAGTGCAGCTTGAAACACACTGTTCTAGCCGCCTCGACCTTGCCAGCCTATAATGTGCTTTCGAAGGAGCTCGAAGGCGTAGTGGTTTGAGGGCTCTGTTTACAACAGAGCATCTTCCGCCGGTCAATCAAATATTTACAATCTGGAGCTTCTCCGGCCACCAGAATACACATTGGGCATTGGGTTCTATGAGTCCTTGATGTCCCAAGCGTGTATACTATAGTAGTCGCTTACAAGCAAGCTCGTTTGACAGACGTTTGTAAAAAAGATACTCCTCTGTGTACCTTGTCATGAACCAGTAAATAAACTGAATGATATGTTCGAATCCACAAATTGTATATTTATTAGTCATCGGCGCACACCCATATATCTGTAGGTTAACAAAGATTGAAGCGTTGGGAGGCCATTTAACGGTAATGGTCGATAAACAAGGTAATGGTAAGATAAAATTGAATATTGATTATTCGTTTATAACTCTTTGTACTCAGTAAAACAAGTAGCGCGAAATTTTCCACTGAAGCGTGGACTCGATTAGTTATCCATCATCACCAGGATAGAAACGACTATATCTGTTGTTAATTATTAAAATTGGATGATTTTTTTTTATAATAATGTAGTTGTTAGCTTATTTGTACATTTGTATTAGGTTAGGGAAAAAGTCTTTTCGCATTATAGTATGTATGAACTTGTAATAAAATCTCTTTGGCTGTACTATTTGTATCTGGCTGGTTTTGGTATCATTAAAAGGTTAGATTTTAAAAAAGATAATAAAAAATTCAAATTAGGAAAATGTGTGTTTATCATTTGTTTTTCGCACTGTCAAGATGAGTGAATCTAATGAAGAAATTCGATACATTTTAAAATTTTACTACAAAAAAGGTAAAAATGCAACGCAAGCCGCGAAAAAATTTGCGATGTTTATGGACCTAGTGCAGTGTCTGTGAGAGTAGCACAAATTTGGTTTAAGCGTTTTCAATCCGGAAATTTTGATGTCAAAGATGCACGTCGCTCTGGTCGCCCTATTACGGATAAAATTGATGCCATTTTTGAAAAACTGGAGCACGATCGGCATATGAGTAGTTACGACGTAGCTGAAGAACTGGGAATTGACCACAAAACAGTTTTGGCGCATTTAAAAAAAATGGGTACACAAAAAAGCTCGATATTTGGGTACCCCACGAGCTCACTGAAAGAAACCTAATGAACCGTGTACTCATTTGTGATTCTTTATTACGACGTAATGAAACCGAACCATTTTTGAAGAAGCTGATAACTGGTGATGATAAGTGGATCACGTACGACAAGAACATGCGATAAAGGTCGTGGTCAAAGGCCGGTCAGGCTTCACAGACTGTGGCGAAACCCGGGTTAACTCGCAACAAGGTGATGCTGTGTGTGTGGTGGGATTGGAAGGGCATTATTCATTATGAGCTGTTACCACCAGGCAGGACCATCGATTCTGAACTCTACAGCGAACAACTGATGAGATTAAAGTAAGAAGTTGAGAGAAAGCGGCCGGTATTAATCAACAGAAGGGGTGTGGTTTTTTATCATGATAACGCTAGACCTCACACTCAGCAAAAATTAAGAGAGTTTGGCTGGGAGGTGTTAATGCATCCGCCGTATAGTCCTGACCTTGCACCTTCAGATTTCCACCTGTTTCGCTCTCTTCAGAATTCTCTAGGCAGTGTCAGGTTAACATGACGAGAGGACTGCCAAAACCACTTGTCGCGGTATTTTGATCAGAAGCCCCAAAATTTCTATAGCAATGGGATCATGTCCCTACCTACAAGATGGCAAAAAGTTATCGAACAAAATGGTACCTCGATACTTTAGTTAAATGTAAATAATAATTATTATTATTTTATCTTATTTCAGCCGTGAAACAGTTCGCTGTGTTTCGGATTGAAGGGAAAGGTAGCCAGTGTTATTACTGGGCATGGACGGCATTCCATCTTAGGCCTCAGGATGATAACGCACCTGAAATATCTTGATATTCTGTAGGTGGATAGGTAGGATAGGAGAGGTAGGATAGATGTCTATAGGCGGCGGTAACCATTTAACACCAGGTGGGCCGTCAGCTTATTTGGCATCTAGTTGTGTAAAAAAAATTGAATAGGAGTAAAAAAATATTTTTATTCCAGTTCATCATATTACCATGATTGGATGTCTGGTGTGGCGTAAAACAAGATGGCGGCTGTAATTCCCACATGTATTTCTAACCGCAACCACAGACCAATGATTATGCAAATGTACTTTTGCGGTTATTGGCTGCTATCTTGACTAGAAGGTACTGTAGGGACGTAAGCCTGTAATTCACACACACAAAGTGTGGGCTTTGTAACTAAAGCAAAGAATGGAAACAGATATTCCTTAAAGTATCCACAGTTAATACAAAGTGCTCCTAATGTTCCGAAGTTCATAAATTAGGAGAGATAGTCATTTAAAATTAAGATTTCCCATCAATGAAATTTCACGTTGCGATATTGTCGTAAGATATCTTGGTACCGGGCATTTTGATAGATTCTATCATGTATTGTAGTGTCAATAAATGTCACTGTCAATCATAGCGACTGGACACAGTGCATTGCTGGTTAGATTAATTGTGTTAGAAAATAACAGTGGAAATATTTTTTATTTTAATTAATTAATATCATGCCTATGGAATTACATCCAAATGATATTATGACATAAAAGTGATATTATTAGTTAAAAGATGTACATTTTTTTCTCCTGTTACAGGGACCATACTGTATAGTTTAAAAACCTTTTAAGGTAAACGACTTTCTCCTGGGTAAAACTATTATGGCGAAAAAAAAAATTAAAACAAATTCAACGGCATTAAATGCACTTTGTTATGTTATTTATTTTTATCGAGATTTCAGATTCGTTCCCAAGAAAGTCTCAATTTGAAAGTGTTTCACACTCCTCTTGAAACTTCTAACGATATAAAAACATAATGCGCTGTTGCTGAATCACCGGCTTACGTCTCTAAGTACTCAAGTTAATTCTTTATCTATAGTTATACTTAATCTATTTCTATGGGTAAAAACAATGATCTAATGTTTTGATTTTAAAGTTTTTTTTGTAAGAAGTACAAAGAAGTTACACAGTGTTAAGCCTGTAACTTATATTCACTATTTTTTGTAATGCTTTGTCTTAAATTCGCTTTTGTTGTGCAAAAGAGATGTTTCAGAAATGTATGGAGACCCGGCCAGGTCTATATATATACACTATACTAAAAAATAGGTAAAAATATACAGAACAGTGTTTAATTGTCCGTTTTCTTTTTATTTGCTTGCTTACGTGGTACAAAACAAGAATTTTTATAGAAAAAACTGCAACACAACCAAATATTTATCATGGCGCCTATGGAGACGTTTAGTTGACTTTTTTGTCGCCTGCCATATTGCCAAAGTGAATAACGGTGAAATGGACGAAAAATTTCAACTTTTGTACATGATAATATGCCTGAAAACGAATTACTAGGTGGTTTACTAGGTGGTAGGCTCGTATGTAGGGTCGTCTGGGTAGGTACCACCGTATAGGCTGATTTTGGTTTGTTTTATTTTTATCGAAAGCTGACGTGTTCAGGATGGTTCTTAGCTATACTATATGGAGATCAGTTCGGGCGTTTAATGACTATCAGCTCATTTCCTACTTGAAAAAAGGGTTTTAGTAACTTTCACAAATCAGATTGATTTGAAATGAAATTTAATAAAAATATATATATTCATACTCACCTAACAATGGACCACCATAATGTCTATCGATCTGTTTTGTCTGAATTTACGTTAACTATGTCATATCATGTCTGAAGGAATTCACCAAAGCGGAGCAGGTGGTTCTCGTTCTCAGAGGATAACATCCTTACATGCATTCAATTGCAACAAACACGACCGCATGAAAGAAGGACCACGGACCAATACAACGGTTCCAAAAGTTGAATTACAAAGAAGACTCTGGCAGCAAACTCTTGTCGTCACTCTTTTCTAATAAAAATGAAATAAAATCTGTCTTTGTTATGTTTATTTCCTTTTCATTATAAAATGATGTAAAGAGAACATGTATCGAGCATTCGTGAGTCAGTGGGTCGAATGAAGGCTTCGTTTTGTGTCGGACGCGTCTCGCGCGGCCTCTACACGCTTCGATTAACCAATAAATTATCACGGAGAAAATATATCGAACAAATTTTTAATTTTAGGTGTTATTTTTTGAGAAACATTTATATTTTATCCGATTTCAGTCGTATCAAGGTTATTTAATAATGATTGGAATTTCTGTTCAAGGTAATTTTGGAGTTTATAAGAGGTAGGGATAACTCCTCGTGTGTTTATACCATGCAGGAAGGCCTGTGCCCAGCAGTGGGAAGTATATAGGGTGGTGATGATGTGATGATGATGATGAGGTCGGTTTACCGACAGTCCAAAAATCAGACTAATTATCAAACTCCGCGTGGTCATAAAAAAGCCGTGAATCTGCTAGTAATGCCATTATTTTCATTGAATTATTTCAAGCGATGTTGTACGATAGAATTTCGATGTGAAAAACCTAGCACCTACCTAGGTGGTTTGCTGTTCCTGTTGAAAGTCTGCCGAGGAAGCCAGAGGAAGATTTTCGAAATTATTTAGGTCTTCTTACATGGGAAAAACACACTAGGAATTTGGGCCATAACACTACTTCTCTGGTCAAACGCAAATTGGTGAGTTAAAGCTTTGGAGTAGCAACCGGGACCAACGGCTTAACGCCCCTTCCAAAGCACGCAGGAGCTCGTATAAATTTTGATTGATCCGGGATTGACCATGACGAAAGTAGCTTTGTTACCGTAATCGACACTACAATACTCAAAGCACTATGCCACCGAGCTCCTCTTAGCACTTTGGAGAAATTTAATTATCTCTTAGTTCATCGTAAAATTCTCATAAATTCTTGCGTTGGTGCAAATTCAAATATACTTTCGCTTTTTTTGACTCCTTTGCAAGGTTCCTAAATCACTACAGTAAGTGAATGATCTAACATTAAAATAATCTGATTTGACTACACTAATTGGCTTTTAAAATATAGCCTATGTGCCGACCTATGATATTACATTTAGTTTCTTAACTACGTCGTAGCGCTACGAACTCCTACGCTGCTACGATAATGGTCGTAGACAGCTACGAATTCTCGGAAGTGAATTTATATGATGCCTACGAGAATAAAATTGTTTGTTAACTTCAGGCAAAGTAACTGGTGGAAATAGTTACTAGGTAAATAAAGAAGGTGCTTTGATTAAAATATAATAAAACTAGAAAAATTTCACGTCCTGAGGCAGGAAACATTCAAACATTTATAATAATGTTAAAATCAAAAATTAAGAAGGTGCTTTAAATTAAGGATGTTAGTATATGAGGCTGCGTCTTTGATATTAGCGTGGGTATTTTAATAGATGTAAAAATCACGACAAAAGATACCATATGTCTTTTTTCAGAATGTAATCTAATGTTTCTATTTACTATAGTTCAAATATATACATATATTTATATATTTTATAATATTTATTTATATATATATCTAGGATATGTATATGTAATATGTTTATTATTTTTAATATGTATTAGTATTCAAATAAAATCTATATTGTTTAATTAATATGTTTGATGCACTCGGTGCTGCCTGCTTCCACAAAGTGATGTCTCACACAGTTATAGGTTGGCTGGAAGAGATCTCTTATAGAGATAAGTCCACCCTTGCTAACTTACTGTTTAAGTAATTGTTATTTGTAATTTTAAAGTGCAATAAAGAGTATATTAATCTATATCGATGCCAAATTTCATCTAAGTCAGTTGAGCAGATAAGAAGCGAAACGTAACAGACAGATATAAAAATGTAGATGATTGAGCTACTTTTACATTAACAGTATTAGTGTGGATTTTGAAGTATACGTTTTATTAGGTATGTATTAATAGGTGCAATAATTTGTATTACTTTCGTACGATACTTTTTGTACGTGACGTTAAACTTAGGTTACGGTTGGCTGGAACAGATCTCTTTTAGAGATTATCTCACCCTTGGACAATTTTTGAAACTAAATTTTACCACAATGGACGACTGGCTGGTCGAGTAGTCTGTGTCCCTTATTATACAGGCTACTTGGCCAGGGGTCCCAGGTTTGAATTCCGGTTGGGACAGATGTTTGTATGGTGAGTACGATCTTTGCATGTTTATTAAGTATATTTATAATAGATTTCATCATCCATATTTCTCCGTTATCTAGTATCCATAACACAAGCTCTTATTGATGCTTACTTTGGGCTAGATAACAGGTGTTAGTGTATGAATATAATATATTAAGACACTTTATATTTTATATATAAATTAAATCAGTTTCTAATTCAAAAATGTTTATATGACTTAAAAGATTTTTTTTGAAAATAAGATGTAGAACCTATATTCCTAATAATTAAAATTGATCGCAAGAAATAATAATAATAATAATAATAATAATATTTATACACTCACACCTATTATCTAGCCCAAAGTAAGCATCATCAAGAGCTTGTATTATGGATACTAGATAACGGATAAATAATGATAATAATATGTATATAAATATTAGAAATATACTAAATAATCATATAAACATCCATGACTCGTAAACAAATGCTCGTACTCATCATACAAACATTTGTTCCTACCGGGATTCGAACCCGGGACCTCTTGACCGAGTAGCCTGGGGTACAGACCACTCGGCCAGCCGGTCGTCGGCCAAATAATTTGATTGTAACTAGAATTAAATATAAAATTTGCGATGCCCTTGCAGGGTTCATGTTCTGTTCTTATGACATAGCCTTAAAGACCTTTTTATTACAACATGATGCAAAAAAAAATAAGAATATGAATTATATTTCTCTACTCGCTAACGCCTGCAGTTTAAAATGAGAGACACGATAAACAGAATTACAGCACTCAGTAACATTTTAAAGTGTAAGAAACCAGGACACGACCTTGTGTCGGTGCAGGATGGCTCCCTCCCGGCCCCACTTAGGGGCCCGAGCCACGGCAGGGGCCACAGGGACACTTGAGAACTGATGAACTATCACGTGACAGTACTCTGCGTATAACTTGATATTTTGAAAGGATATAATGTTTGTGAGGTGTCCTGCTGATGTGCTAAAGTTTTTCGATGTCTGGTTTAGTTATTGAATCGTTGAAAACTTTTTAATGATCTTCAATAAACAGCGCCAGTGCTATGCATAAATAACAATACATGCTACGTATAGGTTCTTCTAGAATGTACTTTATGCTGACAACTGATGAATTTCCACTTTTTTTACGCCTGATCGTAAGGACAGATACAAAATAAATACAAATAGCTTCATTGTTGCAGGAATATAAATTATAAAAGGCTACCAGATAAACAACTTAAAAGAACACACGATAAAATATTCATAAAATGCTTAAAAGAAACTTTATTACATAAATGCTATTATAATCTCCAAGAGGTACTCTTGGACGACAAAATAAATAATATTTATCTATGAAATGTTATACACAAATGCGTACACGAAAATAAGTTTAAATGATTGGTTATCGTTAAATGAGGAAGACGTTGTCCACTCCTCTACCCATTGCGATGCCCAACAGGGTCCATAGTGTGATCTGTACAACACCTATGTATTACATTATGGTTGCAATAAAGGATTGAATTGTTATAATTAGAGAACCACGATTTTATTTTAAAATAACCTTAAAATATTCGGCAAAAACTTTTACATACTATAAAAAATATTTGCCAAATACTTCTGCAAATTTCTTTGATATCTGATTCCGCTTGGTTTTTTTTAAGTAGTTTATTGTAAATTTTCGTGGCGCTTATAATTTTGTTCATGTGCTATGAAGTCTTACCAACCAATTTTAATGCCTTAAACTCTTAAAGACGCCCGTAGCACCTCGATCAGTAGTCACGAATGCTTGAGTATTACCTGAGTTGCCACGTGCGTCACTTTCTTTTGATGCTTGCGGGATAGGCCTGTAAAAATATCTGTAAAAATAAAAAATATCTTTAAAAATAAAAAAAATGTCTTGCTGTGTGTTTCCTTAATGGAGATAGGTTATATCCTGCTACTTCTTGGCTTGGTGTTTGGTCCACAAGTACCAAACAGGTCGCAGGAAATTTGTATATTTATTTGGTAGCTCTATCAGATTATCTTACAGTAATATTACATCATAAATACGTGTCATATTGATAACCTCTTTTTGAATTCGTTTAGTTAAAAAATCAAACAAAAAATGAACCGCTGGACTCTGATCACATTTGCGGAGCTACTTACTTCTGCCATTAAGAAATTTGTCATGAATGTTTGCGGAAGTGTCTGCTTCTGATGGACACTGCTTTGAGCTGAGATTTGAAACCCTCACATCACACCACTTTGTAGTAGACTTAGCTCCGCGGCTTATGCTATTAGAAAAATAAGGCAATATACTGATATTGCCACGGCGCGCTTGGTTTACTTTAGTTACTTCCATAGCAGACATTGAAACAGTATTTATCTTGCAAAAACGTGCAATTAGAGCAATCTACTGCCTTGCTGCTCGAACATCTCTTAGAGACTTATTTAAAGGAATAGATATACTAACAGTGGCTTCTCAATATATTTATGCTTGCATAATTTTTGTACGTCAAAATTTAAATTCCTACTTAAGACACAGCGATGTACATGCATTAAATACAAGAAATAAAAATAAGTTGATCTTACCGTCTCTAAGACTGCATAAAGTTTTTAATACTTTGATGGGTCAAAGTATACTTTACTATAACAAGATTCCTAATAACGTACTAGACTTGCCATTTGACAAATTTAAAATTCACATTAAGAAAATTCTAATGTCCAAAGGTTACTATACTATTAACGATTATATAAATGACAAAAATGCTTGGTTGTAACTTATAATGTCATATAGTTATTTCCACCAATAGCATTTCATTGATTTTGTGGTTGCTGGAAGATGTCATGCTCTCTATAAGTTTCTGCGGTGGTGGCGTCGTGTGCCGGGTCACTCCGTTCCCTATAATAAGGTTGAGCGGAGCGATGGCTGCAACATGCGTCATACTTGTGAACAGGTGCCACTAGTGGAAATGGTCATCTCTAAGCTTCCTTGATTTTGTAATAATTTACCTACATATTCATCAATATTTTTTTATCAATATAAGATTTTTGAGGTATTATGGCATTATAGGATATTATTAATTATTAATTATTATTATTAATTATTATTATATTGTAATTATTATTGTAATGACGTGGTCAGACAAGTGTTTAAAATTAATGAAAGATGTTTAGATTTATTAGGTCTTTATATACTAATTGTTGACCTTTGTGTATTGTAATACCTATATTGTGATGGTGCATTGTCGGACAGCCTTTAAATACGGTAAATATTCTTATCATTAGGTACTTATTGGTACGTTAATATACCTTTTTTTATACTCTGTGCGACACTGCGCTGCTAAATACTATTACTATGTAGTTAAACATTGTAACTTAATGATTGAAAAGAGTGTCTACACGAGTTTGTTGCCGGAATCTTCTCGGTAGTTCAACTTTTGGAACCGGTGTAAATTCAGACAGACTGACAGACAGACTGACTGACGGACAGACAGACAGACTGACTGACGGACAGACGGACCGACAGACAGACCGATAGACAGACTGACATAACATTCTTAGCTTACGTAGATCCAGATAAGACAGAGAGACAAACATTATGAAATTGTTAGTTAGTTAATATTATTTTTATGTGATAGACATAATGGTTTTTTGTTGACGATTCGAAAGTGCTTCTTGGGGGCCTAATTGAATAAAGATTTTTTTTTTTTTTTTTTGAAATGTTCAATCCAGCTGGCAAACGATGTACGGTGACCGGAGTGTCCACAGATAGCAAACGTAATAAACATCTGCATCAAACTATGCAATTCGGTTATGCTTTTGCGATGTTATATAAGTTACTAATTTTAATTTCAATAATCTTAATATTAAATACATACTCGGTATTGACATGGTTCCAGCAAAATGGTTCCCGCTCAGATTCTATTGTGAGGCTGTCGACTTTCAAGCGCAGATGTTTATGAATGTTTTAATTCCTTGACAGCTTGTAGAATTATTTTTAAAAGATAGCGTAATAGAAAATTGGATGTATTTATTAATCTGTATAAATGGTTTGCGGAACTTAATAAACTAATCACAGCTGTAAGTTTCAGTGATGTTACTTTGCTTAAGCGTAGAGAGAAATGTAGAGCCTTTACAATTGCCTCGAGATATTTTATCGGTTTTACCATGGAGAAAGCTCTGAAAATCTTTTGAAAAAAGTCAGAGCTATCACCATGCTGGATGGATACGTCGCATCTTAAAATACCCTAATCCTATCCCAGGCACAAACTGACCAATCTATTCACTTGGCCAGTGCGTAGAAATAATCTGGGAATCAACGCTCCAATATCGAGAATGTCGCGTACGTACAACAAACTCAGTTAGACCATACCTAACCTCGACATTTTTGGCGATTCATTATCAACCCTCAAGAACAAAATTATCACGAGCTATTTGAGCGGGCGAGAATGATATTCTATCATCTTTTTTCTCTTTTTTTAGTATAGTTTCTTGTTTCTTTCTATTTTAAGAAATTCTCTATTTGTAAAACTTAAAAAATAATAATAAGTAAAGATTTTAACATATATTTCAGTAAATATAAGCAGGCTGACCTGTAGTTTCTAAGAGTGTTGTGTACACCTGTAATAGGTTCATACATTAGGAATATAGATTATTTAAAAGTGTTTTTTTATGTATTAATATATGTACTCTTGGACCTTGGTGTATGTAAATAAATAAATAATAATAATAATCATCATTATCTGAACGCATCCAGCGGCTACCATTTTAAGCCAGGAGAAATACATGGACGGACATAGCCATCGCTGGCGAAGCAGTGGGCGTGAGCGGGGCTCACCCAGCGTCTATATTGACCCTGGGAACCCGCTGTCCAGTGGCTACCTACGATTGTCGCCAGATCATCGGTCCACTTTGGTAGAAACCTGCCCTCCTTGCATAAAATGGCCATCGGAAAATAATTGCGAAAGGTCTAAAATTTTGGTATCTCATGTATTATGCTTTACGTACGGTCCGTCTGTACTAATCACAAAATAAAATAATTATAATGGTATGGTCGTCTGTATGTTATCTTATCTTATCTTATGCTGAAGCTGTGACTATGTGACGTTACATTGCGGCCCTTAGGGATATTTTTGTACTTTGCCTGCTTTTACGCTTCCTGTGCCCTGAATATTGTTGCTATAGCCTCAGTATATCTTTGTGCAGAAAATAGTATATCTAGCCTTCGGGCTTAGATATGCCTCTTCCACGAATCTTATTCTGTTTCTGATCTTCGGTAAGGGAGTCCAGCAGTTACAAGGGGTGGTAGCAAGCTCAAATGAAAATTTCTGCAGCTATCTCCTAGTGGCTAGTAAAATAAAACCTTAATATAAAATAAGAAACAAACGCCTAGGTAAATTTTATTATAGAATAAACATTACCGTCCGTGCAGAAAATACGGAGGAAATAAGAAAAGCAATGACAAGACAGGCCAAATTGCCGTATAAATTGACCCGTTTTATCGGGAACCCTCCATAACCGTTTATTACACGAATTTGTTCCGGGAAATTCTGGGAACGTCTGAAGGGCGGCCAGGACTTGAAACACAAGAGTTTTTTTTATCAGGATCAGATTAGAATGAAGATTGATTTATCCAAACTCAAATAGTAGCACGTCCCAATTTTTTTGATCAGTTCGTTATAGAAATTGTATCATAAGCATTTGCCTTGGTCTTGAGTTGGCGAGCGAAGAGGAGTGAATGTGGAGATAAGATAGTTTTGTCGCTGGGTTAGAGAAAAGTCTTACTTACTTGCTGGTGTGTGTAGGTATGCACCATTCGAGCGCGTCGCTCATCCCATGTGGACATAATGAAATACTCCGCTGTATGAGTTATACCTTTGAAAACTCTTGTCACTACGACGAACGCGTAACTAGTTCTCATCGTCAATGTGGCTTGGAACTTGCGGCTTAAAGACTTGCTAGGAGAATTTTCGACGTACCCGAGCTCACAAGCGGTACAGAACCTTATGTCCTGTGGTATAGAGCGAATTTTGTAATCCTTCCCAGCGTCTCGACACCTGCTATTTAGCTTGGGCGATTTAATATTACAATTTGAGTTACTGGAAATCTAACAGTCCTGATAGGTTTATAAGCGTATATAAAGGAAATTACCTCATTATTATTACAAATCTCAACGAACTATTTGTAGGTATATCCATATTAATACTATGAATGCGAAAGTGTGTCTGTATAGACAGACATAGTTTGAGTTCAACGGATAACCAACTTCAAAAAATGTATGTTCACCGATATCTCTGTCTATTTTGAACCGGTTTTTAAGTTTTATTCGATAGAATATACTCCTGAGGTGGTTAAATTGCCACCAAATCAGGATCTGATGATGGAACTCCAGGGAAATCGAGGGAAAATGTCAAATTTTATAGGCAGGTAAGACATGTTTTACTTTTTCCAAAGCTGTTCAAGTATTTGCTTCTGTTAGTCATCATCTCATGTTGACGAGCTGGTGGAAGGTACAACTCCTTAATGGTTAGGAGTTGGAATATAATTATTTAAATATCATAGGTACGTAGTGACTAACAGTGGTATTCAATCGGGTTATTCGGGTAAACTGATGATGGAAGGTAAAACTCCGTAACGGGTTGGAGTTAGATAATACTTTATCAGTGGTGCGATACGATAATATGAAACAATATTATGAATTTCAACCAAAGACTGAGAGACAGACAAGGCCATATTGCTGACGATCACCCATCTAGCTTTGACCTCAGAAAATCACTTAGTAATCAAAATATAATAAAACTAGAAAATTTCACGTCCTGAGGCAGGAATCGAACCCGTGACCTTTCGCAATCCGGGCGACTACTCTGACCACTGAGCCACCCAGGACTTGGGATATCCCTGTGAAATTCTTCTAGCCTATCTGTATTTGCGTTTATGAGCTAACGTCCACCCTAAAATGTCGAAATATTCTATTTCAACATCCGAAACGAGTATTTTTATAAATACCTACGATTCGGTCAAGTTGGGGCAGTGCTTTTAAATATTCTTAATTTTTGATTTTAACATTATTATAAATGTTTGAAAAATTACTTAGTAATTAAAATATAATAAAACTAGAAAAATTTCAACATTTTTTTCAAACATTTATAATAATGTTAACATCAAAAACTTAGAAAATCACTTAAAAATGTAAAAAAAAAGTACAAAAATAAAACCTACTTCAAAACACTAAAAAGGAGAAAGTAATTAAATTTAAGTACCTAGGTACAGTCGACAGCACAACAAGCGTAACAGTTTGACCTAGAGACCACCCTTATTTCGTTTCCAACAGAGGCGGCTTTCGTAGTGCAACTGTTACGATTGATGTGCTGTCGTCTGTACTTATCTCATAAATATGTAATTTTTGGAGTTGGTGCTAAGCAGTTTCCAGAGACAGTAGATGGTGAAGACAGCAATGATAGATCTGTTCTGACGTTGGCGGTGACTTGTATGAATGTTTGCATGAGCGCAGATAAATTAGTGCATGTAAATGCGCATAACTTAGTCAAAATATTTTTATTTAAGCACATTTTTATCACTATCACAACAAAATATATTAATAACCAACAACGTCATGTGTCTGTCTTTCTGTCGTGTCTGAATTAACACCGGTTCCAAAAGTATAAAAGCTTAAACTATAAAAAAACTCGCCAAGGCTTGTTTTTTAAGCACTCGCTCGTATTTTTATAACCTCAAATAAGTGACAATTACATAAAATACTATTATGTCTCCAATTTATCGGTAGTCCTCGCCCGAACTTATTTAGAAACTACTTTGCTGCGTAAGTGTTATTTATGTATGTTGTGAAACATTTTAATTGGCTAAGAGTCATGTATAAGTTGTATTAAACATGATTGTTAAAAAACACTGTTGAGTATCATAATAAATAAAATAAAATATATAATTTATTCTTAGTCCTCACCTGGGCAGTCGTAGCATACGCGCCCCCGCTTATGTTCATTTTATAACCTCTAATAAGTGACAGTTATATAATTAAACTACTATTATGTCTCCAATTTATTGGTAGTCCTCACCCGGACAGATGTAGCATACGCGCCCCCGCTTATGTTCATTTTATAACCTCTAATAAGTGACAGTTATATAATTAAACTACTATTATGTCTCCAATTTATTGGTAGTCCTCACCCGGACAGATGTAGCATACGCGCCCCCGCTTATGTTCATTTTATAACCTCTAATAAGTGACAGTTATATAATTAAACTACTATTATGTCTCCAATTTATTGGTAGTCCTCACCCGGACAGATGTAGCATACGCGCCCCCGCTTATGTTCATTTTATAACCTCTAATAAGTGACAGTTATATAATTAAACTACTATTATGTCTCCAATTTATTGGTAGTCCTCACCCGGACAGATGTAGCATTCGCGCCCCCGCTTATGTTCATTTTATTACCTCTAATAAGTGACAGTTATATAATTAAACTACTATTATGTCTCCAATTTATTGGTAGTCCTCACCCGGACAGATGTAGCATTCGCGCCCCCGCTTATGTTCATTTTATTACCTCTAATAAGTGACAGTTATATAATTAAACTACTATTATGTCTCCAATTTATTGGTAGTCCTCACCCGGACAGATGTAGCATACGCGCCCCCGCTTATGTTCATTTTATAACCTCTAATAAGTGACAGTTATATAATTAAACTACTATTATGTCTCCAATTTATTGGTAGTCCTCACCCGGACAGATGTAGCATACGCGCCCCCGCTTATGTTCATTTTATAACCTCTAATAAGTGACAGTTATATAATTAAACTACTATTATGTCTCCAATTTATTGGTAGTCCTCACCCGGACAGATGTAGCATTCGCGCCCCCGCTTATGTTCATTTTATTACCTCTAATAAGTGACAGTTATATAATTAAACTACTATTATGTCTCCAATTTATTGGTAGTCCTCACCCGGACAGATGTAGCATTTGCGCCCCCGCTTATGTTCATTTTATTACCTCTAATAAGTGACAGTTATATAATTAAACTACTATTATGTCTCCAATTTATTGGTAGTCCTCACCCGGACAGATGTAGCATACGCGCCCCTGCTTATGTTCATTTTATAACCTCTAATAAGTGACAGTTATATAATTAAACTACTATTATGTCTCCAATTTATTGGTAGTCCTCACCCGGACAGATGTAGCATACGCGCCCCCGCTTATGTTCATTTTATAACCTCTAATAAGTGACAGTTATATAATTAAACTACTATTATGTCTCCAATTTATTGGTAGTCCTCACCCGGACAGATGTAGCATACGCGCCCCCGCTTATGTTCATTTTATAACCTCTAATAAGTGACAGTTATATAATTAAACTACTATTATGTCTCCAATTTATTGGTAGTCCTCACCCGGACAGATGTAGCATTCGCGACCCCGCTTATGTTCATTTTATAACCTCTAATAAGTGACAGTTATATAATTAAACTACTATTATGTCTCCAATTTATTGGTAGTCCTCACCCGGACAGATGTAGCATACGCGCTCCCGCTTATGTTTAATTTCATAACCTCTAATAAGTGACAGTTAAATAAACTACTAGTATGTCTCCAATAGAATAGTTGACAACTTTATGTATTTCATAAAAAAAAAAGTTTATGACTCATGAAGAAATAGTATGTTCATGATCAATAGCTTCAGAAATACACATATGAGTAGCGGCGCATCGTCCAAAAACGCTCCATACAAAATCTACGGAACAGGTGACGTCACATGTACCTTTCTTACTACAAAATGTATGGGCATATTGACAAAATCGATTATTACTATGTAATATGTAGTTTTAATTTAAAGTGGTCATAATAATAGTTGTTTTCATTGAGGTGAACAATCTAATACCATCAACATTTTTGAAATATTTTGGAAAAAAAAATACCAATTTTATAAATTTTCCAAACAGTATAATTTTAACAACATTCCGTATCTTTTAAGTTTGAATTGTTTCTATTGGTAACAGGAGCGTGTATTTTCCGACTTTGTTAAAAATAGCACCATATTCAAACTAAGGTAACATTCCAATCCCGGACAGTGGTAGCATACCCCCGCTATGTTCATTTTATTTAATGCACTCTTCAACGCTCAGAGTACTCGTTAATATTGTGGCGCAGGGTTGCCAGCGAGGTTTTAAGCATTGTTACATTACGTTTGTCAGTATGCTTAAATATTGACCTAAAAACTAAAGGAGTATCTCCTCGAAGAGCTCGCTGACGTAGTATTGGTGCCGGTTGTTACTGCAACCGTTTTAACGCACCAACCGCTTACCACCAGGTGGGTTGTCAGCTTGTTTGTCATCTAATTGTATGAAAAAAACTAACTTTCTCCGTTAATGTTGGTGTGCCGGTGCATTGGCACGCCGACTGAGCCGTTCTAGCCGGGCAACGGCCCACAACTTCCCCAGAGCCGAAAGATGGTATTTCAAGTTATTTTAGCCCAAATTGCGCTCTCCTTTGCCCAGGACATTGGCGGCGGAAGGCGGAAGTGACGGTTGCTTCTGCTCACATCCCGCCTCTTCCTTCCTATAAATAGAAATGCCTAATTCAACCCAATCGTCGGTTGTAATTCTGTGAAGATAGACGTTAATAATAAAATAAGTCCGCGTCTTGTAGCTCAGTAGCTGGGTAAGTCATTGTAAAGGTCGTAGGCTCACATCCCGCGTCAGGACATAATTTTTACCTATTTTAGAATTTTTTATATTTGTGAACTTAGAGAATTTAATTTAGTGAATAATGTAAAAGGATTCGGTTTCTAAACACCTCTCGGAACGAAACGCAAGTTACTTGAATTAATTTTAATATATTTTATAATAATAGTTCATATTAGTTTAAAATAACAACATTCACACCTGACATCTAGCATGAATAGCTTGTATTATTGTGACTAGGTAACATATTAATCGATATAATAATAAGTTTTTAAATATTGGGAAAGTCCATACTTCAATCCGGCGAAGAAGGAACCAATCATACTAATAGTTATTATAAATGCAAAAGTATATCTGTCTGTCTGTCTTTTTGTTTGTCTGTTACCTCTTCACGCATAAACCGCTGAACAGATTTAGATGAAACTTAATACAGAGATAGTTTGAGACCCTGAAAAGGACATAGTATACCTTTTGGTGCAATAGCCGACATCTACTTGGGCGGAGTGCCACCAGTAATAATTAAAACATACAAACATATATGATTCGTAGAAAAAAATATATCATATTCATCATACATTGATTGTATTTGATTTAATGGATTGTATTTAATTTAATTTTTGATTTATTATTATTTTATGTTTGCATGCCCTAATTGGATGAATGTGTCTTGTACACTTTAGTAATGAGATTAACAACTTGTATGTGAACCGCATTCTTGCATAATAAAAATTCTATTCTATTCTATGTAGAATACTACATCTGCCCTTACTGGGATTCGAGCCTGAGACTTCTGGCGTGTAGACAGGAATTGACTACTCAACCAGATAACCAGCTGGATTAACCTAATGTTTTTACACTCACATCTACTATATAACTCAAATTAACCATCAAGAGCTTGTGCTATGAATATTAGAAACGGAAATTCTCGTGGTCTCGTGAATATCGCACCAAAAAAAAGACCGCTCTCAGGGTAAACTATTTTTAATGACGTAACGGCTTAGCCGTTTCAGTTTAGGATCATCATCAGCAGCCTATATCCGTCCCACTGCAATTTTTCATTGACCCATCCAGATTCATCCATGGGGAAAGGTGCTTTGTTTCCGTATTTACACTAAAGCGCTCGAGTCACTTCACCAGGGAGCTCCTCTTATAAATAATTATATTTTATAAGTAGACGACCGCTGGTCGAGCGGTCTGTACCGGCGGTGGAGCCCTTGCTATACAGGCTAAGGACTCCTCTTGCTCGTTCACATTTTTAAGTGATTAAGTATTATAAATGTTTTTTTTGCCTCAGGACGTGAAATTTTTCTAGTTTTATTTTATTTTAATTACCAAGTAATTTTACAAACATTTATAATAATGTTAAAATCAAAAATTAAGAATATTTGAAAGCACTGCACCCCAACTTGACCAAATCGTAGGTATTTATAAAAATACTCGTTTCGGATGTTGAAATAGAATATTTCGACATTTTAGGGTGGACGTTAGCTCATAAACGCAAATACAGATAGACTAGAAGAAATTCACAGGGATATCCCAAGTCCTGGGTGGCTCAGATGGTTAGAGCAGCCGCCTGGATTGCGAAAGGTCGCGGGTTCGATCCCCGCATCAGGACGTGAAATTTTTCTAGTTTTGATGTATTTTAATTACTATATAAAAACAACCCTAAAGAATAAATATTCGTATTTATCATACACACATTTACCCCGGCTCGGAGTCGAACGCTCTACCCCTGGCCCAGTAGCCAGTAGCTAGGGCACTGATCCCTCAGCCAACTGGTCATCGGTGGGAAACTTAGTGAAGGTTCACTTAACACAGTTAACCTAGAGATTGCAGCCCTAATGCACCTAAATTCGCGGAGTCCAGAAGCGCTTCAGTAAGCCGACGAAGGGCGGCGGGACATCACGTGTCGCGTGTCTGCCGCCTACCGACTTGTGTTTTTTACGGATTTTATTCGACCTTAACCGTAGATTAGATATACAACCCCTTAGTGTTATTGTGGAATCGTTTTGTGAGTTTGAAATGATGTGATAAGTGGAATATGGTTTAGTTTCAGTAAAATGTCATGAAAAATATTTCATCAGTCATAAAATAAAAATAAAAACAAATAATGAGGTCTCTAAGGAGATGACCGCCAACATTATATTTCATCCTCGGAGTAGGTTTTGGCCATCATCTCATGATAATAAGGCCGAAGATGGAAGAACTACCCAGAGGAACTGGCTATCTTACCTCCAACTGCCGGAACAAAACAATGCTGTTAAAATTATTGTTGTGGCGGCAGATTTAGGTAAGATAGTGGTAGACAGCTAGGCGGACTTAGAAAAGCCCTACCACCAACCAAACTGCAAAGGAACTTTTTGTTTGGAATTGAGCCCTAGACCACAGAGATTGTTTAATATCAACCAGATGGTTGCCACTCAGAATCTACTGCAACCTGGAAGGTCAATATCGCCAACTTTTTCTTTTTCTTTCAAATGTCAAAAAATTACGTTTCAATAACATTTTTCAATAATCATACCCTTAAAAGGATAAGATGTATAATTTTAATGAAAGAACAACATACTTAATTTATTTAGAAGAGAGCGTTTTGAAGTTTACAAGTAATAATTATAACAGAAGAACTAAAAATATGTTTCATGAAACACTTGAAGCAATCACCCGTATTGTAAAATGTTGCAGGTTCATGTCCCAACTTAGGACATGTATTTTTTCTATCTTAGCCATTTTTTGAATACCTTTCAAACATTTATTTTTATGTCAAAATTTAAACAATACAATAATATCAACTCTAGTTTAAAATTGCAGAATTTGTTAAAATATTTTTAGGTAATAGTTTCTTTCAAACGGGCTCCGTAAACCTCGTGTAATTATTATTATAATTGGGTAGTTGACAACTTTTTTTTTATTTCATAAATAAGAAGTTTATAACTCATAAAGAAATATTGCAAAAGAAATAGTATGTCTAGGATCAATAGTTTCACAGATATAGTGGTATGTTTGATGTGTTGCGGCGCATCGCCCAAAAACGCTCCATAGAAAATCTACGGAACAGGTGACGTCACATGTTCCCATATTACTAAGAAATGTATGGGCATACTGACAAAATTGATAATAACTATGTATTAAGTAGGTTTTTACTGATAGTTTTCATAATAATAGTTGTTTTAATTGCTGTCAGCAATCTAATATCATTCACATTTTTGATAAATTTTGAAAAAAAAATATCAACTTTTTTTTAATTTTCAAAACAGTACAACTTTAACAATATTCCATATCTTTTAAGTTTGAATTGTTTTTATGGGTAACAGTAGCGTATATTTTCCGAATTTGTGAAAAATATATCCAAATTCAAACTTAGGCAACATCCCAATTATTAACTTATGAATTATTAACGAGTGTGATATTATCTCGGAAAAATAAAACTTCATTAAAAGCCTACTCATGTGTTTCTCCTATGTAGAAAGGCCTGTGCCCAGCGGTGGGACGTATACAGGGTGGTAATGACAGTAAATTTAAACATGGGCTATATTTATTCATAAATGTTTTGCAACTTTTAAAATACATCTTATTCATTTGATAATTTCGTGACATTTCATTATTTCATAGAAATGTCAGGAAATTATCAAACGAATATGTATTTTGCGTTTTACTGCTTAAGACCTACACAATCGATATCTAAATAGAAATAGTGTTCGTTTTATTTTTCAAAACGTCCGGGTTCGATTCCCGATCTGAGTACATCTTTTTTTTTAAATGTATGAATGCAGTTTTTATTATTACTAAAACCGATGACATGGTACGTAAGAAGAGATTTTCGCATGTCTTATAGTTTCGGACTTTCCCATACTGACCGATCTAAATGCTGCTCTGATAATCTCTGAAGTGTTGATAATGCGCTCTGGTTTCGATCACGAAAACAAAGCAACTTTCGCCATGGTTGGTCCCTGGATGGGTCAATCAAATTTATAATCTTGAGCTCCTCCGTGCTTCGGAATGCACGTTAAGCCATTGGTCCCGGTTGTTCCTGCAACCGCTTTAACCAACCAACCCGCATTTTGCCAGCGTGGTGGTGTTATGGCCCAAACTCCTCATGTGTTTCTTCCATGTAGGAAGGCCTGTGCCCAGCAGTGGAACGTATATAGGCTGGTGATGATGATGATGATGATGAATAATACGGATTGAAGCAACTCTTGCAACAGCACCAAATATGATGTGTCGTTCTCAGTACAGCATGAGGAAAATAAAACATCTATTAATAAGCGAATTCTATTTTACAGGGTAAACAAACAGAACTTTACTCATCTCGTAAAGTAAACAACCTAATGAAAGCTCTCTAATGAGTGAATGTTCTTCGCGTACATTTCGTTAGTTTGGTTTTCCAAATAGATATTGGGCCTGGTTCTGAAATACACACTCTAAATTTAAATAGTGCATCTTGTTCCCGCAGTATGAATGCAACAAGGACAGCAGACAAAGAATGGATTCGTTACATTTTACGCAGTAAGATTACAAATTATGGCTTAAAATAATTGATTTGTAAAATGATCTTCATTGTCATTTTGTAACGATTAAAAATAATTAAGTAATGAACAATAAATTGCACAATGTGATTATGGTTGAAATATCAGTCGAATCAAATAAATAGTATTAACAAAATGAATTACAATAAATATAATTTGACTGTGCTGCCAGCCTTTGTGATGTATTTTCATGTCTTTTTTGAAGGAATTTATGATATAGGAAGGAGGATGCAAAGGATTCCAAGTTTTGGAAGTAGGTACGATAAAAAAACGAGCGTATATACTTCTTTCAGCGTGATGTTGAGGCGAAGACATTAAATTGAGGATTCCAAATACCAGCCTACAGGCCTACCACCTAGTCAATTTTGACTAGGTGGTATGCCCGTATGTAGGGTCGTCTGGGTAGGTACCACCGCCATTCTTATTTCAGCCGTGAAACAGTTCGCTGTGTTTCGGATTGAAGGGAAAGGTACCCAGTGTAATTACTGGGCATGACGGCATTTCATCTTAGGCCCCAGGATGACAACGCACCTGCAATATCAAGTGATTTTTCCTTGTTATTGCAGGTGTCTATAGGCGGCGGTTACCGCTTACCATCAGGTGGGCCGTCAGCTTGTTTGTCATCTAGTTGAATAAAAAAAAACCAGCACGCTAGCAGGAGCCTGCGAAGGTGGAATAATGATAAAAGCTCTTTTGCTTCAGAAGTCTCTTAATGACGTAGCCGATAGAAGGTGCTAAGCGACACAATTGAAACATCCTTCAAGAATCGAGCGACTCCAAACCTATTATAAATATTTTATAATCTTATTTGCTATTCTATCCCTTTCCCTCCCCAAGGACTTACTTAAGGAATACAAAGATAGATGTAGAATTTGCGCAGGCATTAGGCCGGGGCTCGACCGCGAAGTGAACATAGGCATTAATGAGTCCGTTTAACTCGCAACGATGAATCTGAATCATAGCTGGAGCTTGACCGCGAAAGAGTAGCAGAGCCAGCCGAAAGACCACAAATAGGTAGAAGTGGCCTCGCTGTGCTATCACGATGGTTGCTGGTTTCCAACGAAGCGAGGTGTTCCTCCTACACACTACCGATTGTAGTTAGGTTGCGTTTCCACCAGAGATGTGTGAGGAAGCTAAGAGGGGTAAAGGTGCGAAACGGAGCTGTAAAACGACGTGACTGTTTCCACCAGAGATGTACTAGTTCACTGAGCGGTACGGGGACGCATAGAGTCACTGTGAAATGTTGCGCAGAATGAGCGGTGCGAGGATCGATAGCTGGATTTTTCCACTGATCCATGTTTTCCGTACAATACACATGTACCACTAACAAGTACCATTTAGTGACTGCTAGCAGTTACTCGCTCGCCTCTATCCCCAGCACACATCCCTCGCACCCATCCCCTTTTATAGACCCGTATGTAGGGTCGTTTGGGTAGGTACCACCGCCTTTCTTATTTCAACCGTAAAACAGTTCGCTGTATTTCAAATTGAAGGGTAAGGTAGCCTGTATAAACTGGGCATGGACGGCATTTCATCTTACGCCTAAGGATGACAACTCAGCTGCAATATCAAGTGATTTTTCCTTGTTATTACAGGTGTCCATAGGCGGCGGTAACCGTTTACCACCAGGTGGGCCGTCAGCTTGTTTGTCAAAAAACGTACAAAAACCTCGCCCCGCTAAGCCGTTTCCACAGGAGCTACGCTGAGCTCTATTGGTGCTTAACAAATACAGCCCTCGCCACGTATCCTCGCACATATCTGGTGAAAACGCAGCCTAAGTGTAGACCGCTGGCAGCTATTTTTGGTCGAACTTCATGAAATATTGTCTTTTAACTATTCCTCGCTTTCAATAACTCGGTCCGCTCATCTTGGTCCGTTCCTTTGGCGGTGGAGCCCGGGCCTTAAGTCGACAGTCGGCAAGCATTGTTGCGAGTGAACTCTCTACAGGAGGACTTTGAGCACACACCAATATTTGAACTGAACTACTGAAGCAAATGATTGTGACAACGTTTTGTACAAAATAAACATTATTTTGGTAAAAGATTTCGTCATTTTTCTGGACTCGGTTCTTGTTTACTAGACTTTATTTATTTATAAAAAAAATGGTAAGCTGAATCTCGACCTGCCTGCTACTAAGCGGTTACTTAGCTTATAATTATGTTGCTCATAATTATGGTCACAGTCATAACTGTAGTTTTTCTTTCTTACAAATATCAAAAGTAAAACATGAAATATCAAAAGTAAAACTAAGCTAAAAACTTACACACGCACACACACACGCACCCATCCACACTCACTCACACCACTTACACGCGCGCGCGCGCACACACACACAAACACACACACACACACGATTTAATATAATAATATTTATAAGAATAATAAGTTACTTTAAAGTTAAGTTTATAAAATAATAATCAAAATAGTTACTCCTGTTCCGCATTATCTCGAAACCATAAATATGTAACTAGCTACCTTAGTAAGAGATGGAAGAGCGGGACCTCTTGACACGGGTATATATTTTTACCTACTAGGAGATCCCAACCACCAATATCATAAATGTATGATGGCTGGTTGATGAAATAAAAATATTTTGATTTTGATTTTTGATTTTGATTACTCACATCTATTGCCTATTTAGCCCAAATTAAGCTTTATTAAGAGCTTGTATTATGAATACTAGATAACGGAGAAATATTGATGATAATATGTTTATAAAGATTAGAAATATACTAAATGAACATATAAACATCCATGACTCGTTAACAAATGTTCGGACTCGTCGTACAAACATTTGCTCCTACCGGGATTCAAACCCGGGACCTCTGACCGAGTAGCCTGTATGGCAAGGGATACAGACCACTCGGCCAGCCGGTCGTCAGCCGGAATACTAGAGAACGGAAAACTAAAAATGATAATAAGTATTGTAGGGGAAGAAATATACAAACACAAGAGTGCAATAAAAACATTTCAATATGAATTTCAACATCAATGATTTGTGAACAAAACAAATGAAATAAGTACCTAATCAAAATTTTATACGCGTATCTCGAGCTCCTCCGTTCTACGGTAGGCACGTTAAGCCGTTGGTTCTGGTTGTTACAGCAACCGCTTTAACCCACCATCCCGCATCGGGCCAGCGTGTTGGAGGTCTGACTCAAACTCCCATATACTCGTAGGAGTGTCTTGGCGTAATAATAATATAAATAATAATAACATTTATTTGAAAAGAACACAGAATACAAGATCTTTTTTGGAAATAAAGTACTTACATATTGTGATCAACCTGCATGCAGGTGTGCATATTTGTCTGTAGCCATGTTGTCAATTTTATTTTAAATATCGTACTTTTTTCTAATTTAATATGGGTTGAAACGTTATTCAAAATACATAAACACATAATATACAGGTGGTGCCGTCAATACGACAATAAATTAAAACATGGGCTATATCAGTTCAAAGAAATGGTTTGCCACTTCCAAATACATGTTTTTCATACATTTGTACTGTTCATACTGAATAAATGTTATTACAATATTGACGAGTTTTTAACGATTAAAAATTTTAGCCATGCATAAAATAAATTAAAGACCTACTTATTTACTGATCGGCGATAAATTAGTTGACATTATGAATTGACAATTTGAACTGACATTTTTAATTGATATTTTAACTCACTAGTGACATATATTCAAATTTCTTATATATTGACATGTTGTAGTAGATTATTTCAATTATTGTTTTTATTCTTATTAATTTTTAAGACTTAAAATTTAATTAATATATGAAATTTGGAATGAATATTGCGGTGCCCTTATAGGGTTCATGTTTGACACTATTCACTTTTACCATCATTGTATACAACATGAGAGCAATAAATGATTGAAATATGATGAGATTGAATAATGCTTTTTGAAATAATGCATAAGATCCCTCACAAAGATACATGCTTGCCTACATTATGTAGATACGTATAGGCTGGAGATTTGTGTGATGTAATTCAACAGTCTTACAACCTGTCAAGCTACAGTTTCGAGAGACAATTGGTTTTTATTTGTCATAAAACTCCTGGAGTTTTAGGCGGTTTGACGAATTACCCATTTCACACGAGGTTATATATATACCCACCATTTTTTTTTTTTTTTTTTTATGTGAAGATAAGCAGAACGTTTGGCCACAATCTCACCTGATGTGAAGCGAAGATGAGGCCTAAGATGGTACACGCTCGCCTAGAAGATGCTTGTTCACTCTGGCCTTAAAGATATCCAGATTATATTGATCCGGGAAAACAGACCCTGGCAACGAGTTCCACTCCTTAGCTGTTCGCATAATGAAAGATGAAGCAAAGCGCTTCGTGCGGATGGGAGGTATATCCACAACGTAAGGGTGAAAGCCTTCGCCGCGTCTGGTCGTCCGGTGGTGGAAAGGGGCGGGGGGGATCAAATTATGAAGAACCTCCGCACACTCTCCGAAATGCATATGACAAATTAAGCCTATTTCGACTGTGTTTACAGTCAGTCAATGAACAATACCTCCACCAAGTACCGTCATCAAAGAGTCTCTTATCTCAATGCGATAGGGACCAAAATCGTTATCTTTTGATGCTGCACTGAACAGGTGGAGTGAGGCACCTTTATGGCCGCAGAAGCAGAATGTCATCGTATATTTAACCCGGCACGAAGTTTTAATTGTGGAAGTTTCGCCATCGATATCGTTAATGTTTCATTGGAATTTTGCTGAGTTTCGTTGTGTAGTTTAAATTTAACGGATAATTACTTAGTAATTAAAATAGAATAAAACTAGAAAAATTTCACGTCCTGAGGCAGGAATCGAACCCGCGACCTTTCGCAATCCGGGCGACTGCTCTGACCACTGAGCCACCCAGGACTTGGGATATCCCTGTGAAATTCTTCTAGTCTATCTTGTATTTGCGTTTATGAGCTAACGTCCACCCTACAATGTCGAAATATTATTTTTCAAACATTAATAATAATGTTAAAATCAAAAATAAAGAATATTTAACGGATAATTTACTATTTGCACAAGTTCCGGCGCTAGGCGGATGAGAGTTAAGCTCATATTGCGGCGGCAGTATATTTCTAATATTTATATACATTTATTATCAAAATTTCTCCGTTATCTAGTACCCATAACTCAAGCTCTTAATGATGCTTACTTTAGGCTAGATAGTAGGTGTGAGTGTTTGAATATTATTATTTATTATTAAGATGTGCCAGTTCATCCCCTGTCCCTTGCGATTAGCAAACATGTCTCTAACTAAGCAAGCACTTGTATAATTATTCAAGTAATTCAGGTGCGTGTGAGGTAGTTCGGCGCCGGGGATTTGCATACGAAACTAGTCGTAAATAGTTGGGGTTTAGTGGTGTTATTCAAGCGTGGAGCTAATGTCGATCACCAATCGCGACTGCCTACATAAGACAAATTTAGTCTCTTTTATGTAAGCGATAGATATGGGAGCTCGGTGGCGTAAGGGGGTCAATGGCCTAGTGGTTTAGGCGCTCTGGTTTCTATAGTAAAAACAAAGCAACTTTCGCCATGGTCGGTCCCGGGATGAGTCAATCAAATTTATGATCTCGAGCCAATAATCCTCCGTGGAAGGAACGTTAAGCCGTTGGTCCCGGTTGTTGCTGAAACCGCTTTGACCCACCAACCCGCAATGGGCCAGCGTGGTGGTGCTATGGCCCACACTCCTCATGTGTTTCTCCCATGTAGGAAGGCCTATGCCCAGCAGTGGGACGTATATAGGCTGATGATATTGATGATGTCATCGCGCACCAATCGCGACAGCCTACATAAGACAGATTTATTCTGTTTTATGTAAGCGATAAGAATACTTATGGAGTCTGTCTCAGATCTATTTACGAGGGTATGGTCTAATCTATCGATTATTAAGAGTAGTTAAGAGACAAAGGGCGAAAAGTGATACTTCTTCTCACGAATTCTGATGGGCACGTCTGGAGAAACAACCTTAGTACCCTGTAACGTGGTTACTATATACAGGGTGGTGCCGTCAATGCGACAATAAATTTAAACATGGGCTATATTAGTCCATAGAAATGATTAGCCACTTTCAAAAATATCGTATTCATTTGATAATTTTATGACATTTGTATGGAATAGTGTAACGTTGGCAGAATTATTACAGGCACCACCCTGTATAACAATAAGATTAGCTCAAGCTTAGCATGTCTTGGAAAAACCACTGAAGTAACAGTAAACCAAATTTCAAATCAATGGGATCTGTGAAAGTTAATAACACCCATTCATCAAGAAATGAGTTGAATAAAGCTAAGAACTATCTTGATCACATGGAATTAAAAAAAAACGAATGGAAATCGGTTCATTTGTTTAGGAGCTATGATGCAACAGACAGACACATAGATACATAGAGAGACATGTCCAACTTATAACACCCTCTGTTTTGGGGGTTCAAAATAAAATGAAGGCGAATTGTTCTGCAGATGATATTTCATCCGGTAAAATCGAAGGAATCAGCTGTTGTTATAATGTACATTGTTAGTAACCCGATATTTTTGTAGGTACTTGATATATATCTGTGATTTATCAAAGCAAGAGAAGAAAACAAATCAGATATCGTATAGAGCGCAATAAATGTGACACTTGCTTTACAAAAAACGGTCTACTTACAATTGAATAAGGTAGATCATTACTTACTGTTCTCTTTGATGCACAGTCGTTTGTGTGAGAGCTTTCGGCGTAGACTTTGGACCAGATGATGGGTCCATGTAATTTAATTTGTGCCCTACCTTGAGGTAAAAAGAAACATTTTTACTTGTACAAAGGTTCTTAAAATAGATGAAAGGAAAAATAATTATATTATATTCTGTAATACCATGGACCAAATAACTAATCCTTGGTAATACTTAGTGTCTAAACAACTTCTTTTTTATAAAATAAATGTGTATCCACATCTAGTTACTTTTTAACCGACTTCTAAAAAAGAGGAGGTTATAAGTCCACTGTAGGTATGTATTTTTTTGTATGTCTGTTCATCGATTTCTCGGTCAATTATGAACTGATTTTCAAAATTCTTTTTTATTCGATAGAGTATACTACTGAGGTGATCCCATTGTCACCAAGTCCTGATGATGGGATCCCAGGGAAATCGAGGGCATACCTAATATGTTATAGGCACGTATCACATGTTTTACTTGTTTCTAAAGCTATTTAAGTATTTGCTACTATCAGTCACCATCTTATGTTAAAGTTTACCTATCCCTCTCAAAGTTGAATGAGGATTTTAAGTGACTATTTCTCTCACGATGCGACGTTAACTTCAGTTGCAAACGTTGATAACCTACCAGAGCAAGGTAAATCTTCCATCACATTTCGACCGCTTTTGAATGCATTGTACCACTCATAAGCACGTGTTTTTGATAAAGTCGATTCACCGTAAGCCTTCTGTAACATTTTCAGTGACTCCGAACACGAAATTCCATTGGCGATGCAAAATTTAAGACAAACTCTTTGTTCGATGTTTTTGTCCATTATGAAACTCGCAATACACACTAGATATGATATAACAAAGGAACATATAACCTCCTTCTTTTTTGAACTCGGTTATAAAACAGCACTGTATTTAATATAAATAGCAGATGCAACTCAAACTCTGCGCCAAAATGGAAAACAATTGTGCTAATCTAATAACAACAAAAAAAAAACAATACATGAATTTGGAACCATAAACAAATCATTCATTCCCGATACTTTTTTGACTGAATGTAAAATAAATTGTTTCTATCTCACTATTTGAATTATTGTTTGATTCTTGATAATAATCTAAGTTTTAAAGATTAGTGCATAAAAATAATGGTAATTAATATAATCGACACACTTTTAGATTTTTAGGAAACATACTATAATATATCTCCTAAAAATCAGCCTAAATATAACAATTTAATTATCGTAATGTGAAATAGAAAAAATATATTATGTTTAATAATATTCGTATACATATATCTTTAAACTCTCTTCCTCTCCTATCAAATTGTGATGTGTCCGCCAGGGTCCATAAATGTTTCCAAATGAAATTTAATTATCATCTTATAAATGTACTTATGGAACGCAATAAAGTAGAGTACAATAGAATGTGATGCACCAACTCCAAAAAATATTTTTAGGAGGTAATTACCTAGGTACTTAAATTAAATGATTTTTTGTAGAACAGCTTTTGCAAGTGTAGTGGAAAACGTCCAAATCCAAATTTTGTAACTTGTTTTTAAATTTAATTTTTAACAATATAATAATTGTTTGAAAGATGATAAACAAGTAATAATTTCATGTTATGGGGTAGAAACCAAACCCACCACCTACCGATTTACAGATCTATTTGCAAGCTACAGAGATCTGGTGTAGGAAATTGTGCAATTGTGAACCCGGGTTGTAAAAGGTCGTGGACCTCGTGGTTTAGATTTTTATTTCTAATTTCAGTTTCTTTTCTTTGTAAATATTTTTTGATGGCTCAGCATCATTTTCACTCAAGGTACCGCGAACAAATCATTGATATTAAATTGAACCCGAAATTATTAAAATTTTCCACTTCTGAAAAACCTAATGAAGTTACATGTCACCTGTCCTTTTTAAGTCGGATACCTTATGTTGACACTGAGGGTGGACCTTACCTAGGTACTTAAATCTTGCTAGTATTTGGAAATTAGGTTCCAATATAGCCAAAAATTTACCACGTCCTAAGATTTTATATAAACGGTAAACTTCCCAAAATACTCCTCTTCAAAATTTCTGACGTGTTGGTTATTCGTGAAATGAAGTAGTTGCCAAATCTCAGATCAAGGAACAATCTGAGAAATAAATCAACTCATAATTCCTTGAGTATATTGTTTGTCTTAATATCAGCAAGATTAGGGTGAATCGGTCGGTAATACATACACTAAAGCCTAAGTCTTACAGACAACATGATAAGCCAGAGATTGTGTAAATTGGACTACTGTTATAATAAACTTTTTTATTAAACCTAAGAAGAATGCTTTAATGAGAAAATCTACGCTGCAAGCATTTTAATCTACATTTTATATATAAACAAAGGTTTCAATTGCCATTTTAATATTTTAATCTGTGTTAATTAGTGGAATCGTAAAGTTCATGAAAATAAACATCATGAGCACAAAATAATATTGACCTAAGTCAATTTAACTAAAATTTAACTTTGTCTATTTAGCTTTGACTTTAGAAACCAAATCAGCTTCAAATTTTATCATAATAATTTTAATGTTGAATATTCTAAGTGTAACCATAACTTACAAAACAATTCCACTCCAGTTTTAAGCAACGTGAAACGTAGTGATATAGAAACAACAAAACAACGGTCCAAAAAACGAATTTTTCATTTAAATACCCTAAACCAATAGTAGTAAATCAAACGAGATATAGCTAAGACTGAGACGGGATCAAGAAACAACGCTCGGAAACGAATCTGCGATAAAGGGAACGCTGGATTTATTACGAACGGTTCTGCTATCTCTACAAAAGTTATGGAAACGTTGACAAATGATAATGAAGCTTATTAACCCCGTAATAGTGTTAAAACTCCCACTGGAAATTTTGACGTTTTAGAAGAGCTTATCAAATAAAACAATATTTTCGGATTTCAATGAACTAGATTTAAAACCCGACAATACAAAACCTATCCATATCATTGAGCATATTTGTTTTGTGTCAATTTTAAACATTATCCAAGGTTAATTCGTCAAATTTAATGAACTCTGAAATCGTTCAAAGGACGACTAATTTACCAAATTGGCGATTTTTGTGGAAAGAGATGATTAATGAATTCTAAATGATTGGTGCCAATTTTGCTACGATTAAAAGATTTAAGGATCAGTGGTGTCGACTACGCTTAAAAAACTTTAGTGAAGGTACTTCTATTAAAATAAACGATGAAAACACATTATCCTAAAGAAACACCCTAAAAAGATTAGTAGTTAAATAAAATACTGTGCAGTGACTAAAAAAGTCTAAAGAAGTATAACGGCTTTGTTATTTAAACAAAAGACTTGGGTTTGAATAGAACTCAGTATAATCCTTACTCGCAAATTTCACCTCAAGCAATTTCTGACTGTTGCGTGTTGAAGTGTGACTTCCCTCAATTCGGGAACATGACTCGAGAACTGTTGCAATTATGAAGGGTGTTTAAATATTTCAGTGTTTAACTTAGTAGAAGTTAAATAGAAAATGTGTGTGATAAAAACTAAAGGACAGCATTGTATATTGGAATTAAAATGTGAATTTTGAATATTAGTGGTTTCGGAGCTATAGACTTTATGAAATGCCACTTAATGAAGTGAGATTAGTAAAGATGAAATTGCGCCTAAAAATGAAAGTTAAACTTTGAACCATAGTGAAAGTGATAGTGTCGACGTGGATGATGAAATAAGTGAAGCGAATAGTTTTAAAGCTTTTGCTAGTGAGGATAAGGTTGAAAATGAATGTGCCGATGAAAGGGGGTCCGGCACCGACGGTGGCCGTGGTTCCGGTGCCGGAGAGCGAGATGGACGCGTTGCTGCTCGGGAGGACAGCGGTGAGGACATTTGATCAGTACGTCAGAAATGTATGTATTGTACTACTCCTTACAAACACGTTAGGATGCTTCTTTTGTGGTTTTAGAATGAGTCAAGTACAAGCTATTTTCAAAATTAATATTATCAGCCTTAGTTTTATCTTTATCGTTGATAAACTGATAAGTATTTTGTATCTTGAAGTATTATGTGATCAGAGATCATCATTGCCCAGCCAAGATCCCATACTTACTACATTTTTAACCATCATAATTTCGTAACAATCCTAAAAAAAAAGACGAAACTTACTATAGACTTTGACATGACACGTGAACAGTATACCAAGAATGGTCGTTAGTGTGTGACTGGCAAGCTTTGAAGAACTCAGAATCATGATTTTAACCTTCTCATATTTATGATTAGCTGAGACTTGACTAATTCTAATTCAGCTTTAAAATTATAATTTTCTGCCAAAAATCTTTCACATTACAATAAATGTACAAATTGCCAAAAATATTTATATTCAAGTTTTTTTTGTATGATAACATATTACGGCAATAACATCCAAAGTATTTAATTTTTATGTCATGAACTTATGATGAAAGATTTCCATGTTTCCTTTGTGTTGCCCGCAAAATAAAAACACACACGTTATTATATATCATCTATGTAATTGCATTCAACTATATTCGATCATTTACAGTCAAAAACATTTTTATGTATATTTCTCTTACAGTGAGTAGTCAATATCGTATGCAATCTATGTTGCATATCTAAGTTATCACATTGATCTTGTTATTATTGATATCGTATTAAATGGCTTCAACTATAGAGCCTGTATGGGTACAACAATACACTTTTATAATAATTACAATTTGGTTAAATATTTGTGAAATATAATAAAACATAAAACAACTCTATTGCAACTTATAAAAATTATTGCGATATTTTTTTTAGAGTAAGATATTATTTCAACTTAATTTTTAAATTTAACGACTTTTTCTTCATTTTCTCTTGTACTGTATGTGGGATATTGTCATATATTTGTACTGCCACCGCGTAGGTACCATACAGTACAATTTTTAATTCCAGTAGCAGTAATTACAAAAGTTTTTAAGCATAAAAAGTAATGTATTTCAATTTCATTTCTAACCGTGTTAGGGTTATATCTGACACAGCAAAATACTCTGGACAAATAAATACAACTCAGACAGTATCATAAATTGTGCTGATTTTCAGTTTATCGCCAAAACGGACAGAGCATTAAATGAAATGTATTTCAGCTGTTTTTTCTTACTTTTTGTTATAACGAGGGACACTCTGAAGAAGAAATGAAGTGCTTAGTTGGTGCGATATTTTAATAACGACGAAAATATACCTATAATGTTAAGATTTTACATGTTAACGAAAAAAAAATATGAAAGGTTCTTAGACAGCTTAAAAAGGTTCTTCAGTAAAACTTAGTGTTATCAGCTCTTATCTTTCGTATGAAGAATCACAAATAGACGAATAATTTTGATTATATTTTGTAAAAGAATGTAATTGGCTGCAAACTTCTAAGTCAGACATCTTGGTAAAAGTTTTGAGAAAGGGGCGTCTTGTGAATAAGGTGCGTTTTGCTAACAGTACATACCTACATTCTGCGACTGAAGGCCGGATAACTTGTATGCCCACTATGCCATTATATTGATGATGAATGTGACGATAATTCGAGGTTATGCAAAATAAAATTAAAATTATCATTTACGTATCGCAGTAAGCCTTTGCTTTACGCAATGATTCCTCTTAGGTAATCGTAAAAGAGTAGGTAACGTCTAAGTCGTCTCTTTCTTGTGTACAATAAACTATTAAATAAATAAATAAATGGTTGTATACAGGGCGGTGATGAAAATACAACAATAATTAAAACACGGGCTATATTAGTTCATAGAAATGTTTTGAAACTTTCAAATACATCTTATTCAAAGCGATAATTTCAGGACATTTCTATGAAATGATGCAGTCAATGTTATATAAATTTAGGCATCGCAGGAAACCAGGATTTATTAGAAATCCCTAAAAGGTAATGAAATGTCGAATATGCATTAATCATCTCTTTTTGTAAGTTCACTTTCACATTTAAATGATAAAGCCGATAGAAGACACTAAGCGACGCAATGTCTCGACGCAGAGGCTCGAGGTTGTTTGTGACCTCTATATCGCCAACGATACGGACAGCACAACGCTGCACTCTGTCCAGGGCATCGAGTAGGTACTTGGCGGAGCCATCCCACAAGTGCGAGCAATATTCCACGCACGACCGAACCTGAGTTTTGTAAAGCAGGCATAACTGGTCAGGCGTGAAAAATCGACGCACCTTGTTCAGGACACCGAGCTTCCGTGAGGCTGTATTCTCCTTAGGAAACATTATTATACGTGTCTCAAGTGTAAGCTCTGCGTTACTCATAACTACTGATGCACCGTATGGAGGTCTCCATAGAATTTGAGTTACTAATAGCTACCACATGCTCAGCCAGCATGGACTCGATTTCTTTTCTAGTTTTATATTTTCCTAAGTTCAAGTACTCAATTTGCCATTTAAAGGCAAACCAATACAAACTAGAGGTCGTTCATATTAGCTCTAATTTGACGGCGAAGTGGCGGGTTCTAATCAACTAACTAGATTACAGAGAGCGTGGTATCAAAGGGAGTATTTTGGGAATATTTATAAGATAATATAGATACAAAGGCACTGGCTTTAATTTTTGACAAGTGGACATAGGCGTACGGCCCGCCTGCCCCCTTATTCTCAACTGTCGGATCACGGATTCGATTCGAAAAGTCACATGCCGTCTCGCTTTGACGCATAGCGATAAAAAGTGGCAGGTATAGAGTTTCCGAAATTCGAATATTTTCCGACAGTTGAGAATAAGGGGGCTGATGTAAGCGGCTACCGTAGTCTATAGGCACTCGTAGCACATAGCGCACTATTCACGCATTGTCACCTAGCTTAAAGACGCTCGTAGCACCTTGGGCACACTACTCACGCGTTGTAACCGTAGCATAAGGGCGGTCGTAACACCTTGGGCACTACACCCGCGTTGTCACCGTAGCCTATAGACGCTCTTAGCATCTTGGACACTACTCACGCTTTGTCGCCGTAGCCCATAGACGCTCGTAGAACCTTGGGTACTACTCACGCGCTGTCACCGTAGCCTACATACGCTCGTAGCATCTTGGGTACTACTCACGCGTTGTCATCGTAGACTACTGACGCTCGTAGCATCTTTGACACTACTCACGCGTTGTCACCGTAGCCTGTGGACCCTCGTATCACCTTGGGCACTACTCACGCGCTATCACCGTAGCCTACAGAGACTCGTAGCACCTTTAAAACTACTCACGCGTTGTCGCCGTAGCCTATAGGCGCTTGTAGCACCTTGGACACTACTCACGCGTTGTCACCGTAGCCTACATACGCTCGTAGCATCTTGGGTACTACTCACGCGTTGTCATCATGGATTACTGACGCTCGTAGCATCTTTGACACTAACTACTCACGCGTTGTCACCGTAGCCTGTGGATCCTCGTATCACCTTGGGCACTACTCACGCGCTATCACCGTAGCCTACAGAGACTCGTAGCACCTTTAAAACTACTCACGCGTTGTCGCCGTAGCCTATAGGCGCTTGTAGCACCTTGAACACTACTCACACGTTGTCACCGTAGCCTACATACGCTCGTAGCATCTTGGGTACTACTCACGCGTTGTCATCATGGACTACTGACGCTCGTAGCATCTTTGATACTACACACGTGTTGTCACCGTAGCCTGTGGACCCTCGTAGCACCTTGGGCACTAATCACGCATTATCACCGTAGCCTACAGAGGCTCGTAGCACCTTTGGCACTACTCACGCGTTGTCGCTAGCCTATGGGCGTTTGTAGCACCTTGGACACTACTCACGCGTTGTCACCGTAGCCTGCATACGCTCGTAGCATCTTGGGTACTACTCACGCGTTGTCATCATGGACTACTGACGCTTGTAGCATCTTTGACACTAACTACTCACGCGTTGTCACCGTAGCCTATGGACCCTCGTATCACCTTGGGCACTACTCACGCGCTATCACCGTAGCCTACAGAGACTCGTAGCACCTTTAAAACTACTCACGAGTTGTCACCGTAGCTTACATACGCTCGTAGCATCTTGGGTACTACTCACGCGTTGTCATCATGGAGTACTGACGCTCGTAGCATCTTTGACACTAAACACGCGTTGTCACCGTAGCCTGTAGACCCCCCTACAGAAGATCGCTACTAGATAACGCTATTTTGTAGTGTTGTCTGCGGTGATGAAGGTCGCCAGAGCTCAAGCATTACGTTGGACGCGGGGAGACACGCCGCCGCTTTTCTACAAGGCAGGTCGTTTGTATTAAGACTGCCTCAGGCATCTACGTGTTAATATTGTTGCTTATTATTATGATTTCACAGTAATATTCTAATTTCGTTTTTTTTACATTATTAATTCCTAGAAACAGATCGACTTGCGGGGTGACAGCCTGACTCAATGCCATATCAATATATTGCTAAATTCATCGCCAATGAAAGCCATTTTGCTTTCATTGGCGATGGATTTAGGCGGTCGCCCCGCACCGCTGATGCCAGTTTCAAGGTCTTTGTGGTGGTTTGTTTATTACAAATGTGGCCGAAGTAGTTCGGTTAATTTTTTTTTAATGTTTAAGGAAATAGGAAATTACTTTTAAAAGTTAATGAGAGTATCATTATTATTCACAATCGTGTCGAAACATGTTTTCTGTAATACTCGTACTTTTATATAAAACTAGCTGACCCTGGAAACGTGGTTTTGCCATAAAAAAATAGATAGTTTAGTCGATTCTCAGACCTACTGAATATAAAAATATAAATATAAATAATACATATGAAATTTCATGAAAATCGGCCAAGCCCTTTCGGAGGAGTTTGGTAACTAAATTTGTGACACGAGATTTTTTTATAATGATTTATGTCTTTTCGCATTATGTTACACGCGCGAGTGCTAATGTTGTATTTTTCTCTCTGTCTTACCCGAATTCGTTCCGGTATAGCACCTTAAAAAGTTTGTTATCTCAGTCGACCTCCTCGCTTCAGCCCGTACCACTAATCGCGATCGCAAATAGTCGACCAACAAATTGGTACAGCGCTCACGTTCCGAGATGCGAATCATTTTTATGATAAAGGGTTGGAATTCTTCCTGTTCGGAAATTTAACGGTTGGATCAAAACTCGGGCACGATGAGGGGGTAGAAATTATTGAGGCAAAGATAAAGGCAAACTAAAAAATAGAGAGACGTGAGCAGTAATAATAATTATAATAATCATAGTATAATACACTCACACCTATTATCTAGCTCAAAGTAAGCATCAATAAGAGCTTGTGTTATGGAAGAAAAAAGGATAATAACAAACTATTGTATAAAATGAATCTCCATTTCCCTTGGTCAAGCACTAACTTGAGAAGGACGTTACCGGTTTCGTTCATCTTTTTTTAAAAGGTGGAATTTGACGAAAAATTAAGAAAATTACGCAAAAACATGTTTTAATTTCAGCAAAACTTAACGACATATTTTGATGAACGTTGAAATTAACAGAAATCTTTTTTTAACATGATTGTCATACCATCTGGACGGGGGCGGTACGAAGTTCGCTGGGACATCTAGTATGTATATAAACAGACATATACTAAATAAATATTTAAAAATATATGCTTCAGGCAGGAATCAAACCCGCGTCTCCTAGGGTCCGGCCGGCTAGACGCGATGACCACTACGCCACCGCTGCACTAGGTGTAACCTTCCAATTTATTCACCACTTTCTATCCATTTTTACATCTGGCCAGACCCCAGGAGATGCGGTTTTGATTCCCGCCTGGAGCGTATATTTTTTTCCTCGCTTTCTTTCTTTATTGGTAATAGTTACAATAAAGTAGGCGTCATAAACGCACAAAATCAATCATAAAATGAAATTAAAACATATCAAAACATTACCTACCGAGATTTGAAGCCAGGACCCTAACCAGTATTACACAGATAATAAAATTATTTCTAATAAAATACATTGACATTGTCTCGAAAAAATTTTAAACAAAAATTAAAACCGACTCCAAAAAACTGAAAAGGATAAAATAATTAAATTTAAGTAGGTATTCCCTAGAAACATATTTTGGCAGTCAGTGCTTCACTTTCTATTGTTATTGGAAACCACTTAGCACCAACTCCAAAAATATGTTTCTAGGGGATGAATACCTACTTAAATTTAATTATTTTATCCTTTTCAGTTTTTTGAAGTCGGTTTTAATTTTTGTTTAAAATTTTTTTTACTATTTTTAGTGATAACTTTCTACGGTCAAAGCTAGATGGGTGACCGTCAACTTATATTGTTTTGAAATGAAATGAAATGAAATGAAATGAAATGAAATATATTTATTTGCATAAGAGACACGGTTCGATAGATCATAAAAATATACAAAATAGACCAGCGTGTTCTGCCTAATCATAGGCGTGCAAAAGCTTTATAAAGATAAAAAATTATAAAAAAAATTACATTTGAGAAATATTATTCCACTTCTATTATTTGAAAATAATTGTCTTGAATAAACTATTACAATAACAAAATTGTCAGTAACATTATATAAAAACACTAGTTTAATTTCATAAATTGTTTTCGCCTTAATTCTAATGTATTCCAAAATATTCCTTTAGGTCATAAAAACATTCATCGGTAAGCCATGTCCTCAGTTTGCGTATGAACAATGCTGTAGGCAGTTGTCTAATTTCTATTGGGATTCTATTGTACACACGCAGTGACATTATAAAGCAGTTGTTTTTATGTAAAGTACTCTTAGATTGAGGGACAGTCAACTCACATGGGTCTCTTGGGCGCAGTCTTTGCTCATGTTCTTGAGTGTTGAAGAAATACATATTATTTTTTACAAATGTGCTTATTTCCAGAACATACAGCGACGTCAATGTCAGTAATTTATATTTTTTGAATATCGGGCGACAGCTATCGCGAGGTCCTATACCAAATATTGCTCGTATGCATTTTTTCTGTATCACAAACACTTTCCCTACATCCGTGGAGTTAGCCCACAAAACGATTCCATATCTCAACACAGATGCTACGTATCCATGATATGCAAGAAGGGCAGTATCAACACTGGCTGTGTACCTCAGGCGATAAAGGGCAAAAACGAAACGACTCAATCTAGAACAGATGTTCAACACATGATTCTTCCAGTTACAGTGACGGTCCACTATAACACCCAAAAACTTAGTATCATTAACTTCCTGAATAGTCTGACCGTCACATTGTATAGTCAAATCCTTTTTCTTAGTTTTATAATTTGAAAATTGAATGTAGTTAGTCTTGGAGGAATTAATCAGAAGATTATTACTCCGCATCCAGTCTGTAATGCTTTTTATAGTATTATTTATTATAACTTCATAAGGTATCGCCTTATCGTGGTAAGGCACGATCAGTGAAATGTCATCAGCAAAAAGTACTGTATCAAAACTAGTGACTTTAGGCAAATCATTAATATACAAAATAAAAAGCAATGGCCCCAAAACGCTTCCTTGGGGAACCCCACACCTATTGTGCCTAAAACTGGATCGATAGTCAACAAGCTTTTTATTTTTGTCAATTTTTGATACTTGTACACATTGAGTTCTGTTAGAAAGATAACTTTTGATCCAGTCAAGTGCAGGCCCCCTAATGCCATAACCTTCACATTTACCAAGCAAGATACTATGATCCACGAAATCAAATGCCCTACTCAAGTCAAAAAACATCACAGTAACCGGCACGCCTTGATCTATATTACTTGTAATGTTGCGCATTAATTTGTATGCAGCCAATGTGGTAGACTTGCGTTTCTGGAATCCATTCTGTTCTGTAGCTATAATATTATACTTCTCCAAATAGCTAAGCAGTCTGGACTTCAGAGCCCGTTCAAAAATTTTTGATAGTATAGGAAGTAGTGCTATAGGGCGATAATTATTTAAGTCCTGTTTAGAGCCTTTATTCTTATATAATGGTTTAATGGTAGAGGGCTTAAGTGGTTCAGGAAATAGACCTTGTGTGAAGGACAGATTAATCAAATGTACAAGTACCGGTGTTAGATATAAGTTACATAACTTCAGGATATAAGTTGACAGATGGTCAGCTCCCACTGCTTTTGTGTTATTTAAAGATCCTATGATTCCCGAAACCTCCTCTTCAGTGCATGGTTTTAAAAAAATTGTGTTATGGTTAGCCACTCCGAGTCTAGTTCCATCGACCCCTATGGTACACTCTACAAGTGATGCGTTCGCTAAACCAATGAAATAGTCATTAAATTCCTCTGCTATTATGCGGGGGTCTGTGATGCTTTTCTCCCTCACAAATATGGATTCAATTTCAACATTTTCATTAACATCATTTGATTGGTTTCTTATAACGTCCCATGCCGCCTTACACTTATTTTTGGCTAACTTAACCGTTTTTCTATTAATATTGATTTTCGAAAGAGAAATACATTTTCTTAAGATCTTACTGTACTTCTTAAACGCAGCTTTTGTTCGTTGTAAACCAGTTCTGTGATAAAGTAATCTTAATTTACGCTTTGTTTCACAGGACATTTTTATGCCTCTAGTTATCCATTTTGGTCTAATATAAGCACAACCTACTTTAATCTGTTTCTCTGGGAAGCATAAATCATAAAATATACAAAGTTCATCATGAAAAGTCCCAAATGCTGAGTGAAGATTTTTGTCACTATAAACATTTTCCCATGATAGAACCCTCATGCAATCCATGAACCTACAAACATTATCACTGTTTAAGTCTCTTACTTTTTTATACCAGAATTTAGATTTTTGTTTGCCTATGGTGCACGGAAACGACAGAGTCTGACAAGTCTCATGGTCAGAAAGACAGACTCTATGTACCTCACCTTTTGCATTAGGAATGTTGCTAGCAAAATGGTCAATGCATGAGAGTGCTCGTGTTGGTTCTCTTATGTGCAATTCTAAATTAAAGTTGTGCAATAAGTTTATAAGGTTCAGTGTTACATCATCCTGTTTCAAAGTATTTATATTCCAGTCGCCTGCGAGAATCAGTTTTTTATTTTTTCTTGCTATCCTGTGTAACAGTAAGTCAAGTTGATTAAAAAATGTAACTATATTTTTATACAAAGGAATCCGGTATATGCAGAGCACAATACACTTGTTGAATGGAAGTTCTACTCCGCAACACTCAAAACTTTTCTCTGCTGCAAAGTCTTTACAGATTGTTAAGGGCTTAAAGTTTGTATTCTTATTTACAAAGATACAGACACCTCCTCTACCTCTGTCCTTTCTACAGAATGTCGCAGCCAAAGTAAAATTCTTCAAGGTAGCATTGGTCTCATTCCCCAATTTCAAGAAAGTCTCAGAGAAACACAGAACATCCAAAAGAACACCATTATCCTTGAAGGTATCAATACAAATTTCGGTTGCTTCTAATTTACTAAGGAGGCCCTGAGCATTCTGATGCATAACAGTAAATCTACCCCCACAGTCCGATGACAAATCGAGACAAGAGTCACTAGCTACGAAAAAATGTGTTACTATTCTGGGGAGTATCAGCAGAGTCTCTGTCCCTACCCTTGTCAGTCTTGCTTTTAGGACACACTGCAAAATAATATGGAATTGTGCCCTTTCTAACTTTTTCACGATACATGTTATTAGAGCGATTACCATTACCGCCTGGCCCCTCACGCATAACAAAGCTTTTTATATTCTTTACATCCAAGTACATGCGGTCATACTCAACACAGTCAATAATGAAATTGATTCTATTACATATGTCAGTCAGTGTAGCATTACAATCTAGCTGTACAAAATAGGTATTTTTATAATTTTTGCATAACTTTTGTAATTCATGATTAAACATAGATTTATTGAAAAATTTATTAAAAATAAGGCCTAGTATAATTATAGTACAATATTGAAATTTATTTAATAACATACGCATTTCTGCTAAAACTTGGTAAGGGTTCCTATCATTCTCACCAACACTTAACACAATAATGTCTTTAGTGCTTAACTTGTTGCAATAACAATTTTGAAGAATATCTGTTGTCAATGCATATGGTTTTATTTCACCTATGATATTATTGTATTTATTTCTTCTTTTATGAATTAGAGTGGAGGCTAGCCCAGAGCATTGCTGCCCACCAAATATTCTGAATGTAGATGATTCATCCTGTAATTTTGAAGTTCCTGTAGCCATTTCCTTATTAATAATGTTATCTTTCAATGTTGAATAATTTTCAAACAATATTTTAGAGTCTTGTTTTCCAAATTCGAGTGCATCTATTTGTTTCTGTAAGTTTATTATTTCATTTTTCGCTGCTATTAGTTTTCCTTGTAGGTCCTCTAACATTGTTTTAGTCTCTGTTTGTTTTTGTAAAGGAGAGATAGAAGAATTTCGTCTTAAAGTGTTTAAAGCATGTTTATCTTTGTTCAGAGCTAAAAATTTTGGTGTGATATTGCTTCTAGACTTTCTGCAACTTGAGGTCTTGTTATTTATATGTAGTGGGGTGGAACAAATGTTTTTCAGCACATAAATTTCTTGTGACAGTTTATCAATTGTTCTTTTTAAGTTGTTATTTTCACAGATTTTATTTTCTAACTCATTTTGTGTGCTCTGTAGGTCAATGCGCAGTTGCTTTGCTTCATCTTTCAAATCTTGATTTAAATATGTTGAGCAATCTATTTCTAAGCTTCGAGACAATTTTTCCGGTGAGTCACATTCATCGCCAGTGTCTGCGATAGATAAATTGTTGTAGTCTGAACCCAGTGATTGGGAGTTACATGTCAAATCGTTTAAGTTTTCCTGTTCATTTAGAGAACTAACATCATTCCTCGATGAACCATTAGACTGCATTGTCTTCCGGGGTGTCATTTGGATCTTATATGAGGATGGTTTCTTGTTCCTCATGGTCACATTACTAATCTGTGTAGTTTGTTGTTTATTGAGGCAAATTGAACATTTCCAAGTTTGTTTATTTTCTGTAGTCATTAGTAAGAACCTTTTTAAGGAGACCAACGTACACTGCAGATGGTATACCGAGTTACAGTTTGAACAAGTAATAAATTCCTTGTTACCAATTGTAGATCTGCATTTTTTGCATAGTGTTTTACCATTTTTACTAGACATGTTTTCTGCAGCAATGAGAGAATAATGAATGATGAAAAAATGAAGTGCTTTCCGTTTGCTGTGGTTTATTTCTGTATTTCTTTTTAACTTTTTATTCCAATATATCGAAATGTCACTATGATGACATGACACTTTGGTTATTGTGTTTAAAATCCCGATTGACACAACAATTTTGCCCACAAACACTTGTACGTAACATTTCAAGGAACTTCTTTAATTGAGTGCACTATTATTATTTGTTATATTGTAGCTAATTATTTTAAATTCATTCCTATCGTTTTACTAAAAAGTCATTGGAAAAGCAAAAATTCGCAATTACGCATATGTAGACGACTTCATAATTTGAGTTTTTTTATATTTAAAACCAAAGTGCCCAACTGTTTTTGAAAAAAATTTTATGGAAACAAATGGCAGCTATTCCGCATCGAACAAAAAAGAATCACGTAAATTGGATCAGTAATCTCGGCGTAATCGGTGTACATACATATAAAAAAAAAACATAGCGGCCGAATTGAGAACTTCCTCGTTTTTGAAGTCGGTTAAAAATATAAACAAAAACTACGACTTCTAATAATATAGGTATTTTGAATTTTTGATAATACTCTTCGTTTTAAACTTGTTCCTAGATCCGTCAAAACTCATATTCAGGTCAAACGTGCCTAAAATATGAATTATAGGCTAAATACACTGATTCATAAAGATCACAGCTAACGTATAAATATTCATAGACAGCGCTTGAGTTACAACGAGTTGAATGGAGGCCGGAGTTCGATAAACATTGTTTTAGCTCTGTAATATTCAGGAATTGCTAATTGTAGACGATGTTTTGACACTTCCTGTAATAGTTATTAATAATAGAAGCAGGGATGAAACACTTAAATATGGTAATTTTCGAGGTAATGTGTTTTACCTTTCGTCACTTTAGGAAGTCCTGAAGTGTCGAAAGGTAAAAAACATTGCAGTCACATCTGAGTCGTGTGAGACAAGGGCTTGTTTATTATTAACTGTTTTACATAATGATTTATAAAATATAATCCTTTTTCTTCTTCTAATTACAGTTTTATTTTTCTGTTCAGTTTAGTTCGTGGAAGGGCTTTTCTAAGTCCGCCTGGCTAGCTACCAACATCTTATCCAAGTCTGCCGCTATAACAATAATGTTCCTCTGCAGTTGAGGTATTCTGGTGTACTACGGCCTTACTACCACTTACCATCAGGTGAGATGGAGGCCAAGAGTTACCACGTAATTAACAATAAACTTTACAGTGTTTGGGAATCTTATTGGACTCCATTTATATCTCATGCACCACAATTATTGTCTACACTGATATTATATATACCGCGTATGTGCTTTTTGTTTGTTTCACAGGATGGAAGAACAAAGATAATATCTTGGATATTCCTACTCATCTCTTTGACTGAACTTGTTTGGGATTTCTCTAGGTGTTGTTTAATGAGAATTTGGTATAAGCGAATCAGCGCTAAGGGCCCGCTGGCGTGCTATTTCAATTTTGCGACTTTTGTAAATACGTGGTATTGCAAACTGCCCTTACGCGGTCTTGCACGCCCACCGACGAAATGCCACATGTAGTTCAAACACGACCCCTAGGACCAGCATAAAACCTTTGGAAATCATTGCTATACATGATTTTATTGTTCAAAGCAAACTAGTTATTCAGCAGCCTATTCATCCCACTGCCTTCGTACATGGGAGAAACACATGCGGAATTTGGGGCCATAACACCACCACGCTGAACCAATGTGGGCTGGTGGGCTGAACAGCTTTTGGATTGACCCATCCGGTATCGACCATGGTGAAAGTTGCTTCGTTTTTATAAACGACACCAGAGCGGCAGCCAGCTTCCTAGTATGACCTTTAAATTTATGTGCTAGTATGTCGGAGTTGAGTTAGCGTAGTTCAGATCCAATTGACTTTTATTGGTCCCTGAATCGGCGGGAGATTTATATGTTCGCACACCGGAGGCTATATTGGGTCTGGGTGTGCCTTCGACTTTTTTCCTTATTGACTCCATAAATAACTTTTCTCTTTTGTTCTAGTATCTAATAGTTCTAGTATCTAATTGTATCTAGTAGTTTAGTGTCTAATAGTATTTAATAGCTTATCTTGTTGTTGTTGTGTTCCTCCGTTGGAAATATTTATCAGGTCGTCGCTATGAGAAAGCGTTATGGTTGAAGCAGCTATACGATTCTTAAATGCCTTAAGTTCGTAGTTGTGACAGCGCTGAACCTTTTGGCGTTTGGTTGACAGCCATTATTTTTTGATAACCGTTGGCGACACTAGTGTTTCAAAGCCGAGCACGGCGTGAGCCCGAACTAAAACGTTGTGTTTTTATATCTTTATGCAAAAATGCTCGTCGTCAAGCTCGATGTCGAACTTCAGTGAATCGCACTGCAGGAAGCATCTTTTTCTGTTATGCTTTAACTTGTGTTACCATGTGCTGTGCCTATGCTTGTGTTATGCTGTTACGCTTTCTCTTAATTATGACAGGGTAAGCAGACTTTAGAATAAAATAATGTACTAAGGTAGGCGGTCACCGTAGCCTAAATAGAGCTACGGGGAGATCATTCTATGGCTCTTATCTTATCTTATCTTATCTTATCTTATCTTATCTTATCTTATCTTATCTTATCTTATCTTATCTTATCTTATCTTATCTTATCTTATCTTATCTTATCTTATCTTATCTTATCTTATCTTATATTATCATGGGCCGTGACTATGCCATGATGCACTTCGACCCTTCGCGATCTTTTGTGCCACCCCTGCCTTCACTCCTCCCACGTCCTGAATATAGCTGCCGTAAGCTTCACTATATTTTTGGGGTGAAAGAGCCTATAGTCTTCTGGCCTTGGATACGCCACTTCCAGAAGACTCATTCTGATCCTAGGCAGGGCATCGCATTGACACAAAAGATGTTCCATCGATTCCCGGCCTTCACCACATGCCCGACAAGGTTGTGCAAATTCTTTAGCTCAGACTTCGTTGACAATTATATTCTCTCAATAGATTCTTTGATCAAGTTGACTTCAGAGCCAAAAATCAAGTACAGTTGTATTAATATTTACACAAGTATCAATTGCTTGTATTCCAGAGTCACCAATGAAGAAAAATTTTCAAAATTAAAATTATTTGACCAAAGTTTCCATCGCTGGAGTGAGCTCCGAAATTAATCCCGCGGGAGGAGTGCAGAGAGTTATACCCGCCATTAAAACACAAATAAAATATTTACACAGCCTTCTCTCTTTATAACAAACAGTTGTACGATTATTTCTGAAGAGGTTATAATCACTGTGTCAATTTTGAAATCAAAAATTAAGTACACTTTGGTAATTTTTTAACGGCATGTGAATTGACGATAAAAATTTGCTATCTGTCTTTTTCTTGCAAGATAATAATGAACAGAACTTAAAAGATTCAGATGATGTGTAACAGAATCAAGTTCTGAATATAATACTTTTGTAAGCTAGAAAACTCATGTCATAGATATCATCAGCTCAGCTATATTTTGTTCGCTTGCTTTTCGACGACGAGCACAGCGTGAGCCGGAACTGAAAAAGTTGTTAATTTTATAGTATAATTGTGTTAGAGTCAATCAAATATTGAAAGATAACTATGATAAATTTTAATCACAAGAAAAACTAAATCGTAAAATATTGATTGTACAGACGGCAACACATCAAGTGTAACAGTGGCACTACGAAAGCCGCCTCTATTACGAACGCAGTAAGGCCGGCCTCAAGGTTAAACTGTTACGCTTGATGTGATGTCGACTGTACTTCATTTTGTATCATTAAAATAGCGATAAGCATACATAGCCAAGAGACCGATGTAAAGATTCGTGAATACGCTTGCGCGCAACGCTGTGCTCTAACGTCAAATACAATGGCGGCTCGTCGTCTTGTCAGTCGTCAAGCTCGATGTCGAATATAGTTATTGAATCGTACAGCATATCACGAAGACAAGAAAAAAAGATGGAGGCACCACTCTCAGTATCCATTTGAAGCAAAAACCAACTATTGCTATCTCACTCCATTGTAGGCGCACTGTGGTCTATTTTTAGTATCGTTGCAAGAAAGACATGCTTGACCCCAAATATTGAGTTATTTTGCTACAAATAAGTTTTGGGACGAGCCACGAAGGTTTAAGAAATGAGGAAAAAATGACACTTTTTTGAATCTTTCATGGCTCGTTAGAGTCATTTTTGATACATCTGGATGATCAGTAATCTGATGGGCCACCTGGTGGTGAGTGGCTACCGTTGCCTATAGATACCTACAATACAAGGAAAAATCACTAGGTATTGCAGTTGCGTAGTCATCATAAGGCCTAAAAGGAAATGCTTCCCATGCCCAGCAATTACACTGGCTACCTTTCCTTTCAATCCGAAACACAGCGATATATTCCCCGTGCATTGTAACTTTGACCAACCTTATCAAAGATATTAAGAGTGTAATCAAAATTATTAATTAATATTATTAATTAATAACATGAGGGTTAAGACGTTCGCTAATCTACTAAAGGATTATCTGCCAATGAACGGCTCAGAGACGCTTCAAGACTCATTAAGATAATACCTGGATCTGCTTGGGATTATCTTTGAGATATTGTGAATATAATTTATTAAAAATTCAAGGAAATTCGACACTTTTGACAACTCAAAAGCAATGCCATAGGGCATGGTACAGACATGACATCAATGTTCCTGTTGCGCTACAAAAGCCGCCTTTATTATTAACAGAGTAAGGTCTTCATTCAGTCGCAGCGGTTTTACCACTTGTTATTCGTATTCTAATCAACTACTCACATTGCCTACACTTTAAAATCAAGAGAAAGCATTATGTTGCCAGCATAGGAGCTAATTCATCTTGGAAAGATGAATTAGTTTTTTTACCATCATCATCATACCATCCTATGATATCCACTGCAGTACAAAGGCCTCCGAATGGAGCCTGCATCCAACGGCTCCCATCGATCCTGACCAGGACATCTGTCCATTTAATGGGAGGAAGTATTACTTTGCGCTTTCCGGTACCTGCTCACCGCTCTAGAACTTCGCCGCCCAACCCACTGGGCATTGCCACTTCAAATCAAATCAAATCAAAATGTCTTTTATTGCGATAAATAGGGGTTTTACATTGGTGGTAAAAAATAATATTTAAGTGGCTTAAAACCTATTTAGCCGTAAACTACAGCATGCAAAATATATATATAATATATTTAAAATGACAGTATAATTACAAGTCCCACATCGGTATAACGAATACAAAAGACTTGTACAAAAGTTTTGTTTTGGGAAGGGTGTTTAGCACTAATCTGTTTGGGTTTCTTTTGTTTCTGTCATTGATATCCTAAGCTTTGGTAAAAACAGTTATATTATCATTAACATAAGAACTTCAATTTGCTAATCCTATGAGCATTTTGGTTCTCTTACGTATGTCCTCATTTCTGATTCTGTCTCGCAGAGAAACACCTAACATAGCTTGTTCTAGAGCTTGGGAAAATCGGCAGGATGCTCTAGGAACTCACTTAAGTTTATTGAATCCTATTTGACCAAACGAATTCAAAAAGTTGTTAAATATAAATAAAACTGACTCTTTGGGTGCACCTCTGCGTATGCGTGTACCTCAGGGATCGATATTAGGACCATTTCTTTTCTTGATTTAAATCAACGATCTCCCTTCCTTATCAAAAAAAAATGTGTGAGACGGTATTGTTTAAGGATAATAACTCATTAATTTTTAAAATAGATCGAACTAAACCTGACTTTGAGGATTTACTTTGCCTCCTTCCACGGTCATGTCATAGGGCTTGTTATTGTGGGACACAACAGCCGACATTGAAGATATTTTTTTTAAAAAAAAAGGGCTGCACGTACTATTAACAGATTCAAGTTCCGTGATTCACACAGGGATTTATTTTAAGAAATTAATATTTTGAATGTTGCTTCCCAATTTAAAAATAAGAATATAATTTATGTTGACAAAATAAAATCATACTTTTTCAAAACATACCTAGCAAAATTCATAACTTAAACACTAAATAAAAAACAAACCTTTCAAGTTTTAGACTTCACAAGATAAGTCGCATATTCATGGAGAAATGTATACACATTTATAATAAAGTCCCACTAAAAAATGTGACTGAACTGCCTTGACACAAAATTAAGATATATAATAATAATAATCATACACTCACGCCTACTATCTAGACCAAAGTAAGCATCATTAAGAGCTTATGTTATGGATTCTAGATAACGGATAAATATTGATAATAGTGGGCCTAATTCTGGGAACACACTTTAATTCTAAATTTAAGTACAGTATATCTCTTTCTCGCAATAAGTAATAGGAAAAAGATAGCAAGAATCTGTTTAGAGCTGTCACTTAAATTTAGATAGATTTCAAAGAAACCATAAACAATTTTAGCCGGCATGTACGGAGGTGCCTCCTAAACACTGCATTTTAGCACGTTCAATAAGGTCGAAAATTGAACGCACCTTTCTAAATGCCACTTTATATGACAGCCATCCTTTTCTTGTTCAGTTTGAGAGAAAGAAATAGACTGAACTTAAATTTAAACTTAGCATGTGTTCGCCAGAATTAGGGCCAATATGTATATAAATATTAGAAATAAACTAAATAAACATATGAACATCCATGACTCGTGAACAAATGCTCGTATCCATCATACAAACATTTGCACTTACCGGGATTCGAACCCGATACCTATTAATTGAGCAGCCCGCATAGCAATGGGTACAGACTACTCAACCAGCGAGTCGTCGAAATATATGTCAAACAAACGTTAGTGAAAAAGTCTTCTAGAAGTTTCAAGATGGTAAAAATGCATCCGCGACACTGTACCTTCGGTATAGTATCCGATCAGTCGGGATCTTGGGTCTTTGCCCGAACTGATAGCGGGATTCGTTGCGATGGTATATAACTCTCCATACAACCTTTCGAGCTCCCTTATCACCTTGGGCTTAGACGACACTAAGCTGCCATACTCAGTCTTCAGGCTTGTCAATTAGCTTTGCCCAATAGGCCCTTGCGAACACTTTGGAACCTTTATTTTGTTCTATCGCCACACAAAGCGGCGAATGTCGTGTCGCATGAATTTCGATATCTGTCTGCAAATTATTAACCTATGTTTAATTATGTGTCATCATCATCAGCCTATATACGTCCCACTGCTGGGCACAGGCCTTCCTACATGGGAGAAAAACATGAGGAGTTTGGGCCATAACACCACCACGCTGGCCCAATGTGGGTTGGTGGGTTAAAGCGGTTACAGAAACAACCGGAACCAACGGATCAACGTGCCTTCCGAAGCACGGAAGAGCTCGAGATTATAAATTTGATTGACCCATCCCGGGATCGACCATGGCGAAAGTTGTTTTGTTTTTGTAATCATAACCAGAGCGTCTAAACCACTACGCCACCGTGGTCCTAGTCTTAATTATGTATAGTACAATACAAATATAGTTTATTGCACACGAGAAAAAAACTTATGGTAGCAAAGTAAGAAAGTATATACAGAAAAGATCTTTTGATTAACAAACATACTCTTCTAGGGAGCCTTAGGTGAAAGTAATAAATGAAATGAAAACAGAATGGGTGCAAGAATACGATCTAAACACTACAGTATGCTCAATGTTTTTTCAATCTAACAGAATTAGCTCCAATCTCCGCCGCTGTATATTGGACTACTAATTAAATTGCTATTTTGTGTTCCCGTTTGATGTACAATATACAAACGTAAACAAACCAATACATTTCATTGTTTACATAGCACTGCTGGTAGCTACGGCTGTCTGGATGAAATGAAGGAAGATATGACGATGTAATTAGCGTCTTATCCATATTGCTATCAACTGGGAGTTATCAATAAGATTAGATTTTTTTGAAATTCTAAACGGGAAAGTGGCTTTCATCTCACCTGATGATAAGGCCGAAAATGAAAGCGAGCTCGACCAGGTTCTTGAACTATAGAGGAACTAGCTATCTTATCTCCAACTGCTGGAACACAACAATGCTGTTAATATTATAGCTATGGCGGTAGACTTAAGTAAGATGGTGGTAGCTAGCCAGGCGGATTAGTAAAAGCTCTACCACAAACCAAACTTCGAGATCTGAAGATCTAATTAATCAATCCCCATGCCCAATTTCATCTTAATCGCTTCAGCAGCCTAAAAGTGATAATGTAGCAGACAGACAGACAGATAGAGTTACTGTTGCGAACTGGCTGCTTAATGCGATCTTTTTGGTTAGAAGTTATGTTATGTTTTAGTTTGGTGTCAGTTCACTGTCACTGCTCGGTTTGCTCAGTTACTTGTATTTTATATCGTTTTGTTTTATATATTACTTTACCAATAAACTCGTTTTCCCCGCTACCAGCCCTCTACATCCACCCTTAAGTCAGTAACAGTTACATACAGATTTATAATAATATATCATCAGACTATATAATAAGCCCAATGCGGGTTGGTGGGTTAAAGCGGTTGCAGTAACAACCGGGACCAACGGCGCTTCCGAAGCACGAAGGAGCTCGAGATTAAAATTTTGATTGACCCATCCCGGGATCGACCATGACGAAAGTTGCTTTGTTTTCGTTATCGAATACAGAGCGCTCAAACCACTACGCCACCGAGCTCCTCACGCCACCGAGCACCTCTTATAATAATAGTATTATAATAATAGTTTGTTTTTTTTTTTATATACAAAGCACGACAAATGGCTCAACACCACCTGATGTGAAGCGGTAAGAAAAGTCCATATGCGAAGACAGCTAGTGCAGTTTAGACACTGCTCTAGCCGCCTCCACCTTGCCGGCCTGAAAGATACTTTTTCACGCCTCTTTTGAAGGAACCCATGTTATAGGAAGGAGGGAACACATGTGCTGGCAAAGAATTCCAAGTTCTGGAAGTACGACAAAGAAATGAGGTACTAAATTTCTTTGTGCGTGATGTTGAGGTGGAGTCGGTAAATTGATGACTGCGAAGACCAGCACGTGTGGTCCTTAGCAGGAAGGGAGAAGGTGGGATAAGGTCAAAATATAATAAGGTCAATACAATTACAATTATTGTAAGATATTATTAAAAAATAAAAAAGATTTTAAAAAGTCGTAACATCTTGGGGTGAAAACCCAGCCTCCAGCATATTTACACATAATGTAAACTACATCGCCATTATATTCTCATCTATATCTTCATTATAGTGTTAGATTTCATTAGCTTTAGCATAATTAAAACTGTCAGTTACACCATACTGTTACTCATTTACTAACTGTCAGATACAATTGCTGATATCGGCTCCAAGCTCCAATGATTTTGCCACCGTAAATTCAATTGTTG